>JARLTB010000005.1:5390000-5990000 GCA_030141615.1 Unio pictorum | reverse complement strand
AGACCATACACTATTTTATTTATTGTTACCCACACACTCAAGATATACTGCTTTTACCCCAAACAAGAAACAGACCATACACTATTTTTTTTATTGCAACCCACACACTCAAGATATACTGTTTTTACCCCAAACAAGAAACAGACCATACACTATTTTATTTCATTGTGACCCACACACTCAAGGTATACTGCTCTTACCCCAAACAGGAAACAGACCATACACTATTTTATTCATTGTAACCCACACACTCAAGATATACTGCTTTTACCCCAAACAGGAAACAGACCAAACACTATTTTATTAATTACGACCCACACACTCAAGATGTACTACTTTTACCCCAAACAGGAAACAGACCATACACTATTTTATTCAGTACGACCCACACACTCAAGATATACTGTTTTTACCCCAAACAAGAAACAGACCATACACTATTTTATTCATTGTGACCCACACACTCAAGATGTACTACTTTTACCCCAAACAGGAAACAGACCATACACTATTTTATACATTACGACCCACACACTCAAGATATACTGCTTTTACCCCAAACAAGAAACAGACCATACAATATTTTATTCATTACGACCCACACACTCAAGATATACTGCTTTTACCCCAAACAAGAAACAGACCATACACTATTTTATTCATTACGACCCACACACTCAAGATATACTGCTTTTACCCCAAACAGGAAACAGACCATACGCTATTTTATTTTTTGTGACCCACACACTCAAGATATACTGCTTTTACCCCAAACAGGAAACAGACCATACGCTATTTTATTCATTACGACCCACACACTCAAGATATACTGCTTTTACCCAAACAAGAAACAGACCATACAATATTTTATTTATTGTGACCCACACACTCAAGATATACTGTTTTTACCTCAAACAGGAAACAGACCATACACTATTTGATTCATTACGACCCACACACTCAAGATCTACTGCTTTTACCCCAAACAGGAAACAGACCATACACTATTTTATTTATTGTGACCTACACACTCAAGATATACTGTTTTTACCCCAAACAAGAAACAGACCATACACTATTTTATTTCATTGTGACCCACACACTTGAGATATACTGCTTTTACTCCAAACAAGAAACAGACCATACACTATTTTATTCATTACGACCCACACACTCAAGATATACTGCTTTTACCCAAACAAGAACCAGACCAAACACTATTTGATTAATTACGACCCACACACTCAAGATATACTACTTTTACCCCAAACAAGAAACAGACCATACACTATTTTATTCATTACGACCCACGCACTCAAGATATACTGCTTTTACCCCAAACAAGAAACAGACGATAGACTATTTTATTTATTGTGACCCACACACTCAAGATATACTGCTTTTCAAAGATACAAGTGACCCAGCAACATGATTTAAATAACTTGAAATTACATCTTTAATTATACAACCAAGATAAAGTATATTGCCAATACTGATCAAGATTGTTTTTCATTTTGTGTTTTGTTATTCATTCCACCTTTGACTTTGGCAAGTTGTTTTGGCATTTCCTTTTTTGTTTATAATTGGCAGATTTGTGTTTTGTTTTCTGACAGATCAGGTAACTGTCTCAAATATGAGACTGGAGTGGGAAATGAGGGTTTTTTGTCTGGCTACAATACTGGCATCTGTTATAATTGGTAGAGAGACTGGATTGGGAAAAGAGGGATGTTTGTCTGGCTACAATACTGACATCTGTTATAATTGGTAGAGAGACTGGATTGGGAAAAGAGGGATGTTTGTCTGGCTACAATACTGACATCTGTTATAATTGGTAGAGAGACTGGATTGGGAAAAGAGGGATTTTTGTCTGGCTACAATACTGACATCTGTTATAATTGGTAGAGAGACTGGATTGGGAAAAGAGGGATGTTTGTCTGGCTACAATACTGACATCTGTTATAATTGGTAGAGAGACTGGATTGGGAAAAGAGGGATGTTTGTCTGGCTACAATACTGACATCTGTTATAATTGGTAGAGAGACTGGAGTGGGAAAAGAGGGATTTTTGTCTGGCTACAATACTGACATCTGTTATAATTGGTAGAGAGACTGGATTGGGAAAAGAGGGATTTTTGTCTGGCTACAATACTGACATCTGTTATAATTGGTAGAGAGACTGGATTGGGAAAAGAGGGATGTTTGGCTACAATACTGACATCTGTTATAATTGGTAGAGAGACTGGAGTGGGAAAAGAGGGATGTTTGTCTGGCTACAATACTGACATCTGTTATAATTGGTAGAGAGACTGGATTGGGAAAAGAGGGATGTTTGGCTACAATACTGACATCTGTTATAATTGGTAGAGAGACTGGATTGGGAAAAGAGGGATTTTTGTCTGGCTACAATACTGACATCTGTTATAATTGGTAGAGAGACTGGATTGGGAAAAGAGGGATGTTTGTCTGGCTACAATACTGGCATCTGTTATAATTGGTAGAGAGACTGGATTGGGAAAAGAGGGATGTTTGTCTGGCTACAATACTGACATCTGTTATAATTGGTAGAGAGACTGGATTGGGAAAAGAGGGATTTTTGTCTGGCTACAATTCTGACATCTGTTTGTACTACAACAATAATTCAAACCATTTAACTCTTGTAAAGTTTTAAGTAGGTTGCATGGTACTAAATATTACTACAGTATTGTGTTCTAATATTGTACAGATCTTAAATATTTACCTTTTTAAACTAATTTAGGATGTCCCAAGACTTATTGTAATAAAGACAAAATCTACAAAAAAACTTTTTTTTATAAGTATTCCTTACTTAACTTATCTTACAATATATTATTAAATATGGTTTACTCTGGTTCAAAGTTTCTTGCTGTACATAAACTTTCTTTATAATACGACTTTTTATTATTATTCTGAGTTTCAGAAAGAGTCACTTTAACCCTAAATGAAAAATGCAAAGACAAATTTTCAATGATTCTACTTAGTTGTTTATTAACACATTAACCCCTAGCGACAACTTTACGGGGCATGAGGTAGTAGCCTACTTCCAAGGTTTGTAGCGTCAAGGTCATACAATAAAGTTGGTGGTATTATAGAAAGGTAGACAGATGTAGTTCTACAATGATAGCAAAGAATCTTGACATTTTAGTTGCACTACAAAATACAGAGGGAAAAACCGAAGTTTTTGGACCCGTATTTTTTCTCACCCAAAATTTGCCCATGGTCGGAATCCAAATTTGTGCCCAGTTTTTAGACTTTATGGCCTCATATTTGCGGCAGACCAGTCTGAGGTGCACACAGACAGGTAAACCTGTGTAAAAAGTAGGATAAGGTGGACATTTTGAATAGAGTCTTCTCCGTACGAAAATTATGGGTCTGTTAAGCAACAACAACAACAAAGAATCGTCCACATTGTTTCTTTCTGATCATTCGCCAGCAAACTAATTAATGAAAACCATTTTCTGTAGCACAACTAACCATTTGTCTAACGGAATATTGCTTGGAAATCGATGTATTAGGATTATTCAGAAAGTATCCCAAATGTGTTTCCTACTCGCATTTCAATTGAAAACAGCAAAAACCTCCAGGGGTTAATATGTTAAAGGTAAGTTACGCCCAGGGCAGTAATGATGGCCTGAAAGGGTTTTGGTGCCTCAAGACAGTGGACACTAAGGACAGCTGAAACTCAAGACAGCTGACACTAATGACAGTCGACACACAGGACAGCTGAAGCTCAAGACAGCTGACACGCAAGCCAGTTGACACTCAGAACAGCTGAAAATAAAGACAGCAGCAGCAAGAAGGGTGAATCGGACTTCTCTAATTGGGTTAGATTTCAAGCAAACAATTTTAAAGTTCTTTTTGCCAAACTAAGACTTAACAATTTTAGAGATGTTTGTCAAATTAAGACTTTCTCAAAACCGAAATAAAATGTCCAAAAACAACACTAAGGCTTGAAACACAGATGCATATTTTGTTGTCATGGGTTTGTTAGTTGTTATGGTTTTAACCGAATATTTTATCAAGTCCGATACGATATCTTGATCTAGGGTCATGCAAATTTATCGTAACAAATCTATGTGTGATTGACTGAGCGTGACTAAAGAAATTTCTGAAGAGATTATAATCCATATCTCCACTGCACCAGGTCTGGTGAATATTTCATAGCGTATGAGTGTCAACTCCATTAAACACACCAATAATATTACAGTTATCCCTGATCACTTTTGGTATTTGTGTATATCTCTGAGTAACATAAATCACATCAGTATTTTTATGTCTACCTCTGGAAAATATCCTGGCAGGGTTTGCTTGTTTATCTAACATCACATCATCATATACGACTAAATTATTAATACTTCCATCAATAGAATAAACACTCGGCGCCTCTTCAATATCAGTGATAAATTCAATAACATTTTCGTTGGATATCGACTTTGCTCCCTCGTTAAAAGCCTTTAACACCTCGTAACATCGCTTATCATCTACAGATGGTGCTATCAAATACAATTTGTTTCATTTTAACCACCTCGTTATTAGATTAAGTCACAACTGCGTCTTGCCACTTCCAGATAGTCAAATTATAATCATTTGAATACAATTTGGTAGCGCTGCATGATGCTTAACGCATTATCGTGCTTTTTATGGGCAGCCGTCGCTGCCAAAATTACATTAATCAAATGATCTAGTATGAAATCAAATGATTTAACCTAGCAAATGAAATGATCAATCCAGATTCCAAATGATGTGGTTTCACATGAAATGATTTAACTAACAAAAACCGAATGATACTTTTAAGTTTCAAATGACGTGGTATTAATTGAAATGATTAAGTGTGAAATGAAATGATTTAACCCAACAAACGGAATGATCAATTCAGATTGCAAATGATGTTGTGTGATATGAAATGATGTAGCATGAAATGAAATGATTGAACCCCAAAAATGAAATGATGAATTCAGATTTCAAATGATGTGGCGTTAAATGAAATGATCTGGTATGAAATAAAATGATTTAAAGAACAAAACGGAATGATGATATATGCTTCCAAATGACGTGCTATTAGATAAAATGATGTAGTCTAACATGAAATGATTTAACTCAACAAATGAATTCATGAATTTAAATTCCAAATGATCTGGTATTAAATAAAATGATTTAAAGAACAAAACGCATTAATGAAATCTGGTTCCAAACGATATATTATTAAATGAAAGTACGTAGTATGAAATAAAATGATTTAACTCAACAAATGAAATGATGAATTCAGATTCCAAATGATGTGGTATTAAATTAAATGATTTAAATAACAAAACGGATTGATGAATTCTGCTTCCAAATGACGTAATATTAAATGAAATTATGTAGTCTTGAATTAAATGATTTAACCCCAAAAAAGAAATGGTGTATTCAGATTCTAAATGATCTGGCATTAGTTGAAATGGTCTGAAGAGCAGAATGGAATAATCAGCTCATATTCCAAATGATGTGGTATTAAATGAAACGTATTGAAAGTAAACCATCTGATCAAAATACGAATCAGCTAGCGTAAATCCAAACAATCACAGGGGGGCGCTGTTATCTATGACGTATGATGTCAGCACCCCGAAACAGATTCGACGGTCGTATTTACAGCATTCGGCTGAGATTTTTGCATACGACAGTTGCAGAGCAAAGCAAAGGCAAGAGTTTCTTTTCGTATTTTATGAACCACCACCTAAACAAATTAACTTCGCACATTTTGATGTCAGTGCCCCTAATGAAGTTCATAAGGGTGATATATTATTTCTTCCGCATGATACTGTTAATCAACGGACATACAAATACGCGTTAACCGTAGTTGATGTTGCGAGTAGATACAAAGAAGCTGAACCATTGTTGATCAAGTCATCAACTGAAGTAGCTTCAGCATTTGAAAGGATTTATCGACGAGGTCCTCTGCAGTGGCCAAATCTATTGAATTTCAGGGTGCAGTGTTATCAACAATGAAACATCATAATACCACGTTACGACGAGGACGTACTGCACTACATCGCGAACAGGCAATTGTTGAACGATTTAATAATAACACTTCACGAGCGGTTATTTGGATATCAATACGCGAAGGAATTCATCGAAGATAAACGATCTCGTGAATAGAGCCGTAATCTATAGATTAGATTAAACTGCTCTTCAGCGTGGTTTTACACATGAACAATTACAAGTGATACCCGATGATACTCAATTACCGCCACGTGATCTTAACTAGCACCTCTGCGTCTGTTACACTCAAGACAAGTCAACATCACATTATCTCTGGTATGACCAAGACTGCTATTTTTTCTGTCTGCGGTAAACTGGCGAGGATCTTTATCAGAATACTGCCAATGCATTATACAATTACAGCCAGCATGATTATATTGTTGTTGTTTCAGCGTGATCATAAATTCAACATAAATATCAAATTCTCGTTTACTTTTTGTATCCTGTTGTTTATAACCAGCGAGTTTTTTTCTTATTATATCATCGCTGACAATGTCACTGATTGTGGTGTCATTAGCATCTAAAACAACATTTCGAAGTTGATTTATTCTTCGTACTCTGGACAATGCGAGATAAACTAGATTCGACCACTCGATGCGATCATCTACGATCCAAACAATCGTATTGGATATATTCAATCCCTGCGAAGGCTGTATCGTCATTGCGTATCCTAGCGTCCACAGAGATTTATCAGCGCGAAATGCATCTTCGACAACACTATCAACCAACACAATATCATTTAGCACGAGTGTTTGTTTTTCAGTCTGTCCTGGAATATCATCTTCAATATTCTGTCTTCGTGAATCTGTAGGCCTAAAATACAGTGGCACTGGAAGTGTTGCAAATTTTTCTTTATATGTTTGAAATAACCGCGCTTGAAGTGTGTCTCTGATTATCTTTCTACTTGCCACTATCAAATCATTTGGTCTCCACGCTTCCCAAAAAACATTTAATGGGGTTTCTGAAATTATTTCACGCGCTATTTCACACTGGATTTTATCCGGTTGTAATCTGATTAATTTCTTAAACTCACTTAATTCTGGATCAAGAGATCTATGGTCAATGTTAATTTCTTCATAATAATCTAAAAATTACTTCAGCCAAATATGCGGAGACAAACCGACAAATGGTTGTGGTTGACCATGATCACCACACATTGTCACAGCTGTATTTTTCGGTAACAACCAACCGAGAAACATTTTTAATATATCAAATTACACTGTGCATATCTCATCCCAAATAATTATTTCAGGAATAGATTCCTCAAACATTCGATCAGGGGTCCATGCGTCACTTTTCAATCGAAATAAACTGTGATATGTGCAGCCTTTAACGCCCCTTTCTCTCTCTCATTTCTCTTGCAAGTCTGTGTGTTGGTGTTAGCACAATCTTGTTTGATTTCCCTCGAAATAATTCGATCACTCGTGTTGTTTTTCCAGACCCACAGCATCCGTTTAAGTAGACGGTTTTATATCTACATATTGGATCGGATAACGAAGGGCTTTCCATAGTTCTGATATCTGATTAAGCAACAGGAGGGGGGGGGGGGGCAATCGGACAACTTTTTGCGACAAAATCAATTTAAACCCTCAAAACGGCAAATAGAGCCTTCCTACGAAATCTGATGTTTTAACCAACAAAAAAAAAGAAAGTCTCCGTTTGGTAAATAGAGCCTTATTGATTTCTTGCTCAAAACATGAGTTTGCGCGGGTGATACTCTATTCGCGCTTTCGTTGCTTAACCATAAAACGTCTCAGCGGTGTTGTCATCGCCCCCCCCCCCCCCCCGCTGCTACGGGTTAACCGAATATTTTATCAAGTCCGATACGATATCGTGTCCGAGGACGAAAATCATTTATGATGAAAGTCCTTAGGACTTTACAAACAAACTAATCGCTAACACCTCACTGCGTAGATCAATCAAATTATTTGATTGGTCGGTGAGTCGGAAATTAATTCTCGTTAGCGAATTATTATGGCATCGTATGTAGACGGGATTAATTGGGTTTTCAATAATTAGGAATCCTGGAGGAGCTGTTGGTGCAAACGAATAAAGAATATATCCCTGCTGAGCTTGATTTGATTGCTCGAGATTTATTTGTTAGCTTCCTTCGATAGCATCACATGTTAAATTGAGCGCAATCACCGCTGAAATATTTACATTGTGCGGGGCAATATGCCTATCGCCGCCATCTGGGTCATTATTATACTTGAGGAGGACAGTTGAATCTATTATTTGTAATACATTGATATTGTTTCTAACAATTTTTTTTAGTTCCTTAGCATTGTATCCCGTAAACTTAAAATTACACAGATCGGCTTCTGTGATATTGTAACCGGTTAGGAATCGTTGTTTATTGTCGCTGTTGTCATTGGTTATTGTTTGAATAATTAGTTCATTTATATATTCCATGTCAGATACAAGCTGATTTAGTATTTCAACGTGTTTTTGTGAATTTGTTTGCCGTAGTTGTTCTAGTTGTGTTTTATGTAATTGATTAATTTCATTAAAATAACCAGTGATGTCAGTTAGCGTAAATGAAATAGTAACAGATGAAGCAGCAGAGAGGGTGAATCCTACAACGTTTTCAGACAAAATTTGATTGAAATCTTAAAACGAGCCGTCCTATAATCTCATTTTAACCAAAAAGAGGGCGAACCCTACAACGTTTTCAGACAAAATTTTGATTGAAATCTTAAAACGAGCCTTCCCTACGAAATCTCATTTTAACTAAAAAAATGAAAACGGAGATTTTACGATTTTTCAGACAAAATTTTGATTGAAATCCTAAAACGAGCCGTCCTATAATCTCATTTTAACCAAAAAAAATGAACCCTACAACGTTTTCAGACAAAAAATTGATTGAAATCTTAACGAGCCTTCCCTACGAAATCTCATTTTAACTAAAAAAATGAAAACGGAGATTTTACGATTTTTTAATCAATTTTGCTCGCAACTTGTTGTCATCCACCCTCTCTGCTGCTATGGGTTAACAAAAAATAATAAATGATTTTAACCAAATATTTGATCAAGTCCGATACGATATCGTGTCCGAGGATCATGTAGATTTATTGTTGCGAATCCGTGCGGAGTCGACTGAGCATGACTAAAGAAATCTCGAAATTGATTGAAGTCCATATCAGAGCACCATGTCTGCCAAATATTTCTAAGAGTATGAGTATCAACTCCGTTGAATACAGCAAGAATATTGCAGTTATCTCTGATGACTTTTGGAACCTGAGTGTAGCGTTGAGTGACATATATCACGTCAGTGTTTTTATGCCTGCCTCTGGAAAAGATCCTAGCAGGATTTTTTTGTTTATCCAACATTATATCGTCGTATACGACTAAATTGTTAATATCTCCATCAATATCATCAATACTCGGTGCTTCATCGATATCGGTTATAAATTCAATGGCGTTCTCACCCTTAATTTCTGATGCATTCTCGTTAAAATCCTTTAACACTTCATAACATCGTTGATCATCTACGCTAGGGGCAATTAAATACAACTTATCCCACTTCATCCATCTCATTATTAAATTGAGTAACAATTGCGTTTTACCGGATCCAGATGGCCCGATTATAATCATCCGGATAGAGTTTGGTAGCGCTGCATGATGCTTAATTGGTTCTCTTGTTTTAGTCGCTGAAAAATCAATTATATCCATATCTCTATACATAAATTATGGATCTATATTGTATGAAGTGTAAAACGCGTACTAGCACAAATGATGTGACGACGGTTACAACTAAAAATAACAGATCAGCACTTACTGGTAGATGTTCAACATGTGGTATTAAAAAGTTCAGATTTGTTTCTACAAAATCAAAGATTTTACAATCCGGAGATGTTTTTAAAAAAAACGAGGAGGTGATATCGCAGCCAAATTGGCAAAGCTCCCTGGAACCCCATGGGCAAAGTACCCCGGAGAAAAGCACCTTCCAGGATATAGCTACTGTGGACCGGGAACCAGACTTGATATCAGACTCAATGATCAAAATCAGTCCCGACCCGGTGAAGAACCAATAAACGCCATTGATAAGGCCTGTCACCTTCATGATGTTGCTTATAAAAGCAGCAATCTGCAAAACAGGCATCTCGCGGATGTGAAATTAATTCATGCGTTAAATGCTATTCCTGATAAATCCTTCAAAGAAAAATTGGCTTCATTTTTAATCAAATCGGCTATGAAAAGTAAATTGATGTTAGGTGCCGGTAATTAATAATATGGAATCAATTTATTATTCCCCAAGAGGATACTGGAGGGGTAAATCAGCAGTCCATAAACTCGCTAGCGCTGCAAAAGTGAAAAAAACCACTGCGGCTAATTGGTTATCCAAACAGGCACTATGGCAAATTTATCTACCACCGCCTAAACAAATTCAATTCTCGCATTTTGATGTGACCGCTCCTAATGAAGTTCATCAGGCTGATATATTATTTCTGCCACATGATCGTGGTTACAAATACGCTTTAACCGTAGTTGATATTGCAAGTCGATACAAAGAAGCAGAACCGTTAAAAACAAAATCAGCCACTGAAGTCGCTTCTGCATTTGAAAGGATTTATCGACGAGGTCCTCTGCACTGGCCAAATCTATTGCAGGTTGATCCTGGCAAGGAATTTCAGGGTGCAGTGTTATCTACAATGAAACATCATAATGTCACCATACGACGAGGGCATACTGCGCTACATCGCGATCAGGCCATTGTAGAACGATTTAATCGGACGATTGCTGAGCGGTTATTTGGATATCAATACGCAAAAGAATTCATCCAAGAAAAAAGATCCCGTGAATGGGTCAAAAGATTACCATCTGTGATTACTGCACTGAATAACGAGATTACTAGAACAATCAACATGAAACCTATCAACGCGATTAAAAACAAGTCAATACCCGTACAACCACAAAAAGATTTCAAAGAACCAATTCTTCATAGTAATGTCACTGTTAGGTATTTATATGAACCAGGAGAGCTTGAAGGGGGTAGAAAAAGGGCTACTGATCCTATTTGGAGCGTCACTACGCATAAGATATCTACTATAACACGATCAACTGGTAGACCAGCAATCTATAAACTGGATTCAACTGCCCCTCAACGAGGATTTACTAGACAACAACTACAGGTAATTCCCGAGGATACTCAATTGCCACCGCATGGTCTTAACTAGCACCGTTGCGTCTATTGCACTCAAGACAAGTCAACATCACATTGTTTCTGACATGACCGAGATTGTTATTTTTTCTGTCTACGGTGAATTGGCGAGGATCCTTATCCGAATACTGCCAACGCATTATACAATTGCAACTCGCGCAGTGATTATTCTGTTGTTTCTTCAGCGTAATTATTAATTCAGCATCAATATCAAATTCTCGTTGTTTTTTTTTATCCTGTTGTTTGTAACCGGAGAGTTTTTTATCAATAATTTTAACATCAATATCATTTATTGTGGTGTCATTATCATCGAAAACAATTCTTCGAAGTTGATTTATTTTTCGTACTCTGGATACTGCGAGATAGACTAAATTCGACCATTCGATGTGATTATCCACCATCCAAACAATTGTATCCGATATAGTCAATCCCTGTGAAGAGTGTATTGTTGCTGCGTATCCTAGCGTCCACGGGGATTTATTAGCACGCAATGCATCTTCAACGACATTGATATCAACCAGCACAATATCATTTAATACGAGAATTTGTTTTTCACTCTGTCCTGGAATATCAACTTCAATATTCTGTTTTCGTGTATCCGATGGCCTATAACAAAGGGGTACTGGAAGCGTTGCAAATTTTTCTTTATGTAATTCAAATAACTTCATCTGAAGTGTGTCCCTGACTATTTTTCTACTTGCAATTATCAAATCATTTGGTCTCCATGTTTCCCAGAAATCATTCATTGGAGTTTCTGAAATCACTTCACGCGCTATTTCGCATTGGATTCTATCCGGTTGTAATCTAATTAGCGCTTTGAATTCTCGTAATCGTTCATCAATTGATCTATAATCAGTGGTGATTTCTTCATAATAGTCTACAAAACCCCTTAGCCATTCATGTGGAGATGCACCGACAAATGGTGGTGGTTGGCCGTGATCACCGCACATGACGACTTTTGTGTTTTTGTTTAACAACCACTCAAGAAATGTTTGTAATACATCTAATGACACTGTGCATATTTCATCCCAGATTATGATTTCAGGAATGAATTTATCACCCATACGCTCAGGAGTCCATTTGTCACCCTTCCATCGAAAGAAACTATGGTAAGTACAGGCATTTACCCCTCGCTGTATCATCTCTCTGGCGAGTCTGTGAGTCGGTGTTAACACAATCATGGTTGACCGACGAAATAATTCAATTGCACGAGTTGTCTTTCCTGACCCACCACAACCGTTTAAATAAACTGTCTTGTATCTACATACTGGATCAGATACCGGTGGTGCATTAGAAAATTCTGATTGAATTTCAATACGGTTACAACAAAGATATTTATCATCCATGGCAACGTCTGCGGATTCACAATACTCATGTAGCATCTCCTTTTTAAATCGCCAACGCCCCCAATTTTCTTCGGGATCTGTGAATTTAGCTACAGCTGATTTGTACTTATTGTGTATATACATCGAATCAGTGGCCACTCTAACCGCGGTATTAGGAAATCTATTTATCATCGAAAATAGATTAATAGAAGCATAGGCTAGCATTGAACTTCTCAAATGTGTGTACTGGGAATTATGTCCATCACAGTAGGTAACAACCGTACCTAATTTCTCACCATTGGATAGAAAAGCATCCTTACGGGATACAAGTTTTCCCTGTTTCATTAAATCCGCTACAATAAAATCGTATTCAGCGACATCTATGATCAACCGCGAAGAATATTTTGCATTGTCGTACCGTCCACCTTGAGTGAATTTACCGATTATTCTTCGTCCAAAATCTTTTGCTTGTTCTTTTTTAATTTCAAATAACTTCATAGACAAATTCATGATTTGTTCTTCATTGAAATCAGGGAATTGTTTTCGCTGTTCGCTGATTATACGATCTAGATCGGGTTGTGGTAGCCAAACTTCTTTCTGAGCTCGATAGCATATAATCGCTTCACCGATGATCAACGATATTAGCATACCACAATCAATCATATATCTCAATAGCACTATTGGCATCCAGGCCTTTTCAGATAGATGTCTACCGAGCCAAACATAACTACACGGATGTAACCCTGTAGCTAATTCAAATGATATCACACGAGCGAATCCGGTTAAATCAAAATCAGGCAATGGTCCATTAATCGCAACACGAGTCATTTCATGCGTGGGGTGTCCAAATCGTTTGAAGTACTCAGCACATTCTCCATACCCGAGAAAACTTCCGGGATAACACGCGGCTATATCAATTGAAATCATACCATCACGTGAGTATTTCGTATTCCACAATCCTCCATGACCAAATTCGACGCAACTCGATTTAACATCCTCGAGAAAATCACTTCGTGTTGGACGCCATGAGTTTTTTTCTCTTGCGAAGTGAGCTACCACTGATGGAATCGTAAAACTATCCGTGAGTAGTTTTTCATGGGAATTCTCCAGTGAAAAATCACTAGCGATTTTTCTCATTCTATTATCTAATTCTTCAACGCGATATAATTCACCATTTGGTTTTACAAATTGATCGAATCCTATTTCGGGATCTTCATCACTTCTAAGTAACCACACTGACACAGGATCATCCTTACACAACGCATTAATAGCATCAAATAATCTCTCTTCATAGAAAACATCCCGACTAATTCCCCGGAAAATTCCGGGGGGATATATTTCACGGTTCGTTCTCGTGGAAATACTGTTACTGCAGGTGTCCACGCGTGTTTGTTATGATCAATAATCTGTATTGGTGCTCCATTTTTGTTATATTTCGGTTCGTATAAAACCTCTCCGGTTATCGTCATAACTGTTATTGGAAATCTTAATGATGTTTCTAATTTAGCTATATCAGAAATCTTTGCACCATGCTGTTTCACTGTCAGTTCCCACTCGGTTATTTTCCTACGTCGCAGATCAGTTAGTTTATTTCCTCGGGATGCATTTGTGAAGTGTTCTATTATTCGTTCTGCTACACAATTAAGCCCTGACGAATATTTCATAGGAGCTAGTTTTGCGATATCGGGTTTATCATTTAACGGATATATCCCATAAACCATTGCTGTTACGGGATAAGATCTTTCGTAGTATGGTTTGTCAATGCCGGTTAGAATTCCTGGTTTGGAATCTCTACTCACAATGACAGCTTTTTTATTCTTGAGGATTGGTTCAAATTTATCCCTAATAATCCATTTGCCATCGACTTCAATAATGAATTTGATTCGGAAAAAATACCGTTTTTCCCCAACACGTGAAATTATCACTGCTGCTTTTTCATCATTCATGGTAGCGTCAACAACACCATCAATTCGAAATGTTGACCAACAATAGGATGCTCCATCACGCTTAAATTCATTGAAACAATCTCTGATTTTACTAATCATGGCTTTATCAAGAATTGTATTCTTGGGTGTATTAGAAACTATATCGAGATTGAATTGAGCATCCTTCCAGGGTAATCTCTTGGACGTTTTTTTTGGTTTATCGAGATTAAATTTAGGATTGATTTTCAATAATCTCTTAAACTCTTTCATATTTCCGTCTCTTGGACGTTTTTTGGGTCTATCGAGATTAAATTTAGGATTAATTTTGTTACGTTTTTTGGGTAATCTCTTGGACGTTTTTTTTGGTTTATCGAGATTAAATTTAGGATTGATTTTCAATAATCTCTTAAACTCTTTCATATTTCCGTCTCTTGGACGTTTTTTGGGTCTATCGAGATTAAATTTAGGATTAATTTTGTTACGTTTTTTGGGTCTAACGAGATTAAATTTAGGATTGATTTTCAATAATCTCTTAAACTCTTTCATATTTCCGTCTCTTGGACGTTTGTTACGTTTTTTGGGTCTATCGAGATTAAATCTAGGATTGATTTTCAATAATCTCTTAAACTCTTTCATGTTTCCGTCTATTGGACGTTTGTTACGTTTTTTGGGTCTATCGAGATTAAATCTAGGATTGATTTTCAATAATCTCTTAAACTCCTTATCAACATTGAATTCAGCATTTTTCGAAGGCGTTCTCCTTAATTCCTTCATGCTATAATTAAAACAAGCATTTAAATGAAAGATTTTTATATAATGAATCACTGTAAGTGGCTTATGATTGGATCAATAACCCCGTGTAACAAATCATGCAGAAATGAGTTTTGTGGGTATCATATGCAAAGCTTTCGTCGTGGAAGCCTTGGTCCGTTACCCTGTATTCTATGTGGAGTTGGGGTTAGGGGAAAATCTCAGTTGTGTCTTAATTGCGGTGGTAAGCGATACAGGGAATTGAAGCGTTATTATGATAAAAGAATAAAAAATGGACAATCAATCAGAAATTTTGACCCTGAAAAAGTCCCTGACACTGACACTGTCACTGACAAAATCATAAGAACTCCTCAAGACTACATCGAAAGATTCATCATTAAACCAAACAATGAATTAGACAAACAATAGTATTATGTATACGAATGAACCAAGAATTCAGACACCATCCCTTGATTACAAATTATGAAGCATCTAGTGATGGTGTTGTAAGAAATCGTAGACTGAAGAAACCAGTTGGTGCTGACAATGGTATGGGGTATTTGATGTTTACTGTTTGGGGAAAGAAGAGATATCTCAATCATCGTTTCGTGTATGAATGCTTTTATGGATTGATCGAGGGTGATTCTGTTATTGATCATAAGGATTCTAATCCGAAGAACAATTCTTTATCAAATCTGCAAGCTATCACACAGAGTGAGAACTTGAAACGAGGAAAGACTGGGAAATGCTCGAAAAAAGCGAAACCAGTGAAATCTTTGAATACAATAACTAATGAAGAAAAAATATTTCAATCAATATATGAAGCCGGCAAGTATTTCGATATTTGTTCATCTTCTGTTCATTTCGTTGCAGAGGGGATAACCAAGACGGCTATTTCAAAAAAGAGCGGACAGAAAATTCAATTTAGTTATGTCTAATGCGTCATATTTTTCATTTAGAAATATGTCATTGTTATAGAATAATGAATTCTGAAAACATGAATAGCATTTTATCCGAGATTTCAAAATTGAAAAGTTGGGATATTGAACTATCAGATGGGTTAAATCCTGATCAAATCATGTCTGATTTTCAGGATATAGAATACGGAGTTAACAACAATAAATATATGCTACCAAAGAAGTATGCGCTCATCAAAAGAATTCAGAATTCTATTAAGGACTCTCTCGCATTTTCCAGTGACGTAAGTGTGTTCGCTCCGTTGTATACCATCGTAGAACGAATACGAAAAGAATTGGGGTACGAATACGAATTGAAAAAAGAAGTCAACTCTAAAGTTAGAAACCTACGGGCGTTAATTCAAGAAAATGAACAATTTTGATTGGCCATTTATCATTATTTGATTGACCGACTATTTATCATTATTTGATTGCCCGACCATTAATTATTTTTTTTAGCCGACCTTCAAGGGATGTCAAAAATCGATGGATGATCAATGGAAAAGTGGGGGAAACTGTCAGTATTAATTATTTTATATACAATTATGACACTTTCCCCATCATTGATAGAGCCGTTAAAACAACAAAATGACCGTATCAAAAATCATCCGACATGTCAAAAAAGTGTGGAAACTGTCAGTATTAATTATTTTATATACAATTATGACACTTTCCCCATCATTGATAGAGCCGTTAAAACACTTCCACGGTGACTTTGTCACTGGTGTTAGGTGGGATTGAAAAATTGTTTTACAATTGAAAAATTGTTTCTGATTTCAAATAATGGTCAATGAAGCATTAACAACCCGATTAGCTCGTGAACGATTAGATGCAATTAAGAGATTTGTACCAATTCGTGACTCTGTACGGAATAAACTGCAACAACGACAGAGTCTTCAGACTGATTTTGCTGCGGGATCTGAAGAATTGTTTAAACCGGTAACCACAGCAACGAAAGGGGTACAGCGCGCTATACTGGGAGATGATCCCGAGACGAAGAAATCTGTTATCGGTGAACTTGAAAAAATAGCAGCGAAAACTGAACAAACAGAACAGGCTGTACAAAAAATGGAATCAAAAAGAACAGTAGATGATTTACGCGTGAGATTTAACGAGGAAGGGTTAGCAGCAATTGATAAGACTGATCCAAAAGAAATTCCTGCGCTTGTTGTTTCGACTTATGAAAACAGGAAAAATATGTTGAAACCAGAACATCATAAGTTTGTTAGAAGTATAACTCACTGGGCTGATATATTCTATAAGATCAAAACTGAAAAAAGTCAAATTAAGACAGGTAGTGCATCATACATCGAATATATCAATGCGGTGGGTATAGTGTATAAACAATTTGAAGAACTAAAACAACAACAAAAACCGCCAAAATTACAAAGGCGGCGACAGCAACCTGCAAAGAAAATATCTTTTTCACCTAAAAAACAACAAATACCACGTGATGATGATGATGATGATAGTTATTTACAAGAAACGGATTTAGAAAAACAGGATGAAGCAACTGGTTATAGCGGAAGTGGATTAAGAGATTCCAGTGTTTCATGTCCTGGTAGTGTTCTCAGTGATATATCACGATTAGAGGTTCTTGTAGGAGGGTTCCGAGCTGGAAATAACTCACCGGAAATAATTAATGAAGCAGCTGATATCTGTAGACGGTTATTTCAGGGTGGTATCATGGATATCAGCACATATCGAGATTTCATTGACGAGTTAGCAAATGGGTATCACAGTGATTAATTGATAAATTGTTTTACAATTGAAAAATTGTTTCTGATTTCAAATAATGATCATACACTACAATCATGATAAACCAACCCCCGTCTACGTAGTTAATTCACGGTTTCCGGTTTATAGAGCATACTACGGAGATGGTTTAGGTAATACCATTTTAGGGTTATTTGCGAGAATGGCTCCAAAAGTGATGCCGTTGGCTAAACAATTAGGAATGAAAGCAATTGATGTTATTCGTGATAAGGGTATTGGTGCTGTTGGAGATCTTGCTGGAAAAGCGTTTTCAACTGCGAAGAATAAATTAACATCATTAGTGAAATCACGGATGAAATCCAAAGGATTTTCAAAACCGTTACCGTCTACAGCGGAAATGCCTGCAAGTGTTAGTAGAATTATAAATAACGCAGTAGATGAAAAATTAGCATCGATGGTTTTAACCCCCGACCAAAGCAATATTGCAAACATGATAGCAGGAAGTGGCTTTAAAAAACTACGACGATGAAATGGGAAATCGCGATTTAGACTCTGATAAATAGAATAAAATGTTCAAACAGTCACGTGATCCAGCATTTGATATAGACGCCCCAGTTGGCAAGGATGATTCTGTACGCGATTATCAATATTACGCCTATCATGCCATAGACTCAAATAGTCGAGCAAGAATTGATCTTCAAGTCCATGATACCAGTAAATACTTTCTACCCTGTGAAGCGTTTATTGAAGTAGAAGGAGAACTTGTAACAGCTGCTGATACTCCTGCTGTACCAGCACCGTATCCAGCTGGTACTCAAGTCGGTTTTGTCAATAATGGTATCATGGCGCTATTTGAGAGTGCTAGATATCTCATTGATGGAAAAGAAATCGAGTCGATAGATCGTGATGTTGATGTGGCTACAACAATAATCGGGTTAGCGAGATATTCCGATGATTATACAAGATCAGCAGGACCTTCTATGATGTTTGCAAAAGATACTACAAATACCGCTGGAGGAAAACAATTTGTTGTAAGACGACCAAAGAATAATGCTGGCACCGCTAATATTGATGCCGAAGATATGATTATAAACAACGATGCTAATTTCAATCTAGGAGCTGCAACACGAAACTCAATGTTGCAAGGAGCGCGTAAATCATTTTCATGCGCGATTCCACTGCATCACATATTTGGATTCTGTAGAAACGTCCGAAAAGTTATCTACGGAGCGAAGCATACAGTATCGCTTGTACGAAAGGGTGATGATAACGACGCAATCTGGAGGATTCCAGCGGATGCTGCAAATCCAAATGCTGATGCCGGTAAAGTCAATTTAACAAAAATATCATTGTGGATGCCAGTGTTGACTCCAGCAATCACCGCAGAAGAACGATTGCTATCATTTATGGACCATGGAGGAAAATCATTACTAAGTTGGCTAACCGTGAGTACAGATGTTAAACTATCAAATATCAACGGGGTATTCACCTGGAATCTAGCATCAAAACAGGGCACTGCTGCGCCACGTCATATATTTATTGCGTTACAAGATAACACACGAGTTGGCAATCAACTCTTCAGCCATATGATATTTGATCAATTAGGTGTTAAGGACGTCTCACTGAGAATAAACGGCCAGCAGGAACCATCCGAGGATGTACAACTCGATTACGGTCAGAATCATATTGCACGAGTTTATCATCGTCTGTTGTCATTTATGGCACGCGACCAAAATATCGATACTGGTTTGCAAATATCACAATACGATTTTAAAAATCTATATCCGATCTATTACTTCTCACTGGAACATCTCGATTTGATGAGACAATCTGTCGTTGATATACACTTTAGAGCTAATGTGCTTCGTGGTGCTATTGCTAATTACAGAGCGGTTGCTGTCATTCTCAGTGATAAATCAATGCTACTTGAAGGTGTTGGTGGAAGAATGAGAGTGGTAGATGCACCAGTGGAAAACATGTAATTGAAATTGTAAACGATTTAGAATCAATCAATTATGTATAATGTCATATAGTGTTATTAGTGTTGCGTTAACTCCCGGTCAATTAAAAAAATTGCAATCGGAATCAGCTAAAAAATGTGGAACCACAATCACGTTGAAACCCAACCAAATGACTGGTGGTGCAAATAAACTATCGCTGACAACTCGTCAGGTGAAACATTTCAATGATGCACTTGCAGCCAAAAAAGGTGTTCAGATTACTCTTTCTGCGGCTGCTATCAAAAATATGATTAAAACAGGCGGTATATTTCCGTTGTTAGCTGCGATTCCAGCATTGATTGCAGCAGCAGCCCCAGCGGTGGCTAAAGCGGCAGCGTTAGGAGCCGTTGGTACTGCAGCAGGAATGGCACTAAAGAAAGCAACTGGGAAAGGATATAAAAAAAAGGGACGATCCGTTCACGGATTGGGTCTAAGACTACCAGGAACCCCGTATTCGTGGTACAGCGGAAAGGGTCTAAGACTAGGACCGGTTTATTAATTCAGAAATCTTCGATTTCCGAACCTATGGTTCCCATGTCCAATTTTGATTTACTCGATGCTGCTAAAAAACTCGCGATTAAAAACTTCAGAGGTGTCTTTATGAAAGATCAATTACCTCATCAACCAAACAGCGTTGAAACCGGAATCATTAATTTAGATAACAGCACCGGACCCGGAACTCACTGGGTTGCATACGCTATTGATCCACGTGGGATTGTTTATTTCGATTCATATGGATTAGCCCCACCAAAAGAGTTTTTGCGTTATATAAAAACCCTTCCAATGAAGACTTGGTATTCTACGCTACCAACACAACAAATGAATGACCCACCAATATGTGGCAGCGAAGTATTAAATGTCCTTAACGCTATTTCTAACTCCTTGAGTAACCCAAGCGGAAAACCACCACATGTTGTCGTGAATGAATACACTAGTAATCGCTGGAGAAAATCGAAGATTTTTCAACGAAGTCGTCAACAAAGATTTTAGAGAGAGAAAGAGTTTTACAATAACATGATTGATATTTGGGGGAGATCTTTGAAACCCAAACCCGATGACACTGCAACCGGTGATGTAAAAAAACTAATCAAAGATGAAATCGCTGAGACGTTAAATTTAGTAAATGTTGACCCGAACGAAATAGTTGTATTTCAGGACAAACAGGGTAAATTGAAATCCAGTGATGTATCATTGAATGACATTTTGATACGGCAGCGCGACGCCGCTGAAAACTCTATTGCGCTGTATTCCAACGACGGACGACTTAAAGCCAGTAATATATCCGCGGATGACATTTTAAAACGGCAGCAAGACTCCGCTGAAAACTCTATTGCGTTGTATTCCAGCGACGGACGACTTAAACCAGGTGCACTTGTGTCTACGATCACTGATAAGATTGCTACCCATGACAATGAGTTGAATAATTCTCTGTTAGAACTAGCAACACTTCAATCTAAAATTGAAGAACACGGAAAACAGTTTACATCATTTCGTAGAAATGTCATTGATAAATTTATTGGAACCCCGTTGGATAAAATTGAAATAAAACTCCCGGATATTAAAAAATCCATCGATGAGACAAAAACTTTCATCGAAGCCGTCAAAGGTGATTTTTCGAGGATGATAACAATCATTGAAAAAACAAAAATTCCTCATGAGAAAACCAACAACGTCGTGTACACAATCCAACACGGATCATTTGCGTGGACACCTACAAACAACAAATTAGATATCACTGCAACCGTTAAGGGTATTTATCGATTAACACTAGTAACACCATTAACTCAATTTAATATATCATCGTCGAGTTCATCCGGGGTCAATAATACGATTTCAACGATCATCGACAAGGATACAACTGAAAAGTTCACTATAACAGCTACTGATAAAAATTTGATTAGGGTTTCAGCAACCTGGTATGTGGAATTCGTAGCGGATTTAAGTAAATCGTAATTGAAAACACTAGCGTTTTTAAAATAACAATGATTTCATCAACGCAATGTCGCTATGATCAGGTCAGAGAATTTCAAAATAGACTCAAAACCCTCACTGAGGAGTATCAAATAAAAATAAAAAAATACCGACGAAGAATCACCGTAATTGATATTACTATGTACTCGGTGTCAAGCGTTCTCGCTGGCGCCGGAATAATACTTGCATCGGTTATAATGATTGCCCCGGTCGTAGTTCCAATTTGCATTTCTGCGGTGGCTACAATCGGGGGTATATCAACCGGGATAGCAAAAAAGATATCATCATGCAGCCAGAGTAAACTGCAGAATTACTTACTTCAATTTCATATTGCATCAACCGCATATTCGCAGTTATCCCTAATGATATCGTCGTCACTCGATAATACGATTATATCAGATAGTGAATTCTCAGCGATGGTCAGTATTTTTGATTCCGCGATATCGAAATTAGAGCAACAACATGAGTATAATAACAATGACAACACCGATGGAATTAGAAAACACGAACCCAAAAACCAGAATGATCTCAATAATCTCAACCATACCAGATTGTGAGTTCTCAGTGACGGTCAGTATTTATGATTCCTCGATACCAAAATTAGAAATACAACATGAGTATAATAACAATGACGACACCGATGGAATTACTTCAACAAATAGTGGAGAACACGAACCCAGTACAAACAAGCATGATATCAATAACATCAACGGAACCCGAGTTTAGTGTGAATTTCCCTAGCCCAGTCCCCGTGAAGGAGATAGCGCTAGCAAAATTACGAGTGTATCACAGTTGGCCTAATATCAGATCAAAATCATTTGGTGGTCAACAACCGAATAATTCACTGGTATTTGCGAATAAGAATAAAGACGACGGGACTCCAGACTGGAATGTCGTTTCGATACCAACCGGATCATACCAAATCGAACAAATCAATAATGAATTCGCGCGTAGAATAAAATCGATTACTGGAACAGAATCGAAAATCGCTATAACAGTTCATGAGCCGACGCTATCATCCGCAATTGAGATAAGCACAGAAGGATGCGTCGTAGATATCTATCAGAGTTCTATTAGAACCGTATTAGGATGGCCTGAATTACCACCAGGGGAAAAAACCGTTGATTTACCAGAACCACAAAAAACTGATTATATCACCGACAGAATAAAACCTGATAATCCAATAAAGAGTTATAAAGATCACCAATTCACTATAGATTTTTTTGATTTCGGATTTAAACCAATTGGGGAGGGTAGATTAGAGAAACATCGTTTTGTTAACGAATCTGAAATCGTTAAAAATTTCACAGCAATGAATAATGATTTATCGCTGTTGTTAATATCTCTTAAAACCGGCTCTCTCACCCGAGATGAATTTATCAGCGTCGTAGAAACATGCAATAAAATTATCGACGATATGGAAAAATTTAACCTAAAAATTATTCAGGATATATTAGATGACGATAATCCCTTATCGAGAACAGAAATTACACTGATCTATAAAATCCGCGTTGAAGATATCCCCACATTCAAACTACCAGGATATAACGTACCAGAACTAAAAAAACTTCTCAATGATGCCATTGATGTTGGTTTCAAAATAATTCATGATACGTGGAAAAAAACAGCATCACCGGAAATAAAAATCCTCAAACATAATAATGATCCAGATGGTGGCGGCAGGCATATCGCTCCGTTCAACGTGAATATATCCTCAGTAATTGCGCTCAATTTAGTATGTGATGTTATCGAAGGAAGCTATCAAATTAATCTCGAACGATCAAATCAAGCTCAGCAAGGATATATTCTGTATTCATTTGCACCAACAGCTCCTCCAGGATTCCTAATTATTGAAAACCCAATTAATCCTGTCTACATGCGATGCCATAATAATTCATTAACCAGAATTAATTTCAAACTCACCGACCAGTCAAATAATCTAATTGATCTACAAGATGAGGTGTTAGCGATTAGTCTGTTTGTGAGATCATAAATGATTTTCGTCCTAAAGACTTCCATCATAAAGACTGGATCAAATCATTTATTATTTTTTGTTAACCCATAGCAGCAGAGAGGGTGGATGACAACAAGTTGCGAGCAAAATTGATTAAAAAATCGTAAAATCTCCGTTTTCATTTTTTTAGTTAAAATGAGATTTCGTAGGGAAGGCTCGTTAAGATTTCAATCAATTTTTTGTCTGAAAACGTTGTAGGGTTCACTTTTTTTGGTTAAAATGAGATTATAGGACGGCTCGTTTTAGGATTTCAATCAAAATTTTGTCTGAAAAATCGTAAAATCTCCGTTTTCATTTTTTTAGTTAAAATGAGATTTCGTAGGGAAGGCTCGTTTTAAGATTTCAATCAAAATTTTGTCTGAAAACGTTGTAGGGTTCGCCCTCTTTTTGGTTAAAATGAGATTATAGGACGGCTCGTTTTAAGATTTCAATCAAATTTTGTCTGAAAACGTTGTAGGATTCACCCTCTCTGCTGCTGATGAGTCAGCTGTTCTTTTAATGATAAAATCCCATTGCATAGTGTTATTGTTGGTAAATATAAATCTATCGGTGATTTTTCCTTTTTTACATCAGATAAATTATCTCGATATATGGGATTGATTTCATGATATGATTGTACGTCTGTGGTTAAGTCGGTGGCGGATTTTTCCGGTGGTTTTTCAGGCCATCCTAACACTGTTCTTAACGAGCTGTTATAGATATCTACAACATACCCAGGAGAGTTTATTTCGATCGATGACGAGAGCGTCGGTTCATGAACTTTAATAGCTATTTTTGATTCTTTTCCAGTGATTGATTTTATTCTACGCTGAATTTCAGAATTGATTTGCTCAATTTGGTACGACCCAGTTGGTAACGAAACAGTTTTCCACGCTGGAGTACCATCGTCTTTATTCCACAAAAACCTTAACGAGTTATTGGGTTGCTGACCGCCAAATGCAACCGATCTGATATTGGGCCAGCTATGATATACTCGTAATTTTGCCAGCGCGATCTAGCGCACTGGAATCGAAGAAGGGAAGTTCACACTAAATTGTGGGTTTGTTGATGTTATTGATATAATGCTTGTTCGTATCGGAGTGGTATTCTCCGCGATTCGTTGAAGCAGTTCGAGTGACATTATTGTTAACGTTGTTTTCAATTTCTAATTTCAACATCGCGGAGTTATACAACTGGGCCATCGCGGAAAATTCAACATCGGATATGAACGAATTATCTATCGACAGCGAGATCAACTCGGATAATTTCGAGTATGCGTCTGATGCCACCCGGTACCGAGCTGTATAATCGCTGAGTTTTTTCTGAGAACACGATGATAACTTTTTAGTTATCGCGGTGGCGACTGCCACAATTGCTGTTGCCGCGGAGATAGCGATTGGAACTGCAATCGGAGCCATCATGGTCACCGTCGACAAAATAACCTCGACGCTGGCCATCACACCGGACACCGAGTACACGGTGATGTCGATGATTGTTACGTTGCGGTGATACTTTTTTATTTTTTCACGATAGTGCTCAGAAAGTGATTTCAAGTTCGCGGAAAACTCTTTCACGGTATCATATCGATATCGATGCGATTGTGATACCTCTGGGGATATTATCGGTTCATTTGATTTCATCGATGTCATTGCTATTTTAAACCCACTAGTGTTTTCAATTATTCGATTATGTACTCGGATTTATGGTCGGTGGGGGGAATACCGGATACAAAGTCTAGCGTCCAGGGTAGCGAATCCCTAACCACTGACTCGTCGGATGTAGTTATATCAATCCTAATAGGGTATCTTATTTGGTCGTGTTTGAATGGTATGTGATCGTTTATATATGTTACTGTGTTAACACCTTTTATATGTTTTGCCGGGCCGACTCCCAAATCAAATTTATGGCGATGTATTATTGTAAATCGATAACAATCCGGTATACTACCATATTTGCTGTGAAAATGTAAACTATTTTCATTTCCTTGGATCCAATCAAAGGTCCCACGGGCAACTGTGTATACGATGTTACCAACGGTTTTTACGTGGTGTGGAATTTTTACCTTATCGAGTCGTTCTATCATTTTTGGAAAATCATCTTTGACGGCATCAACTGTTGTTTTACTTTCATCGATAGCCGCTTTAATTTCAGCGAGAGTCATGCCAACCACAAGCGGGGTTCCAAAAAACTTATCGACGACGTCGCTGGCGGTTTTTTGTTCGTCAATAGCTTTTTTAACTTCAACGAGGGTCGGGCCTGTCAGAGATGTGGTTCCAGACACAGGTGTTCTCCCCAAAAATTTATCCACGATGGTATTAAGTGTTGTTTGTCTCACCATAAACATATTAATATCTTTGAGAGTCATCGTAGATGTAGCCGGGACACCAAAGAAATTATTAGTGACGTAGGTATTGTGAGTATGTTTGCCAATAAACTCGCTAATTTCATTGAGAGTCATGCCTTCCACAAGTGAGGTTCCAAAAAAATTACCAACGACGTCGATGGTGGTTTTTTGTACCTTTTCAAAATTTTCTATTAGTTTAGAAATATCCGTGTAAATATCGCGATAATTTGCCTTGATTTCATTTTCATGCATCATCCTCCCATCCTCCTTCTTAAAAAAGAATGGAGATAGAAGGTTTTTAATTTCAGCGAGAGTCATGCCAACCACAAGCGGGATTCCAAAGAATTTTTATGTACGACATTTTTGCGAAAAGTATTATAGAGGCGATTGCCGCCCACGGCCGTGATCTGGATGATTATATACGAGGCGTATATAATCATCTAGATCACGGCCGTGGGCGGCAATCGCGTCGGTGATCGTAGACACAAGTGCGCCTGGTTTAAGTCGTCCGCCGCTGGAATACAGCGCAAACGAGTTTTCAGCGGCGTCACGTTGTCGTATCAAAATGTCATCCGCGGATATATTACTGGTTTTCAATTTACCCTGGCGATCTTGAAATACAACTATTTCGTTCGGGTCAACACTTGCTAAATTCAACGTCTCGGCGATTTCATCCTCAATTATTTTTGTACATCCTTGATAGAACCCGCATATGATTCCGCGGTGGATTTCGACATTGACAGAGATCGTCCCCAAATATAAATCATTATTGTTAGCGCAACTTGTGTTTTCAATTTATGGATTTGTTCACTAAAAACCTCCCACTGGTATATTCGTTTACAACAATATGTGGTGGTTTCCACGGAAATCCAAAGGATTTTAATGATATTTCCGCGAGGACATTTAATACTTCACGGCCGCATATTGGTGGATCATTTAATTTTTGTGTTGGCAGCGTGGAATAAAAAATCGGAATTGAGCGATTTGATATATACCGCATAAACTCTTTTGGTGGGGCTAACCCATATGAATCGAAATAAACAATCCCACGTGGATCAATCGCGTATGCAACCCAGTGAGTTCCCTCACCGTTGGAGTTATCAAGATTGATGATACCGATTTCAACGTTATTTGGTTTTCTCGGTAACTGATCTCTCATAAAAACCCCTCTGAGGTTTTTTATCGCTAGTTTTTGAGCAGCATCAATTAAATCAAAATTGGACATGGGGATAATTGGGTTTTCAACTAATAAACCGTTCCTGGTATTCTTAAGCCGCTCCCGTTGTACCATGAATACGGGGTTCCTGGTAGTCTTAGACCCTTTCCCTTTTTTTATAACCCCGTCCAGTTGCCTTTTTTAGTGCCATCCCTGCCGCGGTACCAAAGGCCCCCAACGCAGCCGCTTTCGCCACCACTGGGGCAGCCGCTGCAATCAATGCTGGTATTGCAGCTAACAATGGAAATATACCACCTGATTTTATCATGTTGGCGACTGCAGCCTTGGAAAATACAATTTGAACCCCTCGCTTATTCTTTAGCGCATCATTGAAATGTTTTATTTGACGATCCGTCAATGATATGTTATGTGTACCGCCGGACATCTGCGCTGGTTTCAACGTTATTGTGGTTCCACATTCTTTAGCAGATTTTGATTTTAATTTCTTGACTTGACCATCAGTCAGCTTGATACTAACAACATTATATGGCATTTTATTGTTAAACACATTTATGCTTTCAATTGATCTAATTGCAAAAATCGTTTACGATTTCAACAAGGATTTTTCAATCAAAGATTTTCCACTGGTGCATCAATAAGTCTCATTCTTCCGCCAACGCCTTCAAGTAGCATTGATTTATCACTGAGAATGACAGCAACCGCTCTATAATTAGCGATAGCGCCACGAAGGACATTAGCTCTGAAGTGTATATCAACGACGGATTGCCTTGTTAAATCAAGATGTTCCAGCGAAAAGTAGTAGATCGGATACAAGGTCTTAAAATCATATTGCGATATTTGCAAACCAGTATCAACATTTTGATCACGGCCCATATATGACAGCATACGATGGTACACGCGCGCATTATGGTTTTGACCGTAATTAAGTTGTATGTCTTCGGATGGTTCCTGCTGGCCATTTATTCTCAACGAGACATCAGTAACTCCTAATTGATCAAATATCATATGACTGTGCAATTGTGATTCCACTATTGTCATATCCTGCAACGTAATAAATATATGACGTGGAGCTGAAACGCCTTGTTGTGATGCCAAGTTCCATGTAAATGTACCATTGATATTTGATTGCTTAACATCTGTTGTTGTTGTTAGCCAACTTAGCAATGATTTGCCACCCGCATCCATAAATGATAGTTGTCGCTGTTCTGTGGTAATTGATGGGGTCATTACTGGCATCCACAAGACCAATTTAGTTAAAATGACTTTACCAGCGTCAGCATCTGGATTTGCAGGATCCGCTGGAATTCTCCAGATTGCATCATCGTCACTACCCTTTCGCACGAGTACTACTGTATGCTTCGCTCCATAAATAACTTTTCGTACATTTCTACAGAATCCAAATATATGATGCAACGGAATCGCACATGAAAACGATCTTCGTTGTCCTGCCAACATTGCTATTTGTGTTGCAGCTCCTAGATTGTACTGAGGATCAGTATTTATAATCATATCCTCGACAGCAGCAGGAGCGGGAGGACCAGCACGATCATTTGGTCGTCGTACAATAAATTGAGTGGGTCCAGCAGTGTTTTTATTATCTTTTGCAAACATCATAGACGGACCTGCTTATCTTGCATAATCGTCAGAATATCTTGCTAACCCAATTATTGTTGTAGCCACATCAACATCACGTTCTATAGACTCAATCTCTTTTCCGTCAATGAGATATCTTGCACTTTCAAATAGCGACATGACACCATTATTGACTAAGCCGACTTTGGTACTATCTGGATACTGTGCGGGTACAGTATGATCATCAGTAAGTTGTACAAGTTCTCCTTCTACTTC
Source organism: Unio pictorum (assembly GCA_030141615.1). Lineage (NCBI taxonomy): Eukaryota > Metazoa > Mollusca > Bivalvia > Unionida > Unionidae > Unio > Unio pictorum. The sequence goes on along the minus strand of JARLTB010000005.1, from coordinate 5,960,802 downwards.
GATAAACGCTTCAGCGGGTAGAAAGTATTTGCTGGTATCATGGACTTAAAGTTCAATTCGCGATCAAATATTTGGTTGTACTGTATGATAGGAATAAAATTGATAATCGCGGACAGAATCGTCTTTGCGCGTTGGGGCTTCCATATCAAACGCGGGATCAGAGGTTCGTTTAAACATTTTATTAACATACTAGTGTTTTCAATTGTGAAACTCTTTGTAATCATCGTCGTTTTTGTTTTCGTTTCAAACCACTTCCTGCTATCGCGTTCATGATATCGCTATCTGTTACCGGCAAAGCCGTCAATGGTGACGGAGTCACCGAAGCAGCCAACGACGCTAGTTTTTGTTCCACTGCGCTATTTATTGCTTTGCTGACACTTGCAGGCATCACTGCCGTAGACGGCAGCACTGGTGGTTTCACCACCGACTTCGTCGCTGTTGGTTTCTTTCGCACCAACGACATTATTTTATCCGCTGCGGCCGAAAATGCCTTTGTTGCAAGATTTCCAACACCGCCGATTCCTTTATCACGAACAACATCAATGGCTTTCATTGATAATTGTTTAGCTAACGGAGCAACCTTGGGAGCCATTCTTGTAAATAACCCCGCGATGGTGTCACCGAAACCATCTCCGTACCACGCGCGGTAAACAGGCAATCGTGAGTTCACCACGTAGACGCTTACGGGTTTATCATGGTTGTAGTGTATGATCATCTTGTTATAAAACTAGTGGTTTTTCAATTGTGAAACTCAAAGAGTTTCCATTGAAAATCTTTGATTTTAATCGCTGTAATAACCATGATTTTCCACGAGTTCGTCGATGAGTTCTCGATATACATCAATGCCCATTATGCCTGTTTGAAATAGCCGCATGCAAATCTCGGCTGCTTCATTAATTATCTCGACGTAGTTGTTTCCGGCTCGTTTTCCCACGATAAGTACTTCCAGCCGTGATATATCCGAGAGAATATTACTGGGCCATGTCACGCTGGAGTCAACGGAGTTGGTGAAACCAACACCGCTGCGTCGTACATATCCTTTCCCGCTTGTTTTCTTAGAACCGGCTTCTGCTCTTATGTCTATTTGTTCCGGGATTAGATCCTCCATATAACGTGGTGGTTGTGGACCGCCTTTAACCGCAGCTAGAAAGTTATTATAACCAGGGTGCTGTGACGCTGAGATTCTATCCCCGCCGTGTTTCGCTAAATATATTTTTGATGGCCAAGTGTCTTTGGTTTTTATAAAATTTTCAAACCCGTCTTTTAATAAATTCTCTATTTTACCCTTTGGAACATTTTCTCTAGTAAAATCAGCTGATTCGAAATCCGTACCGAGTCTTCCAATTCTATTTAATGTTGGGACTGTAAATATATTTCCAGGTGAATAATTTTTTCCTGCAGCTGCACCTTGTTGTTCTTCTTCGCGTTCTTCAATTTCGCCCGGTCGATATACTTGTGGGTGGGGTGGATCAGGCGCTGGTGCAGAATCATCAATATCAGCTAATCGTTCATATTCTCGTTGGGTTTTTATATCACTGGATAACTGTTGTATCCCTGCGCGTGTTTGTCCGGTCTCTGCTGCTATCTTTTCAAGCGTATCAAGCAGCGGCGCCTTCTTTGCTCGTTCTCGTTCATGAATATCTCCGTATATCGCTGCTTCAGTTAACGTTTTCACATCTTTGGTCGCACTTGTTATCGGAGCAAACAGTTGTTCACTTGACACAGAAAAGTCAGTTTGCATTTGTTGTCGTTGTTGAAGTTTGTCGCGAAGTCTGTCTCGAACCGGTATAAACTTTTTAATTGCTGCTAGTCGCTCTTCGTTGGTTTCTGTATCAAATGATTTGACATGCTTTGCCTTTTTGCGTGTTTGCCGGTTCCACCTAATTTTGTATTCTGACGCTGAGTAACAACTCGTAAGTTATCCAATTTGTTATTTTGAGGGAATCCATCAACGTGATCAATCACAAATCCGTCTTTGATTAATCCGTAAAATGCTTCATAGATGGCTCTGTGACAGAGATATTTCTTCTTTCCAACACCGAACAGCAATTATCCATGATTATTTACCTATCCAACCGGCTTCTTCAGTCTGCGGTGCCTGACAACACCATCACGGGATGCTTCATAATTAACAAGCACTGGATGGGGTCTGAAGTCTTGGCTCATTTATATGATAATACTACTTGTCCAATTTATTATCTGCTTTAATTATAAACCTCTGGATATAATCTTGAGGAGGTTTTATGATTTTGTCGCTGACGGAGTCATCGGTAGGATCAATGACTGCATTTTTTATTCGTTTGTCATAGTAGCGTTTTAGTTCCCTGTAACGTTTACCCCCACAAGCAAGACATATTTGTGATTTCCCACGAACACCAACGTGGCAAACGAGACAAGGGGTAGGGCCAAAAGAACCGTTTTTCACGCTTTGTAAATGATACCCACAGAATTCGCTTCTGCATGTTTTGTTACACGGAGTTGTTGATCCAATCATTAGCCACTTGCAATGGTTCATTATATATTTTTTTCTTATTTAAATACTTGTTTTAATTATAACATGGAGGAGTTCGAGAGATTATCAGCAATTAAGCGTTACAAATACGTTCAATTTAATCTCGATAGAACCCTCAAAGATGTGCCAAAACGGGCAATAACGCATAGAGCCCTGAAAAATAAAATACGCGATTGTATTAATGAATTCAAGCACGACGGTGCATCTCATAGCTGGTCAACATTTCGAATTGATGGCGTTGTTGATGCCACCATGAACGATAGCAACGCAGCCATGATGTTATCACAACTTGGCAACAAAAAGTATTTTTTTAGAGTGAAATTCATTATCCGTGTAGAATCAGGAGGTTGGATTATACGAGACAAATTTGAACCGATTCTCAAAGACAAGAAAACAGTCGTTGTTAGCCGTGATTCTAAGCCGGGTCTGTTAACTGGAATTGACAAACCATACTATGAACGAGCATATCCTGAAACAGCAGTTGTGTATGGGATATATCCGTTAAATGAAAAACCCATATAGGAAAACTAAAACCAAGGAAACAGTCATCGCCGGCGACTTCGTCGCTGAATTGTGTAGCAGCACGAATAACAGAACATTTTACAAATGCATCCCGAGGGAACAAACTTACCGATCTACGGCGTAGCAAAATAGCTCAATGGGAGTTAACGGTGAAAGACCGCGGAGCAACTATTAGCGATATAGCAAAATTAGAATCGTCGCTGAGATTTCCAATAACCGTTACAACGATAACCGGAGAAGTTTTATACGAATCAAAATATAAATCAAAGGGAGCTCCAATCAAAATTATTGATCATAACGAACACGCATGGACGTCCGCGGTCACAATATTTTCACGAAACAGAACAATAAAGTATATACCCGACGAATTCTTACGAGAAGAATTCTCCAGAGATGGTTTTCTCGTTGAAGAGAAACTATTCGATGCTATTGCGTATTTGAGTAAAAACGACCCCGTGTCGGTGTGGTTACTTCGCAGCACTGGAAACGACACGGATACATTTGATCAGTTTGTAAGACCAAACGGTGAATTATACCGCACTGAAGCATTTCACAACAAAATGAAAAAAAAACAGCTAGTGGGTTTTTAACGGCGTGTGGCGAAGCCACCAGTGATGAAATTATCAACGACGAACAATTATTGACAAACTGTTTTACAATCCCGTCGGTCGGTGGCAGCTCATTTTGCGAGAATCAAAAACGCATGGAAACCAACACGCGTAGAATTCTTGTAAGATATTGAGGCTAGTTGTTTTGAATTTAATCATGGCTGTTTATGGAATAACAAATACAACCGTGATAATATCATTTCAGTTGATATGGTTGCTTGTTATCCAGCGAGTTTTCTTGGTTATGGAGAGTGTACTGAGTATTTTAAACGATTTGGACACCCCGTACATGAAATGACTCGTGTTGCAATTAATGGGCCGCTGTCTGATTTTGATTTAACTGGATTCGCTCGTGTAGTATCATTTGAATTCGCAGCAGGACTTCATCGCTGTTGTTATATTTGGATTGGTAGACACATGTCTGAAAAGAAGTGGCTGCCAATACCGCTATTACGATTCATGATTGATACAAAAATGTTAATTTCGCTAACGGTCAGTGAAGCAATTGTATCATATCGGAAACAAACCAATGTCTGATTACCAACACCGGAACGTCTTGATAGTATAATTGACGAATCCAGAAAACATATTGACGCCGACGAAGAATATATCATTGAGTGGTCCAAACGGGTATTTAATCAACGAAACATCGAAGCAAACGATCTCGGCAAAAGAATAATCGGAAAATTTACACAGGGAGGTAAAAAATGCGACTATAAACGATATTGTTCACGGTTGATTATGGATAACACCGAATACGACTTTGTAATCGCGGATGCAGTATCCAAAAATATATATGTGGATCGTAAAGATGCTTTTTTGTCCGATGGAACAAATTGGGTACAGTCGTTACTTACAGCGACGGTTACAGATCCCCGTATACACATTTGAGGTCGTCGATGCTTGGTTATGCTTGTATTAATTTATTTTCAATGATAAATAGATTTCCTGACACTGCGGTTAGAGTTGCCGTTGATTCATTTTACATTAACAGCAAGTACAGTTGCGCAGTTGCTGAATTCACTAATCCGGATGAAAGTTGGGGATCATGGAGAATTAAAAAAGAAATGCTGCGTGAGTATTCTGAATTAGCAGACGTTGAAATTAAAAGTAATTACTTACGTGGTGATAATTTATCAGAGCGTTCTAATGCACCACCGATATCAGATCGTATTTGTAGATATAAAACAGTTTATCTAAACGGGTGTGGCGGGTCAGGAAAAACGACTCGGGCGATTGAATTATATCAAGGTCGAGCAAATATGATTGTGTTGACACCGACCCATAGACTAGCGCGAGAGATAAAACAACGAAACTTTGAAGCTTGCACTTATCACAGTTTTTTTTCGATGCAACGGCGACAAATGGACCCCTGAACGAATGGATGAAAAATTCATCCCTGCGGTTATTATTTGGGATGAGATATGTACGGTTTCGTTAGATGCATTAAAAATGTTTCTTGATTGGTTGCTGCAAAAGAACACAGCGGTGATAATGTGTGGAGATCATGGCCAACCACCACCATTTGTCGGCGCGGGTCCACATGATTGGTTAAAAGGGTTTCTTGACTATTATGAAGAAATCGATACCGACTATAGAGCACTTGATGAACAATTACGTGAGGTCAAAAAATTAATTAGATTACAACCGGATAGAATCCAATGTGAAATAATCAGAGAAATAATTCCTGAAACTCCCATGGAGGAATTTTGGGAAGCATGGAGACCAAACGATTTTGTAGGGGCAAGTAGAAAGATAGTCAGAGATACACTTCAAAAAAAGTTGTTTGAGCTTCACAAAGAAATTTTCCCAACGTTTCCAGTGCCGTTGTGTTATAGGCCCTTTGATACACGGCGACAAAATATTGAAGTTGAAATTCCAGGACGTGTGACTTCGTCAACGACAGAGTCAGGGACAGAAAAACAAACACTAGTGTTAAATGATATTGTGTTGGTTGATATCAGTGCTGTCGAAGACGCATTGCGTGCTGATAAATCGCCATGGACGCTTGGTTACGTAACGACGATATATTCCTCGCAGGGATTAACCATCACGGATACAATTGTTTGGATAGTCGATAATCGCATTGAGTGGTCAAATTTAGTCTATCTTGCAGTGTCTAGAGCACGGCGAATAAATCAACTTCGAAGAATTATTTTCGATGATGACACCACAATGGATGATACTAGCATCGTTGATGTTAGCATCATTAATAAAAAAAACTCCGGTTACAAAAATCAAGACATAAAAAGAGAATTTGACATTGATGCTGAATTAATAATCACTTTGGAGAAACAACAGAACAATCACTGCGCGAGTTGCAATTGTATAATGCGTTGGCAGTATTCGGATAAAGATCCTCGCCAATTTACCGTAGACAGAAAAAATAACAGTCTCGGTCATGTAAACAATAATGTGATGTTGACTTGTCTTGAGTGTAATAGACGCAACGGTGCTAGTTAAGACCATGCGGTGTTAATTGAGTATCGTCAGGAATAACTTGTAATTGTTCACGTGTAAAACCCCGCTGAGGGCAGTTGAATCCAATTTATAGATTGGAGGTCTACCAGATGATCGTGTTATAGTAGATATGCTATGCGTAGTGACACTCCAAATAGGATCAGTAGCCCTTTTTTACCACCTTCGAGTTCTCCTGGTTCATATAAATATCTCACGGTGACATTGCTGAGAATTGGCTGAAAACGCTATCCCGCTGTGGTTGTGGAATATACTTTTTTATTGCGTTGTTAGGTTTCATATTGATTGCTCTGGTAATCTCGTTATTTAGCGCTGCAACTACCCCTGGTAACCTTTTGACCCATTCACGGGATCGCTTTTTTTGGATGAATTCTTTTGCGTATTGATATTCAAATAACCGCTCAGCAAGAGTCCGATTAAATCGTTCTACAATTGCCTGATCGTGATGTAGTGCAGTATGCCCTCGTCTGATGGTGACATTGTGACGTTTCATTGTAGATGCAACCACACCCTGAAATTCCTTGCCAGGATCAACTTGTAACAGATTTGGCTAGCGTAGTGGGCCTCATCGATAAATCCTTTCAAATGCAGAAGCAACTTCAGGTGATGATTTTGTTTTTAGCGGTTCTGCTTGTTTGTATCGACTCGCAACATCAACTACGGTTAGCGCGTATTTGTAACCGTTGTCATGTGGTAAAAATAATAAATCAGCTTGATGAACTTCATTGGGTCCGGTAACATCAAAATGCGAAAAGTTAACTTGGCTAGGACGGGGTAAATAGATTTGCCATATAGCCTGTTTGGATAACCAATTAGCCGCAGTGGCCTTTTTCACTTTTGCGGCGTTGGCGAGTTTATTGATTGCAGCGTTACCCCTCCAGTATCCCCTTGGAGAATAATAAATAGATTCCATATTATTAATTACCAGCGCCCATCATCAATTTGCCTTTCATAGCTGATTTTACCAACCACGAAGCCAATTTTTCTTTGAAAGATTTATCAGGAATAGCATTTAACGCATGAATTAATTTTACATCCGCGAGATGCCTGTGTTGCAAATTGCTGCTTTTATATGCAACATCATGAGCATGACACGCCTTATCAATGGCGTTTATTGGTTCTTCACCACGTTGAGGTTGGTTTTGATCATCAAGTCTGATATCTAATCGTGTTCCTGGGCCACAATAGCTATATCCTGGAAGGTGCTTTTCTCCTGGATACTTTGCCCACGGTGTTCCAGGGAGTTTTGCTAACTTGGCTGCAATATCACCTCCTCGTTTCTTTCTAAAAACATCTCCGGATTTCATAGAAATAAATCTAAACTTTTTTATACCACATGTTGCACATCTACCAGTAAGTGCAGATCTGTTATTTTTAGTTGTAATCGTCGTCACATCATTTGTGCTAGTGCGCGTTTTACACTTCACACAATATAGATCCATAATTTATGTATAGAGATATGAATATAATTGATTTTTCAGCGACTAAAACAAGAGAACCAGTTAAGCATCATGCAGCGCTACCAAACTCTATCCGCGCAATTATAACGGGCCATCTGGATCCGGCAAGACGCAATTGTTGCTCAGTTGAATAATGAGATGGATGAAGTGGGATAAGTTGTATTTAGTTGCTCCTAGCGTAGATGATCAACGATGCTATGAAGTGTTAAAGGATATTAACGAGAATGCATCAGAAATTAAGGGTGACAACGTCATTGATTTTATAACTGATATTGACGAGGCACCATCCGTGGATGACCTTGATGGGAGCATTAACAATTTAGTCGTATACGACGATGTGATGTTAGACAATCCAAAAAACCCAGCTAGAATATTTTCCCGAGGCAGGCATAAAAACACCGACGTGATATATGTCACTCAACGCTACACTCAGATTCAAAAAGTGATCAGAAATAACTGTAATATTCTTGCTGTATTCAACGGCGTTGATACACATGCGCTACGAAATATTTGGCAGACATGGTGCTCTGATATGGACTTCAATCAATTTCGAAATTTCTTTAGTCATGCTCAGTCGGCCCCACACGGATTTATAACAATAAATTTGCATGACCCTCGAACACGATATCGTATCGGACTTGATCAAATATTCGGTTAACCCATAGCAGCAGGGGGGCGATGACAACACCGCTGCGACGTTTTATGGTTAAGCAACGAAAGCGCGAATAGAGTATCACCCGCGCAAACTCATGTTTTGAGCAAGAAATCAATATGGCTCTATTTACCAAACGGAGACTTTATTTTTTTTTAGTTAAAACACGAGATTTCGTAGGAAGGCTCTATTTGCCGTTTTGAGGGTTTAAATTGATTTTGTCGCACAAAGTTGTCCGATTCAATACAATACAAGTGATTTGTATAGTATCAGAAAGTTCCTTCATGTCATGTACATTATAGTATTTATCACGCGTAGGTTGCAGTTCGGAACACTCGGTCATAAAGTGTTTAAGAGTGAATGGTTCATTGCAAGAAACGCACTCTGGTGGATTTTTACCTTTTAGTATGTGGGAGTGGGTAATGTATGTATGACCGATTCTGATTCTTGCAATGACAACCTCTTCCCTACGGATAGTTTTGTAGGAAGGAGTCCATTCTTCCAGGGTTGGTTTGATGGCATGAAGTTTGTTATTGACTGCATCATCCCATGACGCCTGCCACTTTAGACGTAGGTACATTTTGATACAAGGTTTAAAATCAGTAAACGGTAATTTAAAATCCGATGGTTCTTGGGATAGAGCCATCTTAGCAGCCCGGTCAGCTTCTTCATTACCTCTAATACCAATATGGCTAGGTAGCCAACAGTATACTATATTATAGGTGGTACTAAGCTCCGAGTTTTTGACGAGAATATTGACTAACAATGGATTATCCAGTTTTATATTGTGAAGCGACTGAAGCACTGACAGTGAGTCACAGAAGATAATGCTATTTAAAATGTGTTTTTGTGCGATAAATTTCAGAGCAAGGTCTATTGCTCTGATTTCCGCTGAAAATATAGACGTATCGTTTGGCAAGCGCACTTTGGTTATGTGTTTGCCACTAACAAAGGCTTCAGCAGCCTTTTCATCAAATTTTGATCCATCAGTAAAACATTTTGTGTAGTTTTTAAAATCGTTGAGGAGTTCATGATAAGAGTTCTGGAAAATGGCAGGATTTGTCTCAGATTTTTTCCCATCGGGCAACGTAAAAATCACTTTGGGTTGCTTAAGGAGCCAAGGTGGTGTTTCTGAGACTAACATGTTCTGAACTGTAGGAAGATTAATTTTGGCAGTGTCAACGCTGGATGATATTTTGATGCAAAATGAAGGTATGGCATTTGGTTTGTTTTCATATAATGTTTTGTATTTTGGTTGAAAAACAGCCGAAAAAATTGACGATTGACTTATATATATCTTGCATCCGCAATTATGAAATCGTATTGATCATCATGTAGAATTAATCTTGAATAATGTTCTTTGTGATCATATGCTCCACCCTGGATGAATTTACCAATTATTCTTCTACCGAGATCCTTTGCATGTTTATTTCAGACCTCAAAGATCTCCTTGGATGCTTTAACAATATTTTCTTCGTCGAGATCAGGAATTTTTTTTTGTGTAATCGTTAATTATACTATCAAGACTATCGGGTTGTGGTAACTAAATTTCAGTCTGTGGGTGATATGATATAATTGCCTCGGAGACAGTCAGCGATATCGGTATTTTACAATCGATCATATAACGTAATAACACTATTATCAGATATATGTGTACAAAACCAAACATAACAGCATGGATGAAGTACTATAGCGATCGCGAATAATACTACACGAGCGAATCCGGTTAGATGAAAATCAGGTAAAGGCCCATTAATCGCAACTCGTGTCATGGAGTGGGTGGGATGCCAAAATCGTTTAAAATACCCAGCGCACTCTCCATACCCGAGAAAACTCCCTGGATAGCACGCAACCATATAAACCGAAAAAAACATTTTAAGGATCATATTTGGTATTCCATTATCCACCGTGTCCGTATTCTACACAACTGGCGGGTTGCCACAGATTTTTCTTTCTCGCGAAATGAGCTGCAACTGACTGGATTGTAAAACAGTTTGTTAGTAATTCCTGGTTATTTTCCGTTAAAAAATTCCGAGCTAGTTTTCTCATCGCGTCAGTACGGTATATTTGACCGCTAGGTCTTACAGATTGGTCGAATTTACACTCTTCGTCTTCAAAAGTCTGAAATAACCACACTAACACTAAATCGTTCTTACTTTCCGCGTGAATAAAATTAAACAAATTCCCCGTGTAGTATTTTATGGTTCTAACCCGTGGAAATATTGTTACTGCGTTAGACCAAGCGTATGCGTTATGATCAATGATCTTGATTGGAGTTCCCTTTGATTTATATTTCGATTCGTATAGTACTTCTCCTGTTATCGTCGCTACGATTATTGGGATTCTTAATGATGTTTCTAACGCAGCCACATTTTGAATTGTTGCCTCAGCATCCTTGACTGCTAGTGCCCATTCATTTATTTATTTACGTGTTAGATGTCAATTTGTTTGCACGTAACGCATTTGTAAAATGCTCTATTATTCGTTCGGCTACACAATTTATTCTTGACTGCGACATTTTCATAAATTTTCATTTCTCAACTCGGTTTGTCATTTATTGGGTAAATCCTATAAATAACCGCGGTTACAGGATAAGCTCTCTCGTAATACGGTTTGTCAATTCCAGTCAACGCTCCTGGTTTGGAATCCTGACTCACGGTGACAAGTCATTTTATTTTTCAAGAAAGGATCGAATTTTTCAAGAATAATCCATCTACCTGTTTCTGAACGGATAATGAATTTCTCTCTGAAAAAATACTTTCGATGATCAAGATGCGGTATTATACCTGTTGCCCTTTTGTCGTTTATGGTAGCATCAACACTACCATCAATTCGAAATGTTGACCAACAATGAAATGCTCCGTCGCGCTTAAATTCGATAAACCCGTTATGGATTTTACCTATCATGTTTCTATCACATATTGGAGCCTTATTTGATGCATCTACGGAGACTCTATTGAGATTGAATTTAACATTTTTCCAGGGTTTAATTTTGGATAATCTATCAAACTCCTTCATATTATAATTAAAACAAGTATTTAAATAAAGAATTTATATATAATGAATCACTGTAAATGGCTTATGAGATGATCAGTAACCGTTGGTAACAAATCGTGCAGAAACGAATTCTGTGGATATCATTCACAGAGTATGCGACGAGGAAGCTTAGGTCCGTTACCTTGTATATGATGTGGTGTTGCAGTACTAGGAAAGACACAGCTGTGCCTCCAATGTGGTGGTAAACGATATAGGAACCTTAAACGTTATTATCATAAACGAATCAAGGACTCTAACGCTGACTCTGTCCTTGACAGGGTCAACGACAAAATCATAAGACACCTCAAGACTATATTACTAGATTTTCAATAAATAATAATTAAACCAAATAATGGGACAAATAAAATACATGTAGAAAAATGAGCCAAGAATTTCAACCACACCCCACGATCATCAACTATGAAGCATCACGTGATGGTGTAGTCGGACACCGCAGACTGAAAAACCAGTAGGGGTTGTCAACAATCAGGGGTATCTTAAATTTACTGTTGAAAGGAAAACCCATCTTATTCATAAATTCACCTACGAAGTATATAACGGAGAAATTCCAGATGGTTTGTGATTGACCATATTGATGGGAATCCTAGGAATAATTATTTAACGATTTTACGAGCTATCACTCAGAATAATACACTTGGAAAAACCGGTACTTGTAAATCCGCTGAAAAAAGAGCGGTTAAATCTCTCAACAGAGAAACTAACGAAGAATTAATATTTCAATCAATGAATGAAGCCGGGAACTATTTTGATATTTGCGAGCCTTTGGTTCGACGTGTTGTAGAAAATATATACAAGTCAGCACTTTCAAAGCGATTTGGACACAAAATTCGGTTTGAATATTATACAGTAAAGTCTTATTAACACTAGTTACGAGTTTCATACAAATGCACAATTACTGTGTAAGAGTCAATAAAAAAGGTTTCCACTTACCCGTGTGTTCACTCCTGGAATACACACAGTTAAAAAATTTTCACTGTCTTTTATACTCATCTATGACTTCATTGACGGATTTTTTTAATTGGTCTACATTATACCGGTGAAGTTCATATTCGGTGATATCTTCTACACGTATATTATATGATTTAGCAAATTCTTTTCTTGTTTTAAGATGTATATCATTTAAGACCGTTTGAATAATCATTAAATTAAATATTTCCTTGTCAGCGATAACTTGATTACATATGTATATATATTTGATGATTTCATCTCGCGGAGATTCTTTGTAAAACGTTTCTCTTAGTATATGTTTATACATTAATTATTTATTTTTATAAAATGTTCAGTAATTCAACGTTGAATTTCTAGATTTCACGTACCACCTAGTTCTATTCACCCACGAAAAAGAAAAACAGAACTCGAAAAAATTTCCATCGTATGATATCATTGCATCATGATACGATTCTTTATCTGAAGTATAATCTGACCTTTTAGGTTTGGGCAGATTTTGATAAAATGTTGCCTAAGGTGGGATTTCAGTCCATCCTAGCTCAGTTCTTATAGAACTCTGATATATATCTACGAGGTACCCGGGTGAATTTATTTAATTGCGAATGATAATGTTGGTTAATTAACTGTATTAGCGATTTTTTTATTCTTTTCCCGTAATGGTTATTTTTTTACGTTGTAATTCGTTATTGATCTATTCAATTTGGTACGTCCCAGATGGTAATTAGTCTATATTCCAATATGGAGTTCCGTCTGGTTGATTTGTACTCGCAAACACCGAGGAATTATTCGGTTGCTGACCACCAGTTCATTTTGATCAAATATTTGGTCAACTGTGGTATACTCGTAATCTTGCTAGCACTATCTCTATAACCGGAATTGCAGTGGTAAAATTCACACTGAATTCAGGGTCAGTTGAGGTTATTGAGATCATAGATGCCTTTGGTGGATCTGTATTCGTGGCTATCCGCTGAAGTAATTCAGTTGTTGATGTCATTGACATTGGCTTTGCCATTGTTAATGTCATTATTATTCTGCTGTTTTTTTCTAACTTTGATGTTGCTGCGTGGTAGATGTTCATCATCGCGGAGAATTCGTTATCTGATAATGTTGTGTCATCTAGATTAGATGATATCAGCGACGACAATTTGGGAATAGGTAGCTGATGCAATCTGTAAATTAATTATATACTCGTGTACTTTATTCTGCCGGCATAAGGATATTTTTGTGTGATGAATCCTTGTAATTGTTGTCGCCAATGACACACAAATTGTGACAACTACAGGTGCCAGTTCTGTTCTCGCTGATAACAATATACCCGTTCCCAGCAATTACACTTGAAAACGAATACTTAATAATATCAACTTTAGTAATTCGCCTGCGGTATTTGTTATCTTCGCGCTATATTCGTCAATAAGATGTTTTAGTTTACTTTGAAACTCACGGACTTGATCATGTCGATATTGTTGGACATTCATTATACTGTTTACTTAAATCAATTACAAACTCTACGTAGTATGTCATTGATGCCCCAGCTAAATTACCACTGACAGAGGTTATTGTAAATGTTTCCATGGCACCCTTATCTATTATTGCACTCGCAGTATTAATTCCCGTAGATGTACCCGATAAAACATTAAACGGTACTGGTGACAGCAGGGTCAATCTATAGATACCTTAGACTTCATCGGCAATATTAATAATATTATTTTGAGGTGTCCACGCGAAGGATCTATTATGTGTCGAGTACACTGTATTGATATTTTGTTTATGTGGTATTCTGATTTTATCAAGCCGGGTCGCGATAGCAGGACAATCACTAACGATATGGTCCTCTGTTTGTTTAATCGTATCGATACTTGTTTGAATATCAGAAAGTTTCATTGGGACAGTACCAAAGAAATTATCCATGGTTTCATCCGATTTTCTAAAATTCCTACAAAGGTTTGCAAACGGGCTTACATGAACATCATACTCGGCTCGCAGTGCTGTTAGTTTATCATCTGTGGATTTATGCTCACCATATATCGTCGTTAGTTTATTGTCTAAAACATCTACATATTTTTTGTCACAGCATCAGCGTCCAATGTTGGATTGCCAAGTGCGGTTATTTTATTTGAGTTCATGTCAAGGGTACCTGTCATTGTGTCACCAGAAAGTTTTACTCGATTGTTTATACTATCTATCACAGTTGGTAAAATAACTCCTGGTTTAATCTTACCGTTGGAATCAAATACTGCTACGGAATTTTCGGTTACTCCGTTAATTTTAACTAGAATATCATTCAAGGAAACATCACTAGTTTTTTTATTCCCCTTCTTTGTCTTGAAATACGACTATTTTGTTTGGATCCACACTTGCGAGGTTTAATATCTCGGACATTTCATCTTCGATTATTACTTTTTTACATCTTTGGTTGCATATATTCCCCGGTGGGTTTTTTCAGGTTCGAGAGAGATCTTCCCCAAATATCAATCACTGTGAGATCAACCATTATATTTTAAGATCTCTCTTAAAAGCGATTACTCGTATATTCGTGTACGGTTTTATGGGGTGGTTTAGTTGATGATGATATAGAACTAAGTACATTTAATACGTGCTGGCCGCATATTGGTGGGTCGGTCATTTTTTGTGTTGGTATTGTGGAGTACCAGGTCTTCATTTTATGAAAAGATTTTAATTGATGTATATAACGCATAAATTCTTTAGGTGGCGCTAACCCATATGAATCAAAATAAACAATTCCACGTGGATCAATCGCGTATGCAACCAAGTGAGTTATAGGTCCGGTGCTGTTATCGAGATTAATGATACCGGTTTCAGTGCTGTTTGGTTGTTGTGGTAATTGATCTCGCATAAAAACACCTCTATAAAACTTTTATTCTTAACTTTTTTAACAGCATCGAGTAAATCAAAATTTGATAACGGTGCTAGTAAACTGTACCCGGTAGTCTCAGACTGTTTCCGCTGTACCATGAATACGGAGTTTCTGGTAGTCTTAGACTTTATCCTTTTACTGATCGTCTTTTTTTTTTGTATTCGCTCCAGTCGCCTTCTTTAGTGTCATCCCAGCGACGGTACCAACAGTTCCAAGAGCGGCAGCTTCCGCGACCGCGGGTGCGGCGGCGGCTATTAGCGCTGGTACCTCAGCGAGAAATGGAAATATACCACCTGATTTTATCATATCTTTGATCGCGGACGCAGAGAGAGTGACCTGAACACCTTTTTATATTTGCTACACTCATTGAAATGTTTAATCTGACTAGTTGTAAGTGATAGTTATTCTGACCACCAGACATTTGATTGTGCTTTAACGCAGTTCCACATTTTTTATCTGAATCCGTTTGCAAATTTTTAATCTTACCAGGAGTCAGAGTAACACTAACGTGACTATATGACATTTTATTTAATACGCGATTTATCTGTCTACATATTTTGGAACACTACATGTTTTCTATTGGCGCATCAACTACCCTCATTCGTCCGCCAACACCTTCGAGTAGCATTGATTCGTCGCTGTGTATGACAGCGATTGCTCTGTAATTAGTGATAGTGATAGCACCTGCTGCATTAGAAGAGTTACACGAGCTCAAAAATGTATGTCAACGACGGATTGTCTGGTTAAATCAAGATGTTCCAACGAAAAGTAATAAATCGGATAACGATTTCTAAAATCTAATTGCAGACCGGTATCTACATTATTATCACGCCCCATAAATGTCAGCAAACTATGGTACGCGCATGCTATTTGGTTTTGTCCGTAATTAAGTAAAATATTCTCAGATGGTTCTTTTTGTCCGTTTATCCTTAATGAGACTGCAGTAGCACCCAGTTGTTCAAATATCATATGGCTGCGTGTTTGTGAATTTAATCGTGTCTTATCCTGTAACGCACAAATAAATGCCGTGGCTGGCACAGAAACACCCTGTTTTGATGACATGCGCCATGTAAATATACCGTTAACAGAAGTCTCCATAATATATGTTGTTGTTGTTAGCCATGATAGCAATGATTTACCATAAATGATACTAATTTTTCCTCTGCGGTGATTGATGGAGTCATTACTGGCATCCACAATGAAAGTTTTGTTATATTAACGTTACCATCAGGATCACCAGCACCATGCCAGATTACATCATTATCATCACCTTTTCGCACAAGGACTACTGTATGCTTCGCTCTAAATATAATCTTTCTAACATTTCTGCAAAATCCGAAAATATGAGATAGCGGAAAATAATCTACGCGGTCCTTGCAACATTGATACGCGTGTTGCAAATCATAGATTGTAATTGGCGGCATTAACATCACTGATAATATCAAAAGGGCACCTGGTCTTATATATCCGGCTGGTGGATCAGAAACTGCAGTATCTGGTGTTGCCTATTCTTTAACATACTGAACATGTTCAGCGTGATCAGCAATGTCCTTAGCGAACATCATAGATGGTACAACCGATCTTGTATAATCATCAGAATATCTTGCTAAACCCACTATTGTTGTGGCAACATCAACATCATGCTCAATAGATTCAATCTATCTTCTAGCGAACACATATCTATCGCTACTAAATAATACCATAATACCATTATTGACAAAACCAACTGGCAAATTTGGGTCATATTCCCCATCAGCATTTATTAGAAGGTCTCCGTTTTTTTCATTAAATGATTCAGCGGGTAGAAAGTATTTGCTTGTATCTTGAACCTGAACTTCGATTCTTGATCGACTATTTGGTTGTATTGCGTTATAGGAATAAAACTGATAATCATGTACAGAATCAGTTTTGAGAACTGGGACATCCATATCTAATGCTGGGTTGGGTGAATATTTGAACATTTTATTATATATTTCTCGATCTAAATCGCGATCTCGCTGGGGATTTCAAACCACTTCCCGCTTTAATATTTGCAGTAATATTCCCCTGAGCATCAAATCCTTCATTTATTCGCTCTGCTATTTTTTGATCCACCGGCTGTTTATTATTTTGCTAACACTCGCAGGCATAATCTCCGTAGATGGTATTTTTCCCGGTGGTGGTTTTTTTTGTCGTCAAATCAGTGTAAATAGCTTTTCTTTGGTCGCGAAAATATTCTTTACCAGCAACATCACCAACAGCGCTAATACTCTTATCACGAATAATATCAATAGCTTTCATCGATAATTGTTTTGCGATTGGTGCTATTTTTGGAGCCATCCTTGCAAATAACCATTAAACAACATCACCGAGACCACCTCCATAATACACCTTATAAATAGGCAATCGTGAATTTACTACGTAAGTCATAGTTGGCGTATAGTGTTTGTAGTGTATGATCATCATCTTTTATAATTATTATTTATCTAATCGCATGACTAATTGTCACGGACAATCAATCACCGGTGTCATTAGTCACCGTGATGATCATCAGCGAGTTCATGGATACATTCTCGATATACCCAATATCCATGATACCACCTTCAAATAGTAGTCGGCAGATATCAGCGGCTTCATTAATTATTTACGGTGAATAATTTCTGACTCGTTTCCCCCGATGACAATTTCTAATCGTGCTATGTCGTCTAGGATATTATTAGGACAGGGAACACGACCACTACCATGGGTTCCAGAATGAGATAATCCCTCACCGGTAACACCAGTTACCCCTTGCGCATCGCAATATATTTCATCCAATGATCTTTTAATGCTTTCTAAATCATCATCTGTTAGTTGTTCTTGTTGAGATGAGAAAGACTCTTGTTTTGAAGAGTTTTAGTTTTTTCTTTGCGATTTTCGCTGTATTAATTCTTCTTTTCGTTGTTTAATTCTTCTATTCGCCTTTTTTGTTCTATCATTTTGTGTCCTCGTAGTTATTGTTTTGCTGTTGTAGTGTTTCTATCTCTTTCTCTCTTTAAATGTTTTATATTTATCATATACGTCATTTATCACACAGAGATATCCTATGTACGGTCTACTTGTTGTATAAACTCGGCTTGTGTTAATTTTAATTTTATAAAGTACATCCTTCCACTGTTAGATATCTCTAATATATGTTTTCTGCTCTGGTTTCAACATTCTGGTTTTTTTAATCTTCGTAACGCATAGCAACAAATTCTATAAATTCTCCCGGACCACTCTTATCGTTAAATTCTAAAGCCTCCTCGGTAAATTTATTTCGTAATTCTTCGACTATTTCTTCATCGGTTTTTTTCAGACCGGATTGAAATCTTGCTGGACCAGGAAGATTTTGTAACAGTTCTGATGTTTGTTTCGTTTCTTATGCTATTTTTTTATAAGCTCAAGAAGAGCACCTTTTTTTATTTGTTGTCCTTCTTTTCCATATATAACCTCTTTAGTGGTTGCAGTAACAGGTTTGAATAATTGTTCAGCACCTGTTACAAAATCAATTTGAGATTCCTGTCTGGCTTGTTATTTATTTCTAACAGAATCTCTCACAGGGATAAATCTCTTTATTGCACCTAATCGCTCTCATGGTAGTCTAGTTGTTAATGATTCTCCTACCATTATTGTTACATGACAATGATGAATTTGAATTATAGTGCTGTATCGCCCACTAGCGGCATGTAGCACTGTTTTAGGTTTCCAGCAAAGCTGGATATTTAATTTCTCCTTAGGTGAGGAATGGTGCCGCTTCCCCCAGGCATTTATGTACTCAAGGAGTAATATTTAATTTGGTCGTCAGGTCGGGGTTGCTATTAATTTGGCAAACAGAGCTTTAAATATGTTTACTTGAAATCTAACCCAATTAGAGAAGGCCGATTCACCCTTTCTGCTGCCACAGCCGACATTCAGGACAGCTGTTCCACCCACTAATATATTACTGTGAATATTGCATTGGAAAATATCGATCATTTTGGGAGAGCTAGTAAAGAGATAAATTAAGGGACACTTAGCAATTGTAGGCAAGAAGCCAGTATATATAATGAAATTTTGTTCAAATATTATATCGCACATTAAATTCTTAATGGCTTCTTCAAGCAATTCAGTTGATATTTCAGACGGAATATGGAGATCTTTTTCAACATTTAAATAGCTAATAACTGTTTTGCATGTTCACATTACCTTCAATGCAATTTTTGTTTGAAACTCCATGTCGAAAGTACTGCATTTGTTTACGTTTCCTGGTATAACAATTTGTTCCTACTTAGGCCTTGACCAGAAAACCAGTATTTTCCACAATGTTGACACATATATATTCGACACGTATATGGAGTCACGGCACTAAGATTTGTGACCTAATCAAGTATATTTTGTTGGCAAATCATAAATGCAAGAAAGAAGGGTTGGGTAAAAGTTCTTCCAATTTAAGGGAAACGTTGCATCTGAATGAAATCACATGGAGTACAAGTGATTGCTTTACATATGTATGATACCACATGGGGTACAAGTGAAGGTTTTACATAGGTATTACAATACATGGAATACAAGTGAAGGTTTTATATAGATATGACACCACGTGGAGAACAAGTGAAGGTTTTACATAGGTATGACACCACATGGAGTACAACTAAAGGTGTTAGATAGGTATGACACCACATAGAGAATAAGTGAAGGTTTACATAGGTATGACACCACATGGAGTACAAGTGATGGTGTTACATAGGTATGACATCACATGGAGTACAAATGAAGGTTTTAATAGGAATGACACCTCATGGAGTACAAATGATGGTGTTACATAGGCATGACATCACATGGAGTACGTGAGAAGGTTTTACATAGGTATGACACCTATAAATGAAACCACATGGAGTACAAGTGATTGTGTCACATAAGTATCACACAACAAGGAGCACAAGTGAAGTTTTACTAAGGTAGGACACTACATGGAGTACAAGTGAAGGTTTTACATAGGTATGACACCAAATAGAGTACATGTGAAGCTTTTACATTGGTATGACACCACGTGAAGAAAAAGTGCAGGTTTTACATAGGTAAGACACCGCATGGAGTACAAGTCAAGGTCTTACGTAGGTATGACACAACAAGGAGTACAAGTGAAGGTTTATCCATAGGTATGACACCATATGGAGTACAAGTGATGGTGTTATATAGTTATAACATCCCATGGACTAAAACTGAAGGTTTTACATAGGTATGACACCACATAGAGTACAAGTGAAGGTTTAACATAGGTATGAAACCACTAGGAGAATAAGTGATGGTGTTGCATAGGTATGAAACCACGTGGAGAGCTAGTGAAGGTTTTACAGAGGTTTGACACCAAATAGGGAACACGTGAAGGTTGTAGGTAGGTATGACACCACATGGAGTACAAGTGAAGGTTTATACATAGTATGACACCACGTGGAGTACAAGTGATGGTGTTACATAGGTATGACATCACATGGAGTACAAATGAAGGTTTTAATAGGAATGACACCACATGGAGTACAAATGATGGTGTTACATAGGCATGACATCACATGGAGTACGTGAGAAGGTTTTACATAGGTATGACACCTATAAATGAAACCACATGGAGTACAAGTGATTGTGTCACATAAGTATCACACAACAAGGAGTACAAGTGAAGTTTTACTAAGGTAGGACACTACATGGAGCACAAGTGAAGGTTTTACATAGGTATGACACCAAATAGAGTACATGTGAAGCTTTTACATTGGTATGACACCACGTGGAGAAAAAGTGCAGGTTTTACATAGGTAAGACACCGCATGGAGTACAAGTCAAGGTCTTACGTAGGTATGACACAACAAGGAGTACAAGTGAAGGTTTATCCATAGGTATGACACCATATGGAGTACAAGTGATGGTGTTATATAGTTATAACATCCCATGGACTAAAAGTGAAGGTTTTACATAGGTCTGACACCACATAGAGTACAAGTGAAGGTTTAACATAGGTATGAAACCACTAGGAGAATAAGTGATGGTGTTGCATAGGTATGAAACCACGTGGAGAGCTAGTGAAGGATTTACAGAGATTTGACACCAAATAGGGAACACGTGAAGGTTGTAAGTAGGTATGACACTACATGGAGTACAAGTGAAGGTTTATACATAGTATGACACCACATGGAGTACAAGTGATGGTGTTACATAGTTATGACATCACATGGAGTACAAGTGAAGGTTCGTACAAAGGTATGACACCATCTGGAATACAAGTGATTGTGTTACATAGATATGACACCACATGGAGTAAAAGTGAAGTTTTTACATAGGTATGACACCACATAGAGTACAAGTGAAGGCTTTACATAGGTATGACACCACAAGAGTACAACTGAAGGTTTTACATAAGTAGGACACCAAATAGAGTACAAGTGATAGTTTGTACATAGGTATGACACTACATGGAGGACAAGTGATGGTGTTACATAGGTATGACACCACATGGATTGCTAATGAAGGTTTTACAAAGGTTTGACACCACAGGGAATACGTGTGAAGGTTTAACATAAGTATGACAATACATGGAGGACAAGTGATGGTTTTTTATAGATATGATACCACGTGGAGAACAAATGAAGGTTTTACATAGGTATGACACCACATGGAGTACAACTGAAGGTGTTACATAGGTATGACACCACATGAAGAACAAGTGAATGTTTACATAGGTGTAACACCACATGTAGTACAACTGAAGTTGTTACATAGTTATGACACCACATGGAGTACAAGTGAAGGATTTACATAGGTATGATATCAGATGGAGTACATGTGAAGGTTTTCATAGGTATGACACCACATGGAGTACAAATGATGGTGTTACATAGGTATAACATCACATGGAGTACATGTGAAGGTTTTTACATAGGTATCACACCACATGGAGTACATGTGAAGGTTTTACATAGGGATGACACCACGTGGAGAAAAATGCAGGTTTTACATAGGTAAGACACCGCATGGAGTACAAGTCAAGGTTTTACGTAGATATGATACAATATGGAGTACAGGTGAAGGTTTATACATAGGTATGATACCATATGGAGTATAAGTGATGGTATTACATAGGTATGAAACCACATGGAGTACAAATGAAGGTTTTACATAGGTATGATACAACATTGAGAACAAGTGAAGGTTTTACATAGGTACGACACCACATATAGTACAAGTGAAGGTTTTACATGGGTATGACATCAACTAGAGTACATGTAAAGGTATTACATAGAGCAGCAGGAGGGGTGAACAGACCAATTTTTCAGGCAAATATTTGACATTTTTCAGGTAAATATTTGACATTTTTCAACCAGCGATTTGACATTTTCAACCAGCGATTTGACATTTTCAACCAGCGATTTGACATTTTTCAGGTAAATATTTGACATTTTTCAACCAGCGATTTGACATTTTTCAGGTAATTATTTGACATTTTTCAAGCAGCGATTTAATAATCTAAGGCTTACAGAGAATGTAACAGACTAATTTTCAACCAAAGATAGCCCTGTTATGACTAAGTTTTCGCTGTGGGGTACGTAGATAAACAAAGATGACCCTGTTGTGATTAAGTTTTTAAATCTTAAAGACTTTAATGATAGTAATTGGAAATTCGAAGAATTTCAATGATGATGAATTAGCAATATATTTTTTTTTTTATATAAATGGCAAACGTCGGAAAAGCACAAATAACTAGATTAACTAGAGAACGGTTGGCTGCGATTAAGAAATTTCTCCCGGTGAGATATTCTTTCAGAGATAATTTGCAAGCTCGACAACAAGCAAAATTAGATTTTACCGCCTATACTGAACAGTTATTTAAGCCTATAACTGCGGCAACTGGAGAGGTTGTAACCGCGATAAAGGAATCTAAACAAGAGGTAAAACCAGAGGTAGAACCTGAGGAAAAACCGACAAAGAAAATTGATAGTAGAAATCAAGAGCTACAAAATAAATTTACTGAAGATTTTTTTAGCACTTATCGATAAGAAAAAAATGATCCTGAAGAATTGATAAAATTTACAGCTGTTAGTTTTGTTGATAGATATAATTATTTAAAACCAGAACAAAAGAAAGGTTTTATCAGTGATTTTAAAAAAATGGATTGATGTGGTTTATAAGATTAGTACAGGGTTAAACCAAGTTAGCAAAGTCGATAAACGGTATAGTGCATTTGATGCTGCTGTTAGATTAAAAGATTTTGAAAACGAACAAACAAGAGAAGCTCAACAAAAACTTATACCACCAACTCCCACAAAACGAGAACGAAAAAAAAAGAACAAGAACGATTAAGACAAGCACAAAATCGTATACAAGCAAGTCCACGAAGACAAGAAGACCCTGCTATGGAAGATCCTCAACGAGAAGAACCTGAAGAGGATGTATTTAAAAAATCCGGTATGGGATATCACGGCGGTAATATACCCTGTTCAAGAAGTATCCTCGATGATATATCACGGTTAGAAGTACTCATTACCAGTGTACAAGGTGACATATGGAAATGGACTCGGTGATGTTGTCACTGGATTATTTACTCGAGTTGCTCCAAAACTGCTACCAATCGGTAAAGAAATAGCGTCAAAAGCTATTGGGGTTATCGGTGATAAAATTGGTACAGAAGTTGGTAATAAGGCTGTTGATTTGTTTGATGCCGCTAAAGAAAAGCTAGTGTCGTTGGTAAGAGGAAGAAAACCAGTAAAATTACAATCTACAGAGCATATGCCACCTAAAATAGGTAGCGCAATTAATAAAATAGCAAAAGCGAGGTTGAGATTAATTGTTGGTTCCGGTCTGAAATGATTAATGATTTAGATCCACGGCGTTATAGTATAATGTTTAAACACGAAATAGATGATGCTTTTGATGTAGATGCTCCTGTACGAAAAAATGATTCTATACGCGATTATCAGTATTTTTCGTATAACGCTCATAATCCAAATACGAGGTCACGAATTGAACTTAGATTTGATGACACATCTAAATACTTCTTTGCGTGTGAAGCGTACATCGAAGTAGAGGGACGACTAGTAAAGCATGATAATACTCCATTTACTGATCCTGATAATCTCAAAGATATCCCGATTGGGTTTGTCAACAATGGCATAATGGCGCTATTTAGTAGTGCGCAGTATGTAATCAATTCTACTAGAATCGAATCTATAGATAACGATGTTGATGTTTCAACCACAATAATAGGTTTAGCTAGATACTCTGATGATTTTATTAAATCTGCGGGTCATTCAATGATGTTTGCGAAGGATAATACTGATCACGCTGATCATAATGAATTCGATGTAAGACGACCACAAAATCATGCTAAAACCGCTGACGCTGATGTTGAGAATATGATTATTAGTAAAAATAATAATTACAACGCAGGATTTGCAGCGAGAAAAAAGGACATAGACAGCGAGGGTAGATTTTCATGTGCGATTCCACTATCTCATATATTTGGATTTTGTAGAGATCTCAGAAGAGTTATCTTTGGTGCTAGTCATACTGTAGTACTCACGCGAAGATCATCTGATGATCATGCTCTTTGGCATGGTGCTGATCCTGTTAGAGATGGTAATGTAGAATTAACAAAATTAGCGCTATGGATGCCAATTATGACTCCATCGTTGGCTGTTGAGACTCGGTTGCTATCTTTTATGGATCACGGAGGAATTTCGTTGTTGAGTTAGTCTGATATTACAACAGCTACAACAACCAGTACCGTTGGTGGTGCTTTTACCTGGCAACTTGCTGACGAAAAATGTTTCCGCGCCCAGACATGATTTTGTTGCACTACAAAATGTGAATCGAACTCAAAAAATAGCCGGGGCTGCAGCTGATAGTCTACAATTTCGGTCTCATATGATATTTGATCAATGTGGTGTCAATGAAGTATCATTGCGAATAAGTAATCAGCAAGAACCCGCAGAACAGCTTATTCTCGATTATGGTAACAATCAAATAGGACGAGTTTATCATCGATTGTGGTCTTATATGGGTCGTGATCAAAATGTTGATACTGGACTCCATATATCACAGTTGGATTTTAAAACGTTGTACCCGATTTATTACTTTTCGTTGCAACATCTTGATCTATCTAAACACTCGACCGTTGATGTAAAATTTCAGGCTCGTATCCGTGATCCTCCTGCTGGAGGATTTAGAGCAATTGCTGTTATTCTTAGTGATAAATCTATGACGCTCGAAGGTGGTGGTGGAAAAATGCGAGTCATTGACGCACCAATAGAAAATATGTAATTGAACATCCTTCGGATTTCAACGATAATTAGATTATCACTATCTAAATAAAATGTCGTACAATCATGTTAATGTCACCCTGACACCTGGTCAGGTAAAGAAACTTCAATCGAAAAATTCTATTGCATGTGGCACAACGATAACGCTTAAAAAACAACAAATAACAGGTGGATCAAATAAATTATCGCTGACGAAAACTCAGATTAATCATTTCAATAAAGCGTTAAAAGCTAACACAGGAATCAGATTGACTTTTTCACAGGCCGCGGTCAACGATATGATTAAAACCGGCGGTATATTCCTGCTGTTAGCTGCGATTCCAGCGTTGATTGCAGGAGCGGCCCGAGCGGTGGCTAAAGCAGCGGCGCTAGGAGCTATTGGTACCGCGGCAGGGCTGGCAGTAAAGAAAGCAACCGGTGGATCAGTTCGCGGATCTAAATACAAAAAAAAGGGAAAAGGATTCAGATTACCGGGAAGTCGGTTCTCAAAACACTACGGACCAAGATAAATTCTGACGTTGTAAAGTCCTTGACTCCAATATCTAATTTTGACCTCGCTGATGCTGTAAAAAAACTCCCAATAAAACATTTCAGAGGTGAATTCATGAAAGATCAATTACCAGCACAACCACATATCGTAGAAACTGGTATAATTAATCTAGATGACAACACTGGACCTGGAACTCATTGGGTTTGTTACGCGATACATCGAGCGTCGATTATTTGTTTTGATTCATATGAATTACCACCGCCGATGGAATTTCTCAGTTATGTATCTAAGTTGTTTACAACTCAAAACTAAATTTCGTCAAAAATCCCAATTTAGTACTAAACGTTACCCACGCAGACATTAACAGATCCTCCAATATGCGGAAGAGAGGTTCTTAACGCGTTGACAGCTATCTCCACGAGTTCTAAATTACCTCATAAAGTCATCCATGAATACACGATGATGAAATTCGTAAAATTTCCAAGAATCACTTAAAGAGAAACGTGTAATATATAACATGGCATATATTTTTGGAAGATCAGTATCACGACAACAACAAGAAGTTACCATCGGGCAAGTAAAAAAAAATGATCAGGAGAGATATCTCATTGATAGCAAACTTAGATAAATTAAAAAAATACGCGATCAAACGGATTTACAATCCATCGAGGATCTAAAACAAACTACGCGACGAATATAACGATCATATAACTAAATTTAATCAACTCCAGCAGGATAAAATTGATTCTATTAAAACTCCCATAAATAATTTCTTTGGTGTTCCTCGTGCACACCTGATTTACATATCGTACAAGTAAAATCCACCGTCGATAATTTACCAAAATTACGAACTGATTCTGATTCTCATCTCAGTCAATTTAATAATTTACGTAAAATTTTTAGAAAAACCGATGACGCTATCGACAAATTTTTTGGTAAGGATGTAAAACCAGAAGATATTAAAACAACTTTGGAAAATATCACCACGAATCAACAAAAATCCATTGATGATATAACTGATATTTATAATCGATTAGGAGTTGGTGTCGAAGATAGATCATTTTCAGATCACATAGCGATTATTAAAAAATCTATTGAAGATCTCAAAACGACCAGCAATGCCATCGTAGCGGATGCAACAAGGATGATAGCAATCGTTGAAAAAAACAAAAATTCCTCATGAGAAAACCAACAACGTAGTATACATGATTCAACACAGATGATACGTGGACACCTACAACCAACATTTTACATATCACTGCAACCGTCAAGGGTATTTATTGATTAACACTAGTGACACCAACTCAGTTTAATATATCATCGTCGAGTTCATCTGGGGTCAACAATACGATATCAACGATCATCGACAAGGATACGACTGAACAATTCACGATAACATCCACGGATAATAATTTGGCTAGGGTTTCAGCGTCGTGGTATGTGGAATTTGTAGCGGATTTAAGTAAACAACTAAACTAAAATGTTTCAATTGAAATTAAAGATTTTCAATCAAAGATAAATATTCAATATAACATGGCAGATATTGGAAGGTCAGTATCATGTATTTCTGAAGGAGTTACTATTGGACAAGTAAAAATAATGATCGAGAGAGCGATAATAAATTTAGATGAATTAAAAGAACTACGAAACGAATATAACGACCATATAACTAATTTTAATCAATTCCAGCAGGATATAATTGATTCTATCTAAACCCTGATAAAAAATTTCTTTGGTGTTCCGAGTGAACACCCTGATTTACATATCGTACAAGTAAAAGCTACCGTCGAAAATTTACCAAGATTACGAGCTGAATTTGATTCTCGTATCAATCAATTTAATAATTTACTAAAAAATTTTAGTAACGATGTGAAACCTGATGATATTAAAACAACTTTGGAAAATATCACCACGAATCAACAAAAATCCATCGAAGATGATTTTCCGAGTATGGTATCTCAAAAAATACCCCACGATGATGACCAAGTTAACAATATCATGTATGTAGTTAAATAAGGAAATTGCTTTTGGTATGGTGATGAGTTTGTATTAGGTATGACTATAAATGTTAAAGGCATTTATCGATTTACAATAATTTCCGAGCATAAATTTATTATTTCCGTTAGAACAACATTAAAACCAGATAATAAAATATCTTCAGCTGGACGAGGAGTTAAAACAATATTGACATTTGTTGGAAGTATCCCGATTACTTTCGGTTACCACATAAAAACCTTTAATGCAACCTTGGTTAGAGCTCCAATAAGATGGTATTTGGAATTCATATCAGAAATAAATTGAAAACACTAGTGTTTTTAAAATAAAATGTCAACATCATCATTGATTTCATCAACGATACCCTCAACGTCTCAATACCGCTATGATACTGTCAGAGACTATTTATCAAAACTTGAAGAGTTAATTGAGCAATATAGAAATAAAAAGAAAAAATATCAGCGGAGAATCACCGCCATAGACGTATCTGTGTACTCGGTGTCTGGTGTAATTACCGGCGCTGGAATAATACTATCATCGGTGACCATGATAGCTCCGGTTGTTGTACCAATTTGTATATCTGCGGTAGCAACTATCGCGGGAATATTTACGGGAATAACAAAAAAAAATGTCATCGTGTTCCCAGCGAAAATTACACGACTACACAGTTAAACTTGTTGTTGTGTCAAACGCGTACTCGCAATTCAATTGTCAATGTTGATCTCGACGTCGATTGATGATCAGATAATATCCGAAGATGAATTCTCGAAAATGGTTCGATTGTATGATTCAACGATGTCAAAATTGGAACGTGAAAACAATTTCAACAATAACAATTACAATAACAATGACAACGTCATCATCACAAGAAATGCTTCAACGAATAGTAGAAAATACCACCACGACGAAAACAAAATTGATATCGGTGGTAACGAAAACACCAGAGTTCAGCGTTGAATTTAATCCTCCGTTGAAAGCATCTGAGATATCGCTAACACAATTAAGATGTTACTACAGCTGGCCAAATGTGCGATCAGAACCATTTAATGGTAAACTCCCCAATGACAGTTTAACATTTTCATACAGAAATAAACCTAACACCGATGAACCAGAATGGCACACAATACACCTACCCACCGGCGCATATGACATCGAAGATCTCAATGAAATAATCATAGAATCCATCGACGCAATCACAGGAAAAAATACCATCGACGTCCCAGATGGACCTGATAAATCTCCTATTGAAATAAAAGGACATGAACCGCTGTTGTCGACGGTCATCGAGATAAATTCACCTAACTACGCCGTAGATATATACAACAGCTCAATTAGAACCTTATTGGGTTACCCTGAGTATATTCCAGGCACCGTCGACATAAAAGATCTACTACGTGAGCCATTAAAAGCTGACTTTATATCTACGAAGCAAAATTATCACGGTTTTGAAGGTCCACAACCTTCTTCGCATGATCGTATTAGAGTATATGAATCCAGTCCTCCTCAACTAGGATTTGATTTAGTTGATGTGATTATTAAGAGATCGATTGGTTTAGCCATCGGTAGTATGATAAATAAAGTATATATTACTCAATATATAACAATATTGAATAGTGAATTCGAGCGATCTCGCGGTTATATAGTAACAGCAATTAGTGAAATTCTACCACGTCGCGATGATGTTATCAAGTACACAGAGGTATGTAATAAAATTATCGCCGATATGGAATTTTGTAACAATGAAATGATTAGAATTATTCTCGCTGGTATTCCTGAACTAAGAACAGAATTTGCAGCAAAATATAATATTCGCGTCGAAGACATCCCAACGTTTAAGCTTTAAGGATATAACGTACCATGGATGCGCCAAAAACTCACCGACGTCATCGATGAATTCTTCCCACGGATTCACACAGCATGGTTGAATAGTCTTCCTGCGGTTCATTTCCAGTTACCTGAACCTGTAAAATCTGATTTCTTCACTGATGAATTACCTGCTGTTGACCCCAAGTTGTTACAACTTCGACATCAGTTTTCTACGACCCCAAGATATTTATAAAAAGGTATTCATATGATGTCTACGACGGAACAGAAACTGATACACTTAGACGTTACGAATACAACGAATATGGTAAAATAATATGGCGATTTGCTCTTGGTGATCAAGGTGTATTTATAATCACAGAAAAAGTCTCATTGGGATCTTCAAAGCGATGAAACAAACATTCCAAACACAATTGAGACAATTGCGAGAACATCTGCAACGATCTTTGCTACTCGATTTAACAACTCAACGTGAGACAATCAAACAAGAACAACGTCAACTAAATCAAATTATCTCCGATATGAACTTCCTCAATGATAGATTACTCTCTCTCGTCTACGAAGATAAATCACCAAACAGAGAAACATTCAAAAAAGTATTTTCACGCACCGATGACAATTTACCATTTATGAAATTTCCAGGATGGGATGTACCAGTAATGAAAGCGTCGCTGTAGAAACTCATTGATGAATTCTTTCCACAGATTCACGCGTTATGGTTTAAAATAAACCCCCCAAAGGAAATTTTAACGTCGAATAATTCAGTATTCAAAAACAACAAACACAGATCCCCCGGCAACGTTGATATATCATCAGTTATTGCAATACACGTTATTTGTGATGCAGTGCTAGGGAGTTTCGCAGTTGACGTTTCAAAATCAGATAATGCTGATCTAGGATACATCCTATACACGTTTTCCCCAAATGTTTCCCCGGGGAGTCTCATCGTGATGAATCCACCTTATTTAACCTACTTGGAAACCACTAATAGACTCATAACAAGGATGAATTTTAGAATAACCGACCAGAGTTTTTTCTTGATTGATCTTCGAGGGGAACAATTACAAATGACATTAGATGTGAAGTCCTGAAATAACTTTCATCGTAAATGGAAAATTCTTTGAATTTTCATTGCAATTTCAAAGGATTTTCAAGTCGTAAATTGCTTTGCAATTTAAACGGACTTTCATCATAAATGATAATTCTACGAATTTCAACAAATGATTTCCAAATTAGAAAACTATACAGATTTTCAATAAATGTATCAACACGCACGAGTATTCATCTACGACAAAGATATCCTTGAAAACGCTATCAGAAAAGTATTTTCTGAAAATCCGCAGGATTTTTCATTTTCACATATTGAACTATTGATAGATAATCTAGGTAATGAGAAATTCCTACTGACACATCAACAACAACAACAACAACAACTTCAACGAATACTATAACATCGGTGTTGTTGAACCGCGATCAAACAATACAATACGCACATGCTTGTCTTGATGTTACCGCATTAAGAAAAATCCTTGAAACTGCAAATGAAAATCTTCGTTGAAAGTGGAAAATTCAAAGAATTTTCACCTGTGGATTTTCAATCATATAAACTAGCGTATCATGAATCATCAAATGAAAACCTTTCATTGGAAAATTCTTTAGAATTTTCATCTTTGATTTCTGATTGTAAAGCAATCTCTCTAGATGAAATCTTAAAATCTTCGATTTGAGATTGCTTTGTAATCTCCGACTCAAGATTTTTATTTTTCGTGGTTAGGTCCACTAGTATTTGTTCGTGTGAGGAAATTTTTTCTTCTAGTTGTTGTCGCATAATTTCTAACTGAGCTAATTTTTCCCCGTCGAGTGTTATTCTGTCTATTGGTTTCAAACACTCCTCAAATATTTTTAAACTTTTTAACGCTTCCATGAATCTTTTGTGGGTTTTATCTTGTTCTGCTTCAAGTAGTTCTACTGCCTCAATGTATTCCTTGTATCGTTGATGATCTTGTAGCAGTTGAGTATTTTTACTACTGATTTTTTTATTTAACGCTGTTATGTATTTTGTTAGATGTGCTCCTCGTTCTGTAGCGGCGTATCCCGCAATGAATTTCTCATCTGGGTAAAATTCTCTCCAAATTTTATATACACGGCGAAGTGAAATCCCGTACTGTGTTGCTATATTAATCGGTCTTATTTTTCCTCGTGATTCGATAATATTGTTTTCATCGTGTGCTGTTAAATATTTTGCTTTATTTGGCATATATAAATAACAAAAACAAATATTTTTTTTATTACCTGAATTATTATAAATTTTCCAACATCGGTAATAATGATTAAAATATCATTGGTAACAAAGACTGGTAATAAAGACAGATAATAATGATTGGTAATTTATATTGAAAATTGAAGATTTTATGGAAATGGAAAATCCACAGGTAAAAATTCTTTGAATTTTCAGGTAATCAAATAATCTATGTTCGTTGAAAAAAATATTACCTGAGGTTCTATCAAATTATCCATTACCGATTTTTATTACCGATCATTATTATCTGTCTTTATTACCAGTCCTTGTTACCAATGATATTTTAATCATTATTACCGATGTTGGAAAATTTATAATAATTCAGGTAATAAAAAAAACCTTTGTTGAAAATTCTACGAATGAAAATCTGAATCTTATAGATTTTCCAAATAAGTTTTATCGTATTCATATGCAGCTCTTGAAATAGATTCTTCGTTGTTGAATACTTCTCCGATGGATTTTATTAATCGTTTAAACAATTTGGACACAACGATGAATTCTTGTAATTTCAGAGGATCTTCACATTTCTGCAGCTGATAAATTATTTCATTTCGCTGACGTATTAGTGTCTTTATAACACGATATTCTGAGCGATAAGTTGGTCATTTTTTATCTCTCGCGGATGATATTTTTTGATACTCAGCATCGAGATATTCCGACGTGAACAATTTATTATTGTGGAATTCAAGTATACGGTCAAGTTCGGTTTTTAATTCGTCGATGATTTCGTCGTTAAGACTTGAAGAGTTCATTATACATAGAAGTTTTGTCAATTTAATTGTAAAGTCCTACGGACTTTCATGGACATTCTTCAATGTAAATTTTATTTTTTCACCGGAAAATCTATAGGTGAAAATTCTTTGAATTTTCCATTTCGTCGTACAACAGCGTAACAATCATAAAACTTTATCCGGATTCGCTGATGTTCAAAGAAAGGTTTACGTGGATGTGTTATTAAACTATCAGGAATATTTATGTATGTTGTTATTCTCGGCCACCATGGTGTACCATCTTCGCCGTTAACCTCTTCTATGATATACTCGAAAAAGTCAACACTGTTAATTATTTCATCGAAGAGAGCAATTGCAGCAGGGTCACGTAAGATGTGTAGATGTGTCATAAATTTATAATTGTCTAAAACGTGTATGAAAACCAATTCTTGGTATATAATATGTATATTTTCATCGTTGACGTTGTTGACGGTGGAACATATCTGCTCGAACGATGGTGGTGGAAATCGTAAATGTTTCGCGTCGACGTATAGTTGATCGGTCATTATATAATATGAAGAAAAAAATATTTGTCTAAATTATGATTGAAATCGAAGATTTTCCAATGAGAAAATTACAACCACGCGAATGAGACTTTACATTTGAACTTATCTGAATATGATGTTGAAATAATTCCATCAGCGGCACGTCTCACAGATTCAACGTGGATGTTAAAATATTTAGACGCTGAAGATATTGAAAGAAAATCTATAACGGTGATATAATAAAACGCCGTCACAGGTCTTCGTGTACGGTTTTTATTCCGTCGAGGATTCATATTAATATTATTTTCTCGTGGGGTAATAATTCGTAAATTATTAATGTGATTATCTAGTTTATTTTGATTTATGTGATCAATTACAAACCCATCTTTGATAACGCCGATGAAAATTTCAGCGATAAATCTATGAGCGAGATAATTTTTATAACATTGATCAATTTTCATAGTAAATTGTACATAACCATTATTGTTAATTCGACCGATAGGAACCTTTCTTAGTTTATTTCTGATAGTTCCATCTCGTGACGCCTCGTAATTAACGTAAATCGGATGTGAAACGTATTCGTCGTTATTCATATTATTTTATACAGGATTTTATTTTGTTTAAATTGTTATCATCGTTTTCGATCTTATATAATCCTGAGAAGATTGTATAACTGTCCCACGGTGATTAATATCCGTGAATGTGTCATAGTATTTTTTAAGTTCTCTATACCTCTTACCACCACATTGAACACATAGCTGAGATTTTCCTCTTACTCCTATACCACAACTAATACAAGGTTGTGGTCCAAGACTTCCACGTCAAACACTCTGCATGTGATACCCACAAAACTCTTTTTTGGATAATTTATTACACGGGGTTGTTGACCCTATCATAAGCCATTTACAATGATTCGTTATAATATATTTGCCTTAATTATTTAAATCATAATTAAAACATTTGCTTTAATTATAATTTTTAATTAGATATTTGCTTTAATTATAGTATGAATAAATTCTCGAGTAAACCTTCTACGAGGATTTATTTTAACCTTGATAGAGTTTCAGGGTTATCAATGAGACGAATAAGAGACAAATAATTCTTGAAAAAATCCGTAGATGTATTAATGAATTTTACCGCGATGGTGCAGCTGTTGCGTGGACAACTTATAGAATCACCTATGAAGATATTAACATACCAACCATCGACGCTACCATGGACGATGGAAGAGCGGCGGTGTTACAATCATTGTTGCCGCCAGGAACATATTTGATGAGAATAAAATATATTAAGTACGAAGAAGAAAATAACGAGTGGATCATCAGAGATAATTTAAACCCTGTTATGAGAAATAAGAAAACTATCATTGTGAGTCGAGATTCTAACCCGGGGGCGTTGACTGGAATTGATAGTAATTATTATGAAAGATCTTATCCTGTAACAGTAGTAGTCGTTGGATTATATCGAATAAATGATAATCCCGATATAACAAAATTAACTTCGATGAGAATGCCATCGTCGTCGGAAAATCCTGTGGGATTTTCGATGTTGAATTGTGTAGCACAACGAGTGATGGAACATTTTACAAATGCTCACCGAGGAAATAAATTGACAGATCAGCGATGTAAAAAAATAACCTCATGGGGGGGTAAACGTGAAAGATACTGGAGCAACAATTGCTGATGTTGAAAAATTAGAACGATTACTAAAATTCCCAATATCGGTAAAAACACTCACCGGAGAAGTATTATATGATGGGAAATATAAGTCGAGAGGAGCTCCGATTGAAATTATCGACCATAACTCGCATGCATGGACTCCCGCGGTGGTAATATTCCCACGAGAACAAATAGTGAAATATATCCCTGAGGAGTACACAAAGAATTTCTACGAGGGAAAGTTATTCGATGTTATTCACGCGTTGAGTAAGGATGATCCTGTCTCAGTATGGTTATTACGAAGTCTTGATAGTTCGGAAGGAGAATTTGATCAATGTGTAAGACCTAGTGGAGAATTATATCGCACTGAAGAATTAAATAACAGGATGAAGACAATTACTGAACAATTTGTAAAGAATTTCGACGAAAAGCAACTCACGAGCAGCTTCACAATTCCATCAGTGGTAGCCCACTTTGCAAGAGAGAAAAATTCATGGCGTGTAACACCAAAATAATTTCTCGCATATGTTAAGTTAAGTTGTGTTAATATGGCCATGGTGGATTATGGAACACAAAATATTCCCGCGAGGGTACAATGTCTGTTGATACGTCTGCGTGTTACCCAGGAAGTTTTCTCGGGTATGGAGAATGTTCTAAGTATTTTAAACGATTAGGAAATCCCACACATGAAATGACTCGTGTTGCGATTAATGGTCCATTGCCTGATTTTGATTTAACTGGATTCGCTCGTGTGATATCATTTGAATTAGATTCAAGGTTGCATCCGTGTGGTTATGCTTGGATTGGTAGACATATATCTGAAAAAACGTGGATGCCAATAGCGTGATTGAGATATATGATCGATAGTGGTATGCTTATATCGTTGATTGTCGGTGAAGCTATTATATGTTATCGAGCTCAGAAAGAAGTTTGGCTACCACAACCTGATCTAAATGATATAATACTCGAACAACGAAAACAATTTTCTGACCTTGATGAGGAAGAAATTATAAGAGCGTCCAAAGATTTATTTAAAGTCAGAGAAAAACAAGCAAAGGACCTTGGACGAAAGATAATTGGTAAATTTACTCAAGGTGGAAGATACGACATCGCAAAATATTCCTCGAGGTTGATCATGGATAACGTCGAATATGATTTTATAATTAAAAATCTAACAGCGAAGAATAAATTTGTAGATCGTAGAGATGCATTTTTATCTAACGGGAATAAATTAGGGACGATTGTTACATACATCGATGGAGAAAATCCCAGTACACACATTTAAGAAGTTCTATGTTAGCTTATACTTCTATTAATTTATTCTCGATGATAAATAGATTTCCTGAATACGCGGTTAGAGTAGCTACTGATTCGATGTACATACACGAGAAATATCTTAAACAAGTAGATGCATTTACAGATCCCGAAGAGCGTTGGGGAAGTTGGAGAATTAAACGAGAAATATTACGTGAGTACTCAGCGTCAGCAGATGTTGAGATGTATGATAAATATTTTATATGTAATGGTCTATCAGAACTATCTAATGCACCACCGATATCTGATCCAAAATGTAGGCGGAAAACTATTTATTTGAACGGCTGTGGTGGATCAGGAAAGACAACTCGTGTTATTGAGTTATTTAAAGATAAATTAAACATGATTGGATTAACACCAACTCATAGACTTGCTAGAGAGATGATACAACGAAATGTAAAAGCTTGTACTTATCACAGCTTCTTTCGGTGGAAAGGTGATACGTGGACTCTAGAACGAATGGGTGAGAAATTTATTCCTCCGGTGATAATCTGGGATGAGGTATGTACAGTATCGTTAAATGTTTTACAAAAGTTTCTTGAGTGGTTGTCAATGAAAAATACAAAAATTATTATGTGCGGCGATCATGGTCAAATACCACCCTTTGTTGGGTATTCACTACATAATTGGCTAAAATCATACGTAGATTATTACGAAGAAATTAATACCGATCATAGATCACTTGATGAACAACTACGTGAATTAAAAAGCCTAATTAGATTACAACCATATTATATTCAATGTAACATAATCAGAGAGGTGATTCCAGAAACTTCATTAAATGTATTTTGGGAATCATGGACACCTAGTGATTTGATAATAGCAAGCAGGAAAGCAATCAGAGATAAACTTCAACGAGAGTTATTCCAAATACATAAAAAATATACAACACTTCCAGTACCACTCTGTTATAGACCTTCGGATACACGAAAGCAGAACATCAAAGTTGATATTCCAGGGCAGCATGAAAAACAAATTCTTGTATTAAATGATATTGTGTTGGTTGATATCAACGTTGTTGAAGATACACTACACGCTGATAAATCTCCGTGGACGTTAGGTTATGCAGCGACGATACATTCCTCACAGGGATTAACTATCACAGATACGATCGTTTACATCGTAGATAATCGTATCGAATGGTCGAATTTAGTTTAACTTGCAGTATCGCGGGTAAAAAAAAATAAATCAACTTCGAAGAATTATTGTCAACGATGATAATATTTCTAGTTGAGACCACGCGGTGGTAATTGAGTATCCTCGGGGATCACCTGTAATTGTTGTCGAGTAAATCCTCGTTGAGGAGCAGTTGAATCTAATCTATAGATTGCTGGTCTACCCGTAGATCGTGTTATACTAGATATTTTATGTGTAGTAATACTCCAAATAGGATCAGTAGCTCTTTTTTACCACCTTCGATCTCTCCTGGTTCGTATAAATATCTTACAGTGACATTACCAAGAATTGGTTCATTTGAAAAATCTTTTTGTGGAGTTTTAGGTATATATTTGTTTTAATAGCGTTGTTAGGTTTCATATTAATTATTCGAGTAATCTCATTATTGAGCGCGGTAACTACACCTGGTAATCTCTTAACCCATTCACGAGATCGTTCATGTTGAATAAATTCCTTCGAGTATTGATATCCAAAAAACCGCTCAGCAAGTGTCCGATTAAATCGTTCAACAATTGCATGATCGCGATGTAGTGCAGTATGCCCTCGTCGTATCGTGGTATTATGATGTTTCATCGTTGATAAAACCACACCTTGGAATTCCTTACCTGGATCAATCTGTAATAGATTTGGCCAATGCAGAGGACCTCGTCGATAAATCCTTTCAAATGCAGAAGCGACTTCAGTTGATGATTTTGTCCTTAGCGGCTCTGCTTGTTTGTATCGACTTGCAACATCAACTACGATTAACGCGTATATATAACAACCATCATGTGGTAGAAATAATATATCAGCTTGATGAATCTCATTAGGAACTGTCACATCAAAATGCGAATAGTTAATTTGTTTAGGCGGCGGTAGATAAATTTGCCATATTGCCTGTTTGGATAACCAATCAGCTGCAGTAGTATTTTTCACTTTTGCAGCGCTAGCGAGTTTACTGATTGCTGCTTTACCCCTCCAGTATCCCCTCGGAGAATAATAAATAGATTCCATATGCTATTAATTACCAGCACCTAACTTACCTTTCATGGCGGATTTTATTAACCATGAAGCCAATTTTTCTTTGAATGAAACACTAGTGTTTCCAGTGATAGAATTCAACGCATGAATTAATTTTACATCTGCGAGATGACACTGTTGTAAGTCATCACTCCGGTATGCTATAGCATGTACCCGACACGCCTCATCGATAGCATTTATCGGATTTTCTCACGGGTTAGGATTATCCTGACTATCAAGTCTGATATCTAATCGTGTTCCTGATCCACAATAACTATATCCCGGAAGGTGTTTTTCACCTGGATACTTCCTCCATAGTAACCCTGGAAGTTTAGCTAACTTGGCGGCGATATCACCACCGCTCTTTTTTTACAAATCGATATTTTTTTGTACCGCATATTTCACACTTGCCGGTGACCGCTTCTCGGTTATTTTTTGTGGTAACATTTGTCAGGTCAATAGTTGGTGTACGCGCCTTACATTTCACACAATATAGATCCATAATATATTTATATTATATCTAATGGAAGTGATTGATTTCTCAGCGTTAAAGAAAAAAACAAGTAAAACATCACGCGTTGTTACCAAACTCTATGAGGATGATTATCTTCGGACCTTTAGGGAGTGGTAAAACTCAATTGTTACTCACAATGATAATGAAATATATGACCTGGAACAAATTATATTTAGTTGCCCCGAGTGTAGATGATCAACATTGTTATCAAGTATTAAAAGATTACAATGAAACCGTTTCAGAAGCTTACGACGGAAATGTTATTGAGTTTATCACAGATATTGACGAAGCACCATCCGTGGAAGATTTGGATGTATGTGTTAACAATCTCGTTGTGTACGACATGTAATGTTGGACCAACAAAAGAATCCAGCTAGAATATTTTCCCGAGGGCGTCACAAAAACTCTGACGTGATATATGTCACTCAACGTTATACACAGATCCCGAAGGTGATCAGAGATAATTGCAATTTGTTATGTGTATTTAACGGAGTTGATACTCATACGTTACGAAATATCTGGCAAACGTGGTGTTCCGATATGGATTATAATCGATTTCAAAATTTCTTTAGTGGTGCCCGAGCTACCCCACATGGATTTGTAACGATACGTATACACGATCCTCATACACGATATCGAGTCGGACTTGATAAAATGTATAATTAATTTAATAACAACAGGGTCATCTTTGTTTATCCACGTATCCCACAGCGAAAACTTAGTCATAACAGGGCTATCTTTGGTTGAAAATTAGTCTGTTACATTCTCTGTAAGCCTTAGATTATTAAATCGCTGCTTGAAAAATGTCAAATATTTACCTGAAAAATGTCAAATCGCTGGTTGAAAAATGTCAAATATTTACCTGAAAAATGTCAAATCGCTGGTTGAAAAATGTCAAATATTTACCTGAAAAATGTCAAATCGCTGGTTGAAAATGTCAAATCGCTGGTTGAAAAATGTCAAATCGCTGGTTGAAAAATGTCAAATATTTACCTGAAAAATGTCAAATATTTGCCTGAAAAATGTCAAATATTTGCCTGAAAAATGTCAAATATTTGTGTGAAAAATTGGTCTGTTCACCCCTCCTGCTGCTCATAGGTATGTCACAAAATAGAGTACATGTTAAGGTTTTACATAGGTATGACACCACAAGAGTACAACTGAAGGTTTTACATAAGCATGACACCAAAAAGAGTGCAAGTGATGGTTTGTACGTAGGTATGACACCACATGGAGGACAAGTGATGGTGTTACATAGGTATGACATCAGAAGGAATATAAGTGAAGGTTTTACATAGGTATGATATCAAATTGAGTACAACTGAATGTTTTCATAGGTAATACACCACATAGAGTACAAGTTTTTGGTTTTACATAGGTATGACACCACATGGAGTACAAGTGAAAGATTACCATAGGTATGACACCACATGGAGTACAACTGAAGGTGTTACATAGGTTTGACTCAACATGGAGAACAAGTGAAGGTTTTACATAGGTATGACACCACATATAGTACTAGTGAAGGTTTTGCATAGGTATAACACCAAATAGAGCACTTGTGAAGGTTTCACACAGGTATGACACCACATAGAGTACAAGTGAAGAATTTACATAGGTATGACACCACGTGGAGAGAAGTGAAGGTTTTATATAGGTCTGACACCAGATGCGGTACAAATGAAGGTGTTACATAGGTATGTCACCACATAGAGAACAAGCGAAGGTTTTACATAGGTATCACACCACATGGAGTACAAGTGAAGGTTTTACATAAGTATGACACCAAAAAGAGTACAAGTGATGGCTTGTACATAGGTATGACACCACATGGAGGACAAGTGATGGTGTTACATAGGTATGACATCACATGGATTGGATTGCTAGTGAACGTTTTACAGAGGTATAACTCACAAGGATTACAAGTGAAGGTTTAACATAAGTATGACAATACCTGGATTACAAGTGAAGGTGTTTTATAGATATGACACCACATTTAGAACAAGTGAAGGTTTACATAGGTATGACACCACATGGAGAAAAAGTTAAGGGTTTACATAGGTTTGACTCCACATGGAGTACAAGTGAAGGTTTTACATTGGTATGACACCAAATGGAGTACAAGTGATGTTTTGTGCATAGGTATAACACCACATGGAATACACGTGATGGTGTTACATAGGTATGATACCACATGGAGTGCTAGTGAAGGTTTTACAGAGGTTTGATACAACATAGAGTACAAGTGAAGGTTTATACATAGGTATGACATCACATGGAATATAAGTGAAGGTTTTACATAGGTATGATATCAAATGATGGAATATAAGTGAAGGTTTTACATAGGTATGATATCAAATGGAGTACAAATGAATGTTTTCATAGTTATGACACCAGATAGAGTACAAGTGAAGGATTTACATAAATATGACACCACATGCAGTACAACTGAAGGTGTTACATAGTTATGATTCCACATGGAGTATAAGTGCAGGTTTTACATAGATATGACACCACATGATGGAATACAGGTGATGGTTTATACATAGGTATGACACCACATGGAGTACAACTGATGTTGTTACATAGTTAAGGTTTTAGATAGGTCTGACACCAGATGGAGTACAACTGAAGGTGTTACATAGGTATGTCACCACATGGAGAACAATTGAAAGTTTACATAGGTATGACACCACACAGAGTAAAAGTGAAGAAAATTCATGTTTTTACAGAGATTGTGTTTGATGCCTAACAATGTACATAATAAACGTGTGTTTAAAGTTGCGTTATTTTACTTCATTTTGAGCGGATGCATATCAAGCTACGGATTAATTTCAAATTTATATAAAACCTTAAAGAAGTTTGACTTGCTCGGGT
Source organism: Unio pictorum (assembly GCA_030141615.1). NCBI lineage: Eukaryota > Metazoa > Mollusca > Bivalvia > Unionida > Unionidae > Unio > Unio pictorum. The sequence continues at coordinate 5,919,003 of JARLTB010000005.1, read as the reverse complement.
ATCTAACTGATTATTTGCATCAATCTGAAATTCTAGATAAACAAAATTGGAATGAAATTGTAAGGTCAAAAATTGTTGGTCTTTAAAATAGCCTCTGGAGAGTTCGTATATCTAATCAAGCAGATTTTGATAGATTCTCTTCGATACACAAATACGTACGACCTGCCTCAGTGTGGCAGTTGGCTAAAACCACACAACACACTAAGGTATTTACATATGTAGCTAAACTATGGGCTGCTGTTCCTCAAATACAGCCCGATATGTGTATTAGATGTGGAAGTGTTTATACAGACTTGATACTTCATTGTTGTGTTAGTTGTCCTTATACGTCGAATTTTAGAAACTCATTCTGGGATTTCCTCTTATTTCGTTTACACTGATACTGGTCTGTAAAGCCTCGATATGGCTTACTCCGTTCTGTAGACCAAGATTCAATTCTCCCTCTATAAGTTCATAACGTTTCCATCAAAACTATGGCTAGGATTCAGCGTGTGAATGTCATCATAGTATCTGGCAAAGCCATTTGCGATGGAAGCATCATCATGGACACAAACTGCATCAGTTGATAGTTCCTGACAAAAAAAATTATATTGTTTCCTCTCTTACCGTTGATCATTTTCCAAAAGTGTCTTACATCACAGTCATGTGCTTTTTTAATTTCTTCATCCCCCATATATTTTTCCACAGCTAGTTTTTGAAGGTTTCTAAAGTCTCTCTTCTTATCTTTATATTCTCCGTAAGAATTATATTGATTACCCTCGGTCTTCCTTCATTTATCCAAGTATACCTAGCTTGTCTTTGAAGTTTATGTGTTTCTTTGAGTTCATTTGACCAGTATCGTTTGGCATGATAATTGAATTTAGCCTTTGGAAGAGCGATGGCGCTTGACTGCTGAATTGCATTAACAATGTCCCCGTAAAATATATCAATATTGTCCGAAATAGTATCTGTATCTAAAGTTTTCAGGCGAAGGTCCAGCTCATATTGATAGTTATTCAAGATGTCAGCGTCTAATTTATTCCAAGCTATGTTATTTTTCTTCATACACTGTCTTAAGTCTCTCCCACATGTCACCGTCCGAAGGGAAGTAAGGATAGGGAGGTGGTCGGATATCACGTGCTCTTCGTGATCTGAAACAATGTGCACACTCCGTAATCTTTCTATGCATTGATCCGACAGTACAAAATGATCATTCTTCTTGCTGGGGTGAATGTATAACGGGAACTAGTGCATATATTTAAATGTCCAGCACTCACTAGATTATTATATCGCAAGAACTCCTGATATATCTTTGTAATTTCTGAAAGTATCTGGCTCTGCTACTGCATTAAAATCACCAGTAAAATACACATCTCCCAGCTGTGAGTACTGATCATAAAAAGTTTGAATCAACTCAATTTGCGCTTTGTAACAATCTATGCCATACAATAGGGTCAAGCAGCAGAGAGGGTGAACATACCACTTTTAATTCTGGCCAATCTCCCCTTGACCAATCTAGTTATTTATATAGTTCTTTTGCTAAAATAACGGTTGTTCATAACCATATCAATTTTTGATTAAAACCTACATCCGAGAAAAAGTCTGGGGTTAGTATATGTCTCCGGAGACTACGTCTCCGGGAATATCCATCGGCTGCGATTAATTTAACTGCATATTTTATCTAGGCAGATTCGATATCATGTTCTTGGGTCAGATAAATGAATCGTTACAAATCCATGTCGAGTTGCCTGAGCACGACTAAAGAAATTTTTAATTTTATATAATCCATATCACCACAGCACCAAGTTTGAAAAATATTTCGTAGTGTACGAATGTCAACCCCGTTAAAGACAGCAAGACTATTACAATTGTCTCGGATCGCCTTTGCAATTTGAGTGTATTGTTGAGTGACATATATCACAACAGTATTTTGTGTCTTCCGCGGGAAAATATCCTAGCTGGATATTTTTGTTTTGCTAACATCGTATCATCATACACAACTAAATTGTCGATACTCCCATCAATATCTTCAACGGAAGGTGCTTCATCAATATCTGTAATAAACTCAATGGCGTCCTTCCCGGTTATCTCCGTGGCACTCTCGTTATAATCTCTTAATACTTGATAACAATGTTGATCTTCTTCACTCAGTGCTATCAAATATAGTTTTTTGCACGTAATCCACATCATAATCAGATTAAGTAGCAACTGTGTTTTACCACTACCTGATGGGCCAATGATGATCATTCAAATAGAAATTGGTAATATAATATGGTGTTTAACTCGTTGTTGATTCTTTAACGCTGTAAAATAAGTAATTTCCATTAGTTATAACATATGTATATTATGGATTTATATTGTGTAAAATGTAGGTCACGTACAACAACAGATGACCCGGTGCCCGTCGTAACAAAAAATAACAGAGATGCAGTCACCGGCAAGTGTTCACGTTGCCGCATAAAAAATTCAAATTTGTAAGTAAAAAAATAAACGGAAGTGATAACGCCGCCAAGCTTGGGAAACTCCCAGGAACTCCATGGGTTAAATACCCAGGAGAAAAACTTTTTCCCGGATATATTTATTGTGGACCGGGAACCCGATTAGATATCAGACTTGATGACCAAGATCAACCTAGACCTGGCGAATATCCGATAAACACTATCGATGAGGCCTGTCGTGCTCATGATGTCGCATATCGAAGCAAAGATCTTGAACAACGTCACATCGCAGATATAAAATTGATCCATGCGCTGAATTCCTGAATTCAATCCCGGATAAATCTTTCAAGGAAAATGAGCATCTTTGTTAATAAAAACAGCTATGAAAAGTTAATTAATGTTGGGTTCTGGTATTTAATATCATGGAATCAATTTATTATTCTCCAACTGGATAGTGGAAGGGTAAATCAGCAATTGACAAGCTCGCCAACGCGGCAAAAGTAAAAAAAAATACAACAGCGGCGGTTTGGTTATCCCGACAAGCAATATGGCAAATGTATCTACCGCGCCCAACAAAGATTCAATATACTTGGTTCGATGTTAACATCCCTAATGATGTTCATCAGGCCGATATATTATTTCTACCACATGACACTGTCGAACAACAGACTTACAAATACGCGTTAACCGTCGTTGATATTGCAAGTAGATACAAAGAGGCTGAACCATTAACAACAAAACATCATCTGAAGTTACCTCTACGATGGCCAAATCTCCTCCAGGTTGACCCTGGTAAAGAATTTCAAGGTGAAGTATCGTCAACGATGAAGCAACATGATACCACAATACGATGAGGACACACTGCAATCCATCGCGACCAGGCAATTGTTGAGCGGTTTAACAGAACTCTCGCAGATAAATTATTTCATTATCAGTACCCGAAGGAGTTCATCAATGATAAACGATCACATTAGTGGGTAAAACGATTACCAGAGGTAGTTGCTGCACTCAACAACTAGGTTACTCGGACGTTAAATATGAAACCAGCTGTCGCGATAACAAAACATATATAAAAATCCCAAAAAATGATTTTCAGCGCAGATACTACCTAGTAATGTCACAGTGAGATATTTATATATGAACCGGGTGAACTAGAAGGTTGTAGAAGAAGATCAACAGATCCTATATGGAGTGTCATAGAACATAAAATATTTAGTACAATCACATCTAAAAACAGACCTGCAATATATAGATTAGATCCAACCACTCCACAGCGGAGTTTTACCCATGAACAGTTACAAGTTATCCCAGATAACACTCAATTACCACCGAGAAGTCTCAACTGATAACAACTCGCCGAAGTTGATTTCTTCTGCTTACTCGTGACACCGCAAGATAAACTAAATTTGACCACTCGATGAAGTCATCAATGATCCATACAATAGTATCAGTGATAGTTAATCCTTGAGAAGAATGTATCGTCATCGCGTAGCCTAACACCCACGGAGATTTATCGGCTCGCAACACGTCCTTGATAACGTTGATATCAACCGGTACAATGTCATTTAAAACAAATTCTTGTCGTTGTGAAGTGCCAGGAATATCAACTTCGATGTTTTGTCGTCGTGTATCCGTGGGCCTATAACATAACGGTACTGGTTTTATCGGGAATTTTTCTTTTGTGTATGTCAAACAGTTTTACCTGGAGTAGATATGATTTTTTTTCTGCTAACGACAACCAGATCGGTTGGTTTCCATGTCCCAGAAATCGTGAATCGGAGTTTCAGGAATTGTTTTACGTATTATTTCACATTGAATTTTATCCTGTTGTAGTCTTATAGCGAATTTTAACTCAGTTAACTCTGTGTTAAGTGAACGATAATCTGTGTTTATCTCTTCGTAATAGTCTACGTTGGTTTTTAGCCAACAATGAGGAGATTCTCCGACAAATGGTGGTGGTTGACTGTGATCGCGATATATTACCACAGCGATGTTTTTCTTTAATAACCACGCCAATAATAATTTAAGCAGCTCCAAGGATACTGTATCTAATTCATCCCATATAATTATTCGTGGGATATATTTTGTTCCCATTCTGTCTGGAGTCCACGTAGTTCCATTATATCGAAATAAACTATGATGCGTACACGCGTTAACTCCTCTGGATTTCATTTCTCGAGCAAGGCGATGAGTTGGGGTTAAAACGATCATGTCAGCATTCTTCCCAAATAAATCAATTACTCGTGTTGTCTTTCCGCATCCTCCTGGACCATTTAGATAACTAGTTTTATATATGGTTATCAGATCTGTCTGGTTACTCGCGGGTTATGAGGGTCATTCGTATAGATATTGTTCAAACCCCACTTGTCAAAGGGTAAGTGTTAAGTCCCACTTTATCAAGGGGTATTGTACAACATATAATAATAATAACTGTAACCCGCTCCATTTTAGATACTCGTTATCTAAGAGATGACCGCCCTTGATATAATTGCCCGGTTCGAGTATGAGAACTGATAGGGTAAACTGAGAGGTATATTGAACAAACAACTCCAAGCCCCCGTAAAGATAAACAAACAATTTAATCAATTACATATACAATTATGAGACTTCCTTTCATTAGGAATACACGCGGTTTAGAAATACAACTTTCACCGAATTACAATAAGATTTGAAATAGAATTAAACAAATTAGCCGTTGTATTACTGATAGTTTTAAATCATAATAGGATCAAGTGGTACAGTCGAAGTCAATGACTTTTTGATTTTCATGACCTGCTATTCTCGATCCCGTCAAAGTTAGATTCAGTGTTGTTCTAGAAGACCCTGTCTCATCCGGTCTCTAGATACTCTGCTCTCGTGGATGTTTCCGCTTGATTCCGGACTTGCCCACTGTATCATGCGTTCACTGCAATTTCCCTTTCTCTTACTTCTTTTTCCAACGTGTACGTCGTTATTCCCGTAACTTCACGATCTTACAAAAAGCTATTTTCTTCCTTTCAAAAGAAAATTAAAACAACCTAAGTCTCTCGTTACAATGGTTACTGTTGAGACTTTCCATTTTTCCTGGTTTGAGCAATCAGAATTTCTATCAGTGATAACAACTTTACGGCTAGTAATTAACTATACATGTCCTTAAATGAATGTAGTTAAAATAATTGTTAATTAGTTTTGCCTTGACCTAATACATTAACGTACTACACAGCTAGGCGTTGAATTATGGCTCTGCCCTAATTTCAACAGCACATAAACCGCACAAAGTCATATGGACAACGTTCGTTTGCATACCAGGGCCCGGCGACGTGGAACGAATTGCCCATTGAAATTAGACACAAAGCTCTCAAGACTCACTTGTTTTGACTTCAGGAACAAACTTAGCGACCTAATCGTGTTTTGTATCTTATATATTTTCAGCATGTTTTTATGTTTTCCAATTTCATTGTTTTTGTCATTTGTTTTTCTGTAGTGTAGTAATATTATTATTGATGGTGTAAAGCTCTTAGAGCTTTGAAAGATTAGGCGCTATAAAATGTCATTATTATTATTATTATTATTATTATTATTACATAAATCGTATACACTGTCGCTAAATCATCTATGAAATCAAAATTCGGTGAATTCACATGTATTCTTGTAAATCATTAACTAATGTAATACATTAAATTCTTAGAACATAATCATTATTCAAACAAGATGATTCAAGTATTAACGTAACACTTCTATTCTAAACTCAGCATAGTGTTTTTACGACATAAATTAACACTACGTCATTCTTAACTAAGAATTAAGGTACGAATTCCAATTCATAATTCAAAGGCACATTATTCTACAAATGTATCAAATGAAATTATGCAAGAACTTCCGATTCATAATACAAAACACATTATTATACAAATGTATCAAATCAAATCAATTAATCAAACGTATGAAACGAAATCATGCAGACTTGTAAACTAAGCAAACATCATATAAATTGCATTAACTATATACATGGAATTGTGACGATACCTTTCTGTTTTATGTGTGTCCCTTCCTTAGTTTGGCGCTTTTTCCTCTGGACTATGATTTAACGGATGTACTTCTCTAAAATAAAATCCGGAGTCTTTACTAAATAATTCAACCCCTTGTCTCTCTTACAGAGCAATTTTCAAGACTAACTTTTAATTAAACTAGGCCGTTATTATATTCTCTAAATGTCGCTTACGTCATGGTCAATATGACATGCTTGGGTTGAAGTAACAGAATCTCTGTATTTTCTCATTTCTGACACTTTTTGTGGGAAATGAAACTTTAAAATGTCGCCAGCAGTCAGTCGGCTGCTGCATAAACGCGGTTTAATTAGTACAACGGTCGTACTAGACTCTACAGATCCCTCTTTGACATAGCGTGCCATCATAAATCTAACTAATGGCTATCTGGTCTCACCTACTGGTTTATTAATAGATCGACTGAAATTTGCCACTTCACATGATCATACACAGACTGATGCGATGACAGTTCCATGTCGTTATCCTCGCGGCAATTATCTTCGATAGGAACATCACCCGACTCGCCGTACCCATGTAGCGTCTCCTGTTTTATTATCCATGTTCCCCAATCACCTTCCCACATGGTATACTCCTTAACGGTCTCCTGGTATTTTTTTTTTCGAAATAGAATGAGTCTGTAGCAACTCTAACCGCGATGTCAGCGAATATGTTTACCTCAGATAATACATTTATCGTTGTATAACCGAGCATTGACGATCTTAAATAAGTATACTGTGGTGACTCTCCATCGTGATATTCAACGGTAGTTCCCAGTTTTTTTGTTTGATAAATAAGCTGTTTTTCTCGAGGTAAATATCTCATTTGCTGTTGTATCTGCGATTATAAATTCCAATTCAGCGTCATCAAACACGAATAGAGTACAACGTCGTTTATGATCGGGTCCGACTTGAGTAAACTTCCCAATTATTTTTCTTCCTAAATCTTTTGATTGTCGTTCTAGATATTTACTCAAATCCCAATCATCGCATTTTTAGTAGTTGGTAACCAAACGTCAGCTTTGCGGATATGATATCGCGGATATCGCGGATATGATATCGCGGATGAAACAGTTAACTATGTTGACATTTTTTATATCTAACATATCTAACAATAAGCGTAACAACGGTATCTGAGCACATTTTTTTCATTGAAAGATGTTTTCCAACCCAAACATATAATATCGGATGAAGACCATCAGTGAATTTGAACTATGTTACTCTGGAAAACCCAGCCGAGTCAAAATCGGGTAATGCTCCATTAATAGCTACTCTGGTCATCTCATCTGTTGCATGTCCAAATCGTGCAAAGTATTCACTGCATTCACCATATCCGAGAAAACGCCATGGGTAACACGCTGCCATGTCAATGGATATCATATTTTGTAGATAATATTCCATATTACATAGTCCACCATGGCCATATTCTACACAACTAGCTTGGACGTCTTCAAGAAAGTCATATCGGGTTGGCTTTAACGAGTTTGTCTCTCTGGAAAAATGAACTGCAACCAATGGCACTGTAAAACAATTTTTTGTTATCTCGGCAACGTTATCGGTGTATTTCAAAGCTACGCTATTCATCTCCGTTTGAAGAGTTTCTGTCCGATATAAATCTCCGTTAGTCCTAACAAATTGGTCATATCCTTCTTGTTCATCGCTGCGAAACAACCATACAGCTACAGGATCATTTTTATTGATATCGTAGATGCAAATCAAATATATCACAGTGGTAATATTTGATTGTTCTCGACGAGGGGAATACTTGCACAGAACAGGACCATGCATGACAATTATGGTCAATTATTTTGATTGGAGCTCCTCTTGATTTATAATGTGATTCATATAATATTTATCCAGTAATTGTTTTTACAGTTACCGGGAATTTTATTTTATTTTCTCACTCAATAACATCATTTATTGATGCTCCTGTTTCTTTTACTGATTCCACCTACGCAGCTATTTTAGATTTTCTTAACTCTGTTAAACCATTTCCTCGTTTAGTAACATTGAAATGTTCTATAACTCGTTCAGCAACACAATTTAACACCGTTCAAACCTACATCAGGGAAAGTTTTTTTTTTACATCTGGAATATGTATCAAATAAATTCCATAAGTTAACGCTGTTGCGGGATACGCCCGTTCATGTCTTTTATCGGTTCCAGTCAACGTACCTGGTCTGGTTTTATCGGTTACAATTATAGGTTTACACGTTGAATCCAATACACTTTCACGATGGTTGAATACATTCGTTTTCCTTTTGCTATTTTCCTTGCTATAACATTTACTGTATTTAACCTGGATAAAATATTTGACAGAACCAAAATTCATCCTTGATAGTATTTCCTTGGCACGAAAATCTTTCATCGTATAATCAAAACGAGAAGTTCGAAACGTCGAAAATACATATATCGCTCCATCGTTGTAAAATTCTCTTTTGGCCTGTCTTATACTTTTTTTAAGCGTTGACAACCACGCAGGAAATTTTATTTCTAAGTAATATATTTGTCTCCTACGATGGTTTGTTTCAAATTCGAAAATGTTAAATATTTCCATAATATTATAATTAAGTCAAATATTGATATAAAATATCTATATATAACATGTATAATTGTAATGGGCTACCAGTTGGAGAAACAACTCGCTGTGGTAAATTCTGCAAAAAAGAATTTTCTGGGACTCATATGCAAAATATACGACGAGGAAGTTTAGGGCCAAAACCTTGTATCAGGTGTGGTGTTAGAGTACGAGGAATATCAAAATTAACTAATTGCGGAGGAAAAATCTACAGAGAACTTAAACGAAAAAATGAATCACAACAAATACTTCGTTCATCCGATTTACGTTCACTACAAGGCGTCAAAAGATGGAACCGTCCGACATCGAAAACGAAAAATACCCCTCGTCAGTATTAATAATATGGGTTATATAATAATTTCTCTTGTACGATGAAAACAAATAAAAAAAATTATCTCCCTCATCGATTCATCATCAAATGTTTTTTTTTTCGGGATAAGCGATAAAAGTCTCGTAGTTGATCATATCAATCGGGATCCTTTTGATAATCGTGTAGAAAACATACGTGTTGTAACTCAACGTGAAAATTGTCTTAACATGAGTTTCCAAAAAAATAGAAACTATAAACAGAGACCTGTAACAGCTTTCATGGACAGTTCAATTATAGAATTTCCATCGATGACCTTCACTGCTAAATATATTGATATTAATCGTGTTACATGCCGCCAACGATGTAATAAAATCAACATACTCAAAAAAAATCAACAACAAGAGTATCATCTGCATTTGTGTGATTTATTTAAATTACCAAATATTATAATTTAGACCAAAAACAATATTTGGTATATATATAACATGTACGACGAAATCGTATCAGCGTTCGCCGAACAAGTCCAACTATATATATATATATATATATATATATATATATATATATATATATATATATATATATATATATATATATATATATATATATATATGTATGTATGTATACATATAACATCACATAAATAGCACAACACAAATAGCACTCACAGGATACAGGAAACCCCTAGCCAGGGTTAACTTAAAGAACTGAGAGGGCAGGAAACCCATGATGAGCCTTTTAGCTCAGGTAGCCTTGTTATAGAAAACACTAAGGACCCAAATATCTTCCTATTTTTCATATAATCCAGATGGGACAAAATTAAGGTTAGGGTAAAGTAAATGAAATTTTTCTTAAAAAACACAATAACTACACATCAGGGGGTACACATCAACACATAAACACTTGTTTTAGTTTTTTCAAATAGGAGGAGGGGACATCTGTCTGGTGTCCCCCCCCCAAAAAAAAATAAAATAAATTCATTATCGGATTCTAGTTATTTCGGAAATAGGTGAGTTCATGCTTAGTTCATGCTGCATGTGCGAATTGCCTACAGTTTAAAAGTACCTAGCTGCCAGTATCGGTCCCAGCTAGGATATAAATATAGACAAATTCTAAGTATATATCACATTAGGATCCAGTCTTTTCAGGAAAGCTTCCATCTTTAAAAGAGAAAACTTTCAGCTAAAGAGGTAAAGTAGATTTAAAGTAGACGCAGTGGACATTAGAGCAGACCTCTAAACGCCAACTTGATCATTGTGTGGTAACATTCTTTACTAATCCAATATTTCACTAATCATATTAATCCTTTTCTTACTTTACTTCTCATTATTTTTCATCTTTTTCACTTTTTTGTTCTTTTTTGCGTTTGATAAACTTTGATTTTTGTTGTTCTACTATTACATTGTTGAAACATGTCTGCACAGATTTCGAATCTGGAGCAAATGTACAGAAAGCACTTTAGATGAGATGTTGAGGAGAACTCGGAAGGGAGGCTATTAAAGGCCCATAGGGGACAATGGGTGCAGGCGATTGACCTGTCCCATATCCAGATTAACGTTAGACCAAATGCCCCAACCCTACTGACCCTATTGGGAGCGAGGGGGATTAATGACTCCAATGTGGAATCCCTGACGTACAATGGGAGGGGGATATTTCTACTTTATCCCAAAGAAAAGGGCTTTCTCCTTCCAATGGGTGAGATAGACATTGACTCCCATAAGGCGATGGTTCGACCAGCCCCTCCAATCAATCACCTCTTTGAGAGGAAGACAGTGGATGTTTTTGTCTCCCAATTTCCCTATGAAATCCCTTTAGCCATTTTTAGAGAGGGATTCGAACAGAGGCTAAGAATCAATGTGTTAAATGTTAGGAGAGAGACCTATAAAACGTGCCCGAATGTGAACACGGGAAAAATTATAGTCAAGGTAGATTCGCGTGAAGTCGCGAATATCCCACAGTTTTTTAAGGTGTTTGGATGTATAGTACAAACGTGGTACGCGGGTTGTATCTTTGTTAGACCATGTGACAATTGCAAACAAACGGGCCATGATAAATGGAGGTGCCCCCAGCAACATGTTGAGGGCACCTCCAATATCGAAAGACAAATGTCCCAATCGCACCAAAACAGACAAACAGACAAAAACATGCACAACAACCATTACAACAAAAATCACAACAATAATAATACTGCTTATGACATCACAAGAAAGTCAATGAACAAATCATATGCAACAGTTACTGCCTCGGGACTACCAAACAAAAAGCCAGAAAAGAAAAGTGATAATGACAATGACAATGAAAATGAAAGTGAAAACGAGAATGCTGATTCTGGTTTGGAAAGGGATCTAAGAATATCAGAAGATGACGAATTCATCCCAGATAAGCAAAATGTGTAGGAGACCCCTAGAAGAAGGAAAAAGACGAAGATTATAAGTTCAAATACGGGAATCAAAAGAACAAGACCACTATTTGATGCAAAGAATGAAGATTCTTCAGAAGAGAAAATGAAAGGAATGGGAAAAGAAAGAGAAAAAGCAAGAAATGATGAATTAAAAGATAAGGAAGAAAATGAAAATGAAGACTACAGAAGAATAGATGATGAAAATAGAAAAAGAATAGAAGAGGCACAGGAGAAAGAAAACGATGCAGAAATTGCAGATTTTACACTACAAGGAAAGGAAGATAAGAAAACAAATGATGACAAGAAATGTGAAGAAATAGAAGAATTTGAAACACAAGAAGAAGCTGTTTCAATGGAATTTGAGCCATTTACAATAGAGATTGTAACCACAGGAAAAGAAAATAAAACTGAAATGAACCAAACAGAAAATGAAGAAAACAGTAAGAAAGAAGATTCAAACAGAAATGAAAATAATGAGGATATGTGGAAAGACGTGACTGAAGAGACTAAAGTATGTGAGAAAGCCAATATTGAAAAGAAGTGGAAAGAGGCAATGACAAAACTGAAAGAGAAGTCAAAAAGAAAAGCAAACCTATCGTTTTCGCCAACTATAAGGAAAAAGAAAAATGTTAAAGTAGAACCCCCAAAAACAGCTGCAATTACACGGCTACTGAGTGAAGCCAACAGGGCAGTACCCCCACCAAAACCTATCAGAATGAAATAATTTGACACACAACAATGATTAGAATCAGAAAATACAAAACAACAACAATCAAAAACTAATACACAATCATAACAATCGCCATTAAATAAATTACAGCCCAAACTGCAATTGTCACTTTAGTATTGAGCATATATGGATGAATCGAAAATTTTAAAACTTGCCTCAATAAATGTGAGAGGTTTACCTTTGGAAAAAGCAAAAACTTTAATAAAATTATTAGACAATTTTGACATAGTAGCTTTACAGGAGCTAAATAATATTCATCCAAAAACTATAAATTATCTCTTAGAAATAACTAATGTATGCAGAACTTATGCTGCCACCTACAGTTAATTGTGGAGAACTTTACCTTTCATTCATCCTTCTTTCTATCAATATTTTAATTATATACACACAATGAACAAGAAAATAGAGGCAATTGCTATTTGTTTCCAAATTTCATGTCAATAACTAAGGGGTTTTTACAATTTGGACAAATATATTTGATTAACGAAAATCACAGAAAGAATATTATATATTATATTCTTAAAAAAAAAGTATTCATGAGACTAAGTGAATAAAGGGAAACAACTGCGAGAACTGGACAACCCAATTGATCAATGGTAAAACACATCGCTAATAGACACAACAATTGGTTATGCCACAGCATATAAAAAGAAATTATTAGAAAACAAAAACACATAAAGTATTTAAATAAATCACACCTTTGGAATTGTAATCTAAATTAAATTTTTATTATTTTATTATTATTTTATTTTTTTATTTTATAAAATGGAAAAATATTCAAAATTTCATTAAAATTTTTTAAGATAGACTTATAACTCATAAGATATGATTTAGATAGCGCTGTCCATACAACATCCAAATAAAAACACAAAATGCACACATAATGGACAAATGACTCTGGCAAAGTCAACTGGGAAACAAGAAATAATTACTTTGTTAGAAAAAGGAGCGGAAATCGGCCCTGGAACTCAATAGTTCTAAGGGAAGAGAGTACGATCCTAAGTTCGAGAATTGGATTGTAAAGAAATCTGTATTCACCACAGCACAAGTGGAGAATATATGTCATTGGTCAGCCCTGACTTGTGATAGAAAGTATTATCAGTATGATTCTCTTAGTGGGTTAATGAGACTTAATTATATTTGATGAACAAAGCAGAGATTAACCGTCAACAAAAAATAAATGATAAAAATATATACAATAATATATACAATACTTAATACACTCATGGGATGGTCAGGGAAAACATTACACCAACGTAAGACACTTTTGACGTAGAGACGGTGTACCTCAATCAACTTGAACCAGCTTGTGCTGGGGAGAGTAACGAGGCTCAACACTTTCCATCTTTAAAAGAGCAAACTTTCAGCTAAAGAGGTAAAGTAGATTTAAGATTGTATTCTTATCGCTATTTGTTTTATATGACATAATTTTTTCTTATATCAGATGTTTTAGTATTTATTGTAAATTCTACAGAATAAATACCTAGGTTATGCAGCACCATTATATTAGTAATACTATAGTCTGTTTCGAGATAGTTTGTAACTGAACAGACAAATGGAGTTTAATTATACGCTGCATGCCTTGAACGTTTATTGTACATGGATAACTAATTCATGTGCGCACATGCGCAACATATATGAATGTAAGAGTACTTTACCGTGTCATATGTATCACACGGTTTGGTTGTTTTAATTTTAGCTGACCGTGTGTGGGGGCTTTTCTATGCTGACCGTGTGATGCCCGTTTGTGGTGCCTGTGTATGGTGCTTTTTGTATGCTGCCATTGTGTATGATGTATTATATATATATATATATATATATATATATATATATATATATATATATATGTGTGTTATATATAATCGGGTGATGTGAGGTCACAGAACTGTGGGGTTCTTGTGACGTATACGCTTGTGTTTTGGTGACGTTGGTTCGGAAGAGTGTACTAGTGTTCACAAATCGAGGGACCAAGGCTTTGCGACCATCGTGTCTGTATTGGATGTAAGGACTCTCGAGGGATCCTTCAAACAGACTGGGAGTGTACCATGCGTGGCGACTCCGCCACCATTGAGTAGAGCGGGTGGAACCGGATATACATCTTGGACGTCAAATGGACGTCACGATAGTTATAAAGTACGTGTTCCACATTATTGCTATTACCATCTGAGCAAGTATTTCACGTTTATGTAACAGTGTCGTAATCTGAACGATAAACTCATAATTTCACCTTTTCATTGCAGTCTCATTATATGAACGATCAATTAATAATTTCAAATTTACATCTCAATTTCGTTACATGAATGATAACTTCATAACTTAGTAAATTCAAATTTTCATCGCAGTTTCGTTACCTGAACGATAAAATCATTAATACTTGCTTTTGCTTTGTTAATTCGTTATATGTATATGAACGATATAACTAAAATTACAGGCATATATATATATGCCTGTAATTTTAGTTATATCGTTCATATACATATATATATATATATATATATATATATATATATATATATATATATATATATATATATATATATATATATATATATATATATATATATATAAAATTCATACGTGTATTTGTTGATCTGGTGATCAGACGTATTTCACGTCAGTTTCAAATGCTTTTCGTTGAAATCATCCTTTGGGGTTTTTGTCATTGAGTTACTTTATATTGACAGTTCCATGTTGGGAACATTTTAATTTTCCTTATATTGGTTTTATAATGGTGTCAGAATTAATTACATTTAAATTGCGTTTATAAATAAACATCTTACTAACGCAGTTGCTTTCGGTGTCTTCACTAATCCAGTCCCAACCAGGCTTATCCTGTGACACTTGAGTAGTTCGGACAATCCCACCCTTATTAAAAGTTTTAAGGGACACAAGAGCTTATCAGCGACTTTTATTGTTAGGTACTCTGCCGTTTTCCGAGAAGTCTTTTTTTTTAATTGGGTGTTTTTATTCAGGGAGTAGAGTGCGGCTTTATTAATATTCCTCTCCATTGTGTAAATTTGTCATTTGAAGATAAATAAGGCTCGTCTGCAACCGTTTCCTACATCTGACGAACAATTTAGTAGAATTATGGTAGATTGTGTCGATCTCTCACCAAAGACCAAATTAGGTAACCAATACATGTTAACCATTATGTGTTTATCATCAAGGTTTCTGAGGTAATCCTTTGAGAAATTTTAAATCTAAAACATTAGTAAACGCATTGTTAAAGTCTTTGGCCTTCCTAAATCTGTCATATCGTGTCAAAGGTCAAATCGTATGTCTTTAACTTTCCAGCCTATTATGCTTGAATTTGGCATGTAGCAGTGCAAGTGAAAAGTGAAATTACAGTTTTACAGAACTACAACGGAGATAGCGATTAGATCTGATAATAGGTTTCTACCTCTCCAGCTCATTCTTCAAACTGTTATTTAGATATATTTTATGACCTTACAAAGTTAAGACAATGAATTTATTTTATGGCCTTACAAAGTTAAGACAATGAATCTATTTGTATGGCCTTACGACGTTAAGACAATAAATGAGTTAAATTATATCAGTGCTCCTTGGATCTAAATAAAGTACAGGAGTACCAGTATTTTTTTAAAGAGATAGCCAGGTTAAACATGCAAGTAACTTAGTCGTAAAATGTCCCACTTAGTGACTATTTAAGTGAAGGAATATCATCAGATTCTACTGCTATTGGAGTGACAAATCTTAGGAATTCAGAACTTATGAAATATTTCAAGCAGAAACATTCACATTTGCAAGAGCAAGAAAGAAATGACCTCAAACATGTATTAATTGAATATGAACACATATTTCAAGATATTCATTGAAGGACAAACGTTTCAATGATGTTAAAATTGTAGATTCCAAACCTGTGAAACAACTCCCGTACATAATGAATCCTCTCATACAAGAATATTTAAAAACTTAAATTGAGTATCTGCTGGAGAATGATTAATAGTGACTAGAGTTCACCTTGAATACTTGTTTCAAAACCGGATAAAACGTTCTGTATGTGTACTGATTATAGGAAGATGAAAAGTGTGATAAGGAGATATTCATTACCAAGAATCAATGACTGTATTGATAATATCGGAAATCCCAAGTATGTCACCAAATTCGACCTTCTATACAGATTTTAACAAATTCCACTAGCTGAAAGAATATAGGCAATTACGGCATTCATGACTCCAGATGGACTTTGCCGAAATAGATATACCGCTCCGGTGGCCTAGTGGTTAGAGCGTCCGCCGAGGAAAAGGGAGGTCGTGGGTTCGATCCCCGGTCTAGTCATACCAAAGACTTACGAAAATGATACTATCAGCTGGCTCGCTTGGCGCTCAGAATTAAGAGGTAGGATTGGTAGGCCTGGTGTCATGATAATGTGACTGGGTGGGACATCATGCTACATGTCTGCGGCATGATGCTCTAGTGCTAGACATCACTATAAACGGCAGACATCGTAGCGATATGATTGAAATTGTTTTAAAGCTACGTTAAAAATCCTAAACAAACAAACAAACAAACCAATATAAATAATGCCTTTTTTGGATGAAAGGGTCCCACGTACGTTTCAGCGTTTTATGAATATGATCACCTCTAGTCTAGATAATCCTGATACTTGCATCGATGATGTCATAATCTAAAACGACACTTGGAAAGAATATTTAGCAACAATTTGGAAATTCTTTGACATACAGATGCACATCTGACAATTACTTATTTGTCCAAAGGTTAGTTCTGCTGTGCTAGTTTAACTTTTCTAAGACATATAGTGGGATATGGACAAGTTTTTAAACCTATTAATAGTTGTTCCATTAATAATGTACGTATTAATATTAACCCACCCGGATGGTCCATTGACGCCAAAATTAGATCATGGGTTGCAAACGGAAACACCTGTGTGTATGTACATTACTAGCTTTTATAACATTACGTTATTGTTTGCGTTTAAGTCAACATAATGTTTTACTGAATTGTGTCCTATTCATTACAATAGATTTGGCAGGCAAATCACAAGTACCACACAGTAACATCACATTGATTTGACATTCGCAATATGAGCCATCCACATCCTGTTGGAATTGTGTTAGATTATGTTGAAAAGGCTTTAGGAAAGACGACATAGCCGACTTTGATTTTCCGAACCTTAATGTATCATGCTTTTTTTTTGTTTCATGCTGTCTTGACAAGGCAACTCATTGATTGCAACAAATATGGATATCTCAATGGTATTTCATCAGTGTACCACAAACAAGAGATATTGTTTTTAATGTTTAAAAAGTCACCATGGTAAGATTATTTGCAATGAAGCTAACCATCGCAGATAGCTATAGTATCTGAGAGTATTTCTGTCTTACTGAACTTATGCAAAAACGTTTGATTAAATCTTTTAAATAATTGTTCTAGTTGATAAACTAATGGAATCTCAACAAAATAGTATATCCTATTTTTTTAATAGAAATTCACAATTTACAAAATTCTCATGAAACTTCAATGGGGCCTTAAGATGACTGAAATAGGCCTTGAATTGGTAAAGGGATCAGTGAATAATATTTGTTGCCGGACAGTGCAAAAAATTAAAATGAGTAGATTAGCTAAATACTCCACGGATGTGCTTTAATGCAAATGACGATAAATGAATTGCACGTTCAGACAACGTTATCGAGTTCGCATTGAATATTGATTTCTAGTCTCTTGGTCTTTATGTTTGAATTATGTTTCATCAGTGAGAAAATAATGCTTCATTATACAAGCTGTCTCCTCAATGATTACTTCAAATCGTTAATTTTGTTTATCCTTGCTGCTTCCATCAGATAGAAAATGTCATTTTCATTACGTGAACCACTGGATGAAGGATGTTTAATTCTGTCATACGAGATGAAATTTTAATATTCGTAGAATACGAGATAAGATTTTAATATTCATAGAATACTAGATACGAATTTTAGTATTTGTAGAATAGGAATATAAAACTCTTGGGCTGGATTCATTTCAAATGATATTCAGTAAAATTGGAGTAAAAGTGATAGTAAGAAAGAAATATATACATATACGTATGATGAACAAGTAACGATAGTTATATTTTTTGTTGCATTTTATGAGTTTTTATTATGTTAATTGTATGTACATTTTTTTGCGTTATGTTTCCTGACCCAGACCATAGTGACAGGGGATCAAAATTTGTAGTAGTCCATTTATACCCAATTCAAACCAGAACAGTTCCAATAACGTCAGAATAAAGAGTATGAAACACCCAAATCCACTCAAATATATCCCCCAAATCCACCAAAATCCATAAAAATCTACCCCCAAATCCACCCAAATTTACTCAAATCCACTCAAATCCCCCCAAATCCACCAAAATCAATACTAAATTGTATTTTGTCTACCATCAAATCTCTAAATTGCAACGCTCCCCTCCACCGATTTTTGTTTCATTACAAATACAGTATTCTTGTGTCTGGTTGATAAATAGTAAATACAAATGCAATGTCCTAGTCGTAAACCTTTCGACGTTAATCTCAATTAATAAATAAATTTACAAATTGCTCCATCACATCGCTTTATGGTTCCATCGTTCGATCGAATATCACACGATTAGGCAATCGGACCTAACATGATACCATAGAAATGGCCTTGAAAATATAAAAATGAACACAAAAAAAATTCCAAATAATGTATTGCCATATAGAAATGGTTTTTAAAGTTTAATTATGTAGGGATGCACAAATGTTCCGAATAAGAATGCCTCATAAAATAGCCTATAAGATCTAAAAATGTACAAAAACTTAAATTTTCCCAAAAAATGATTAACTAGTAGAAATGCATAGACAATCTAACAATGTACAATGTATTAGGACTAAGACTACTACTTGCACAAAGTTGTCCTTGATGGTAACTTAAATTGGCATTTAAATGTTCGAAATAGCCATTAAGAGAGTGCTTAGAGAGCATCCCCTTTATGACAGAAACATGGCTAAAAACATCAGGCGATGAACCCATGTGCGCGGATATCACACCTAACACTTACTCCATCAAGTCGTTCCAACGAAACTCTCGCGGAGGTGGAATTGCTGTAATCACAAAAAAATCAATGATATAATGTCTTAAGTACAATACAACCTTAAAATTGCTGCCACACATCGTTTGGACTAGTCCAAACAACAATCACAATGGAACAAAGGTCCATTTTTTCTGTCTCTACCGCTCTCGTCCTAGTAAAAAAGATAAGCTGACTGAATCTCTCTCTTTTTGGAGCATTTTCCGAATCTTCTGGAGTTGGAGATTTGATAGGTGACAACTAATTATTCTTGGAGATTTCAACTTTCACTTTGACTGTCCTGGAAACCCATACACGAACAAGCTCCTAGATTCCATTCATGTTTTCAAACTTAAACAGTCAGTTAACCAACCCACCCATAATGTTGGTCACATTTTAGACTGGTTTCTTTATAGACCTGATGATAATATTCTGCAATCAACCCTTGTATCCAACGAACTTGCATCTGATCATCTCTGCGTTATATATCATCTCGACCTATCAGTCCCTAACCCTCCACCTTTATTTGTTACTAAGGTAAAACTCCATATGATAAATAGAACCAAATTCAAGCATGGCATCCAAGAAACTCTAACAACTGACTTACATCCTACGGAAGAACTCGCTAACCGACTGCGTTCATTGATTGAAAAACATGCCCCAGGTACCAAATGCAGAAAATCAATATAAAAAAGTGTTCTCCATGGTATAGCAGTGTTAGATACCAGCGTCGCACTGCTGAAAGACATCGCCGTAAATCAGAGAGGCTTTGACTTTCCAACAGACTCAATAGGCATAAAATAAACTTTTAAAGCCGCTAAGAAGAACGTCACAAACATATTTAATTTAGCCAAAATATCCCACTACAGTACAAATATAATGGAGAGTTCCGGCTGAAAAGATCTCTTCGAGATAACTAACACTCTATTGTCAAGGAACAAATGTACACCACTTCCCACTACCTTCTCTCCAGTAGATCTTTCCCCGCACCTATTTGCAAATTTCTTCCGTGACAAAGTACAAACCATTAGAGAGTCGCTTGACAACACAATTTTAGCGACAACCATTAGGAGCATTTAAACCTGTCTCTATGGATTTAGTACGGATAATCGTGATACAGAGTGCACCAAAGTAATGTGAACTTGATCCAATTCCAACATCACTGCTGCTTGAGTGCTTAGACCAAATATTGCCTTCACTATCTATTAATATCTCTCTCACTCTCATTGGGGGAATTCCCATCATTTTTCAAAACTGTCATCGTAAAGCCTCTGTTGGAGAAACCAACACTTGCCCATAATGATTTAAGAACTACGGCCCAGTTTATAGTCTCCGGTTCATTAAAAAATCTTTGAAAAAGTTGCTTTAACCCAACGTGTATCTCATTTGAATTCGAACAGTCTTTTTAGTAATGTACGGTCTGCATATCCACAGTACTGAAACTACTCTTCTGAAAGTATTTAATGACATTATCTCTGCTTTGGATAGTGGAAAGACTACGGTCTTCATCCTCCTTGATTTGTCTGCAGCATTGACACAATAGACCATGATGTATTACTTAACCGTCTCCAGCATGTACTTGGCATTCAGAATACAGTCGTACAGTACACATATTGTATCTGCAAATGGAATAAACTTCTTCCCAGTTGATCTATGTCGTGGTGCTTCACAGTGGTCTGTTCTTGGACCTATTCTCTTCATTCTATACACTCAACCGCTCTCAAGAGTCATAGATCGTCCCACAGTGTCTGACCAATTGTACGCTGATGATACCCAAATATACAAGTCTAGCCACCCAACTGAAGTTGATGCTACCATCCAAGGAGAATAGAGGTGCATTTCTGATGTGAAATGATGGATGACATATAACAAGCTGTAGATGAATCATGATAAAACGGAGGTCATTCTTTACACAATAAAGACTTTCCCATTCACATCATTTACTTCAAACAAAAAATATCAGCAGTACCAACATTAAATTCACACAGCCAGTACAAAACCTAGGTGTCACTTTAAGCAATACTCTTACAGTGCTCCAACATGTCATGAACATATGCAAGGCTGCATATTGTTACGTGCTTAGGCTCGAATAAACAGTAACATAGAAAGAGTGAAAATAACAAGGTCGTAAAAACTTAATAAACAATTTATTGAGTACAAATATTTTCCAGAAAAGAAAAATAAACTTACGGTTTTAAGAATAAAGTCCAAAATTAATCCAAAAAGAATTCACAATATAATCCACTAGTGGAATTGCAAAAGTCCTGGTAATAAAATGTCCTAAATAATTCGCTGTTCGAATCTTAGTGAAGCAATCCAAACTGGAAAAAAACGATGTCATGTGATGAAGTCAGTTCTGATCTTATAAAAGTTAATGAACACAAATGTCTTCCAGATAAATAACACAATAAAATCCTCTTGATCCAAACGAATTGAAATAATTTCCAGTGCAAGGTAATTTAAAATAACTCAAAATATAACACACAACTTTGTATTCTACAAGCCCAACAACTTTTACTGAAATAGCTCTCTCTCAAACACAACTATATACTGGTTTTTACGTAAACAGGAATATGGGTCACGTAATATTCTAGGATTTTACAGAACAAAGCTACGTTCATAAAAACACGTACACAGCGTATGACCCAGATGAGAACCCATCATTTTTATAGTAAAGCTCTATGATGTCATTGGAATCAACCAATCATTTTAAAAGCTTGTTTACCAGCCTTGAAGCAAGATCAACATCTGGGTGTTTACAGACCATCCCACTTTCTAGAAAAAATATCTCCCAATTAATAAATTTTAAACTTAAAATGTCAAATTTGAATCTGACGAAAATAAATAAATGACTTAAATCAAATATACGTAACAATATCTTGAGCTAAGACGCATCAGCTCCATTCGCAAATATTTTTTTTTCAGTTGATGCAACTAAAGCACTTGTGTGTTCATTAGTTCTTTCAAGACAGGACTATTGTAACTCAATTCTGTCTCGTTCGTCACAGTATCTATTCCAGAAACTTCAAAAGGTTAAAGACACAGCTGCTCTGATCATCTTTAGAGCACCTTACCTCACCACTGTTCTGTACCCTATACTGCCTGTCCATTCGACAGAGAATCAAACAAGTTTCTTATCTGTGCTAAGTTTCACTGACAGATTCCAGTCCATCATACCTATCTGGCCTCACCCATGTGTGTACACCAGCCGGATACTTAAACTCCTCTTCTGACAATCGGATAATCATTGTTCCCACTATGAAAACGAAGTCATATGGACAGCGTTATTTTGCATACCAGGTCACAGCGATGTGTAATGAATTGCCCAAATTAGACACAAACCCACAATGATACCTTTTAAAATTGCTCTTAAAATTCACCTTTCTCGCTTGCAGGAACAAACTTTGAGCTCTAAAAATGTTGTGTACCTTAAATGTTTTCAGCTTGTTTAATTTTTTCCAATTTCATGGGGTTTTTTCTATGTAGTGTAGGTATATCATTATAAATGTTGTCAAGCGCTTTGAGCTTCTAAACATTAGGCGCTTTACAAAGTCTTCATTATTATTGATATTATTATTATTATTATTTTTATTATTATTATTATTATTATTATTATTATTCAAGCCACAAGCATAATAAATACAATTTAAAAATCCAGCATGTGTCATACTTTACTACTATTTACAGTCATGTAATGACAGTATGTAATAAGAACTAATTTGTACATTCTACAAGTAAAACATTCCATTCTCTCTCTCTCTCTCTCTCTCTCTCTCTCTCTCTCTCTCTCTCTCTCTCTCTCTCTCTCTCTCTCTCTCTCTCTCTCTCTCTCTCTCTCTCTCACACACACACACACACACACACACACACACATTATATATATATATATGCTGAATCAAACGTATTCGGGGAAAATTTATGTTTTATCTGGGATGAAAAAAATCACTTACGTAAGAAGTAAGAGACCTACATACGCCCATAATAGCTAGGCGGAGAATTAAGAAGTGATGAGTACTTACTGGTTTAATAATCATTTTTAATGTGGTGATATTTACAAGGACTTAATTCAGTGGCTGAAATATCACCAGATGTTCATTTTGTAATTATTAGGGTACATAAAAGAGCATGACACAATAGCCAGGCGGCAAGTTCAAAGACTTTGACCGGCCATTGACTGTTAAAGTTCTTTTATATTTAGAATCAGTGAATTCAGAGGCACAAAATGACCCATCTATTTGCATGTAGCTTAATTTTATCAGTACATCAAATTAACAACTTGACTTTCATTGAATTACTGTGTTCAATTCCGATTGCAGAATATTAAGAGGTGTGTTTAACCTCAGAAATAAAGACATTTTGAGACTAAGACAAAATGCTGATTGCAAATCAGGATAATTATTTTGGGATTGGGGCTAGTGAAAACTTCTAAAGCTAACATGGACCCCCTCCCCCCCCCCCCCCATTGTAACTGAAAAGGTCTGAGGCTACTATGGACGGTTTAATAACACCAATGTCAAATTTTGATTTAATTTTTGCTGCTAAAAAACTACCATTACCAAAGCAGACAATAACGGACCTTCCAATATACGGCCCCGAAGTAATTGCTGTACTCAAGTCTCTATCCAAATCACCTCATAAAATTGTATATGAATACACGAGTAATCGCTATAGTTTTAAATGGATCTTAAATTGTAATAGTAGCTATTTATGGGAGATCTCTCTCGAAACAAAAACAAAAAGCTGAAGGAATACCAATTGAGAGTGTAAAAAAATCATTAAGCACCACTTATCAGAATTACTAAATCTTGCAAATGTGGATCCAAATGAAATGGTTGTATTTCAGGATAAGCAGGTAAAATTAGAAATGAGTAATATTTCATTGCAGGATATTATCTTTAAAATTAATAGAGTAACATAAAACAGTATAGCCGTGTTTGATAATAACGGACGGATTATACACGATGTTACTATGTCAACGATATCGGATACAATTCACGCGCGACTACAAAAATCCGGTGATAGAGTGACAGGCGAACTCAACGTGAACGGAAATAAAATATCCGTACTTGGAGATCCAGTATCTGACAAGTATGCGGCAACAAACATTTATGTTGACGTTAACTACAGCATTGTAGACAATAAAGTATCAACGTTGCGGGACGAGTATGACGTTCACGTAAATTATTTAGAACGTCTCCGTACAAATGTTTCAACAAATTGATGAATTCACAAATAGCTTTTTCGTACTCCGTTGAACGTTATTATTAAGCTTTCTGATATCAAGACGAACATTGAAACAAGTAAACGAACACATGATAATATTGTTAGTGATTTTCCTGCTATTGCTGAATGCTTCATAAGATTAAAATATCACATAAACAAATTACTAATACCGAGTACTCGACACAGTGGAGATCTTCCACCTGGACACCTAAAAATAAACACCATTCCAAGTAACCGCATCTGTTCGAGGTATATGCATTTCAACGGTGATTTCACCTATACAGTTTAATATGCCATAAAGTATATCCACCAACTTTAACAATGCCACTATGATAATAGAAAATGGATCCAGTGAAGCATTTAGAATAACCACCATTAGTGGTTAATAGGCATCAGTGTCACTCACATGTTATGCAGAATTTATAATTAACATAATGAGCTGTCTAATCAATGTGCAACAATATAGATTCAATCAATGCGTAATTTGCAAAATAAACTACATAATATCATTGATATGTACACGGTAAAAAAAACATCGCAGACATGTCGTCGCCGTTTTTATAATTGTATTTTCAGTTTCAGCTGCTATTGCTACAACTGGTTTATTGCTATCAAGAATGACAATGACATCACCAGCAGTTGTCACAATTTGTGTTCCAGCTTTCAACAACAAAATGCCTGTGTTCTTAATCTAATTGCAAAAACAAAGTCCACGTGCAGCCAGAATAAACTACATGCGTATATACTAAAGTTACATACAGCGGCTCAAGCATATTCCCAATTATCCTCTCTGATATCATCGCCTTAACGACGGAATAATATCGTACAGCCAGTTTACATAAATGATAGGGAATTACGACGAGGCAACGACATCTGATTAATAATGTCGACGTTAATAATAATAATAATAATAATAATAATAATAATAATAATAAAGTCGCAAGAACTACTGCCACATATCGTTACTGATACAACTCCACCAAAGACAACAAGGATATCAATAAAATCCACTAAACCTGAATTTAACGTAGACTTTCCAATTGCAATTCCAATAAAAGAAATCGCACTAGCACAATTACGGGTATTTATTTATAAAATAACCGAACAAGAAATGCTAGCATGTGTTGTAGAACGTTTGACACCTGTTTGCATCAGCGGGTTTATTAATTGCAGACATGCCCTTATAATGTCTCCTTTGACTGTTGTAAATCAATTCCACTGTATACTAATAACAGGTTAATTAATTACCAGCCCCTAATGGTAGCTTACCTTTCATAGCTGATCTCACCAACCAATTTGTAAATGATTCTTTGAAGAAAACAAATTATGGAATTTAACATGTGAATCAACGTAACGTCTACAATATGCCTATGCAGCAGATTGCTACATTTATGAGCTACATCATGAGCGTGACATGCTTTATCAGTTTCATTACTGGATACTCAGCGAGTCTTGTATGATCTTGATTATCAACTCGGATATCAAATCTGGTTTCAGGACCACACTAATTATATCCTGGAAGATGTTTTCCTCCTGGATAACATAAATACTATCTTCATTTACATGCCTACCTCGCGAAAATATTCTTGCCAGATTTGATTGTTTATCCAGAGTTATATCATCGTATATAACTAAATTATTAATAAACCCATATACCTCAGAAAACATTCCGTGTGATGTTACTGTCTATCTCAACTCTATAATTATTGTACAATATACGGACAGTGAGCTTACGTTATGTCGATTTACTCATTGCACTTTGGTTTTGCAGCATGGGGTGACCTAAACTCAGTGTTTATAAATAATGTAGGACGTAGATACATCTCTCTCGGGTACCGATGTACACGAAAATAACACAGTAGTATGTTTTATAATTAAATATTATCATTAAGAATACACATTATTTATGTTTCAGTAATTAAGAGTGGGTACAAAACAGAGTGGTGCATTGATCAGTTTTATTTATACGTATTTGCCATTATGGATTCTACTATAAAATATTCCAAGAAAAGAGAAAACACGTAGGGGATGGTGTCAGAAAGGGCGTTTTGAAAAGTAGTCATGGCGATTCTCGGCTTCTACATGAGGGTGCTTCTGGGTCCCAACGGAGGTGGAAGTGGACTACTCGTCGTAGACCAATCTATTCCAAAATTGCACAACCACAAGCCGTCATTCAGGAAAACGAAAGTAGACTCCTTTCGCAGGTAATTTCTTGTTTCCATGTGCATTATGCCTATTCCAAGGCAAGACAGTCTAGTTTGAACTTCATCCCCCAACTATCCTTTTGGTAAAGCTTCATCAGAAAAACTTTAAACAAATTGCACAATAGCTGGAAGCTAGTTCGCACAGCAGGTTTATCACACTCCATGGCGATCAGAGCGATTGGCTTCCACGAACTCAGTTTACCTACATTGAAAGCTAAAAACTAGTGACATGTTCCACGAACTAAGTCAATGGAGTTATCTGCTTAAAAAGCTAACAACTAATGACATGAACCACTATATGCGGAGATTTCTCATCAATTGTAATAAATCAAGTCACATTCATTCTGTTCTTTATTTTAATTTATTTTGTGTGACAAACGATAATATAACATCTATTTCGTCCTTTAAATATTTAGAAGTAACGTTTTCTTTGAACAGAAATATGTTATATTTCATGTATGCAGTGAACGTAATGAAGAAAACAAACTTCAGGATTGTTAGATGAGGAGACATCCCATTTTGACAAAAATAATTTATCTTAATCTTCGGTTTTATCAAATGTGTATTCAGTTATTCTAAGCATTGCTTAATCTTGCATTATAGAAAAGGAATCAAAGAAAACATTTTGACATTTATTTGGCGTGGTAAAATCGAAGGATATAATTCGATAAACTTAAAGCCCCGTCTGCAGATGGTGGTCTGTGCATGGTTCATCCGCATTGTTCTACTCAATACATTGAGATCACTTGGATTAAGCGGCTTGTGTTAAACCCAGAAGGATAATTACAGAACATGGTTACGAACAAAATGTTCAAATAATACATTTTGGCTTTACGTTATTCTTGTCCAAATAATGTTGAAAAGGTAACCATGATCAAGGAATGAGTATTTGTCACATAAATATGTTGCTGATATTAATAACATTTTTCCATATAAAAATTAACGATATAACGTCTTTACATACTGAAATTAACGGTATAACATATTTTCGATATATATAGGTCCTTACTAGCTTTTGAAATTCTACATCAAAATGGCTTTCACAGATATCTTATATGAATATTTATTAATTATTTGAAAATATTTTGTCACAAGAAAAAAAATATTAAAACATTTGTTCTCAACAAATAAGAATTTTAAAATGTGAATGAACATCCATATTTGGTTAAGCATACAATTAATAAATCTCATTGAAAACACAATGCTTGGTTCAGATAATACGATGCTGCATAAATGATGGAAACTGGAGAAGCATCAGTTCTTTAAGCTTTACTAAGAATCAATGATGCAAATTCAATTGTCTTTTAGTTGCATTTCATGTACATAGTTATTGTATCAATGATAATAGTTCAATTGTTTTTTTAGTTACATTTCATGTAAATAATTATTGTATCAATGATGCAAATTCATTTGTAGTTTAGCTACAGTTTATGTACATAATTATTGTAACAAGTCAGTTTTTTAAAAGAAGAAAAGAAAACTTCAGATGATAATTTATTTACATTGAGCAAAACGGGAAGTACAAAATATCGAACACTTCTTTTATGATCGTCCTGTAATTGTTTAAAATTCCTTTATTGCATGGTTTATAATCATATAACAAATGTTGCATTTTCTAATAAAGATGTTAATAACAAGTTCAGGTTGCAAAATACACAATTTACATGTCACGTTTGGCATCGTCGAACATCAAATCATTTGTCCAACTTTTCGCATCCGATCCTTAGCTAAACATTGCACTTATGTAACGGTAGCTATCATCCTTGTCCCATCCGTATGGAAATAGGGCCCTTATGAAATGGCGACAATCATTTGCCTTACACCCTTAATTTTACATGATCCTTACCAAAAAGTAGCTTACTTATTTATAAATCTCCTTACAAACTTCCAGAAATGTCTGTCCATCTCGTTGTTGGAATTTCATATCTACATTTTCATCACAGCTTTTAATGCAAATCGGATGCTGTCTGTCCGATGTAACTAAATATGAGCTATACTTCTTGACAAATATAATGCATGGCGATGTAATTATGTAAGGTCAAAACAAGGATCGACAGGACGGAAAGATGACAAACTGTTGGTATCTACGGTTTCCTTCATGTTCTACTTTGTAAGTTGGCGTACATCTGGTATTCACCTATGAAAGGAAATTTCGTTTCTTTATTTCTTTATTTATTTATTTACAAGAATAAAACTACCACCGATGTAAATTCAAATGCCATACAGCTATTTCTGAAATGAGAAAATCTGTGATTATTATTACAGACATGACTCGTGCATCTTTGCAGTGTATTCATGTCCGATAATGTCGCATCACAGCTCACGTCGATGATCATTATCAACAGATATGACGACTGTCAGTTAATACATGGGAGGAGTTTTCTCTACCTCCCAATCATGCAGCTTTGCATTAAATGTCGTTTGTTTTTAACAATATGAAGATATCACATCACGACTACACATTATATCTCTTCTTTAAATAACGTTTAACATATTGTGATGGATAAACGTCGTTTACAATATATTTTATATGGAAAGGATAACAAAGTAACAGATAATCAGTTGAAGTTTTATGCTTATGCAGTCAGGATGACATTAAACTAATTATGATAAATCTTCTGTTTGAAAAACAGTATATCCCATATCCACAAAAGAACTTTTAATATCTGCCTTATTTAAGATTGCGTTTCTTTTCCATCCCTTGACATTTAAAATGAAATGACATTTAAATGTGAATTTGATAGTGAACCATTGCCAAACAAAGAAACTGGATACATCCATCCAAGCTAATGAACATCTGATAAGAGAACATTGCCAGCTGCAGCAATTGGTTCATACACCAAAGCAATTGATATATACCACAAGAAAACATTAAAAAACGAAACAATTGGATATCTCCACCATAATAATTGACTATAAATGTGGAATTTTCAAAACGTATTCAAGTTTAATCTCGTTCTTACCTTCAGTGGGAACTTCTGGGCACTGAGTGACGTCAGTTTGGACTACATAATTTGTGTACAAATGTAGATCATCGTATTCTTCCCCTACAGAATGGCTGGAAATGAAATCAAATCCACAAATTACAGTCATTCCTTACAGAATGCCTGACAGTGAGATCAATTCAGCAAATCACAGTCATTCCCTTCAGAATGGCTGGAACTAAAATCAAACCCACAAATCATAGTCATTCCCTACAGAATGCCTGACAATGAAAACAAATCAATAAATCATAGTCCTTCCCCACAGAATGGCTGGAAATTAAACCAAACCCACAAATCATAGTCATTCCCTACAGAATGGCTGGAAATTTAATCAAATTAACAATTAATAGTCATTCTCTACAGAATGGCTGTTAATGAAACCAAACCCATAAACGATAGTCATTTCCTACAGCATGCATGAAAATGAAATCAAATCTGCAAATAAGGTTAAACAGATGTAACCGACTGTAAAACAGATCCAGACTTTTAGGGGTTATAACAGATCCAAAACTTTAGCCGTGAAACAGATCCAAACCGTTAAACCGTATTAGTTTCTGACAATTAATGTATGGCATGAATCATCCTGTGCAGCCTCCAAAGTCAATGATGGAAACGCTGATATGGAAATGTTCTCATCAGGTTAGGCTTTTCGCTAATGATTCAATCATCTGATTGACGTTTTATTCAGACGGCATTTATGATTCCTTGTCTAGTAGCAATCGTTCGCCGAAGCGAACATTATTCATTCTAAAGTTTACGACGCTCATTATGAAAACTGTGTATGCATACGTGTAAATCGACTATCATTATGAAAACTGTTGATGATAGGTGTAGACTATAAAGGTTCAATTATATTAAATTTATACAATTTAGGGACATTATTTTGGTTCACATTAAATTATAATTTAAATGAACAATATTCAAATACGAATATTCCTCAAACCGTTCTGGTGCTGAAAATGTTTAAACTGGAAGAAACAAATCATTCATACATTTTTACAAGATCTTGAACAGAACGTGTTTACTGTATTGGCGTAGAGGTGTTGCTGCAAATCTATTCATTGTATGGCTAACATTGTTATTGGAGTAATCAAAACAGTTTGCAGAAAATTTTAGTTTCATCGAGCACTTTCAAAGATAAATATATAAATAAAGCATACCTGTCATTGGAGGTTACGATATTAGCTGCTGCTGTGGCATCTGAAAAATGAATGAACGGAGATATAAATAAACTGATATCACAATGGGCCACAACACAACTGCCCTGTAACGTAAATACGAAATAGGCCATTTTACACACTCTCATGCAATATAAATAGGCCATTTTACACACTCTCATGTAATATAAATAGGCCATTTTACACACTCTCATGTAATATAAATAGGTCATTTTACACACTCTCATGTAATATAAATAGGTCATTTTGCACACTCTCATGTAATATAAATAGGTCATTTTACACACTCTCATGTAATATAAATAGGTCATTTTACACACTCTCATGTAATATAAATAGGTTATTTTACACACTCTCATGTAATATAAATAGGTCATTTTGCACACTCTCATGTAATATAAATAAGTCATTTTGCACACTCTCATGTAATATAAATAGGCCATTTTACACACTCTCATGTAATATAAATAGGTCATTTTACACACTCTCATGTAATATAAATAGGTCATTTTGCACACTCTCATGTAATATAAATAGGTCATTTTACACACTCTCATGTAATATAAATAGGTCATTTTGCACACTCTCATGTAATATAAATAGATCATTTTACACACTCTCATTATATATAAATAGGCCATTTTACACACTCTCATGTAATATAAATAGGTCATTTTACACACTCTCATGTAATATAAATAGGTCATTTTGCACACTCTCATGTAATATAAATAGGTCATTTTACACACTCTCATGTAATATAAATAGGTCATTTTACACACTCTCATGTAATATAAATAGGTTATTTTACACACTCTCATGTAATATAAATAGGTCATTTTGCACACTCTCATGTAATATAAATAGGTCATTTTACACACTCTCATGTAATATAAATAGGTTATTTTACACACTCTCATGTAATATAAATAGGTCATTTTGCACACTCTCATGTAATATAAATAGGCCATTTTACACACTCTCATGTAATATAAATAGGTCATTTTATACACTCTCATGTAATATAAATAGGTCATTTTGCACACTCTCATGTAATATAAATAGGTCATTTTACACACTCTCATGTAATATAAATAGGTCATTTTACACACTCTCATGTAATATAAATAGGCCATTTTACACACTCTCATGTAATATAAATAGGTCATTTTACACACTCCGTTGTACTATAAATATAACAATGGTCCTGATACCATCACTATCCAGCAATGCAGATACATCAATGAGCCGTCATAACAACAATTCCATATAATGTTAAAACAAATTGACAATGACAACACTGTCTTAGAACGTAAATACAAGAAAGATCCTTAATACCAACACTGCCTTGCAACATAAATAAAACAATGAACATTAATGAAACACTATGCTATAATGCAAGTAAATAATTGACCATAATAACAACACTACCCTGTACTGTAAAACAAATGTGGCCTCAATAACTGCACTACTTTGACGTAAATCAATTGACCTTAGAGACAAGAATGTTTGACTTAAATCAATAGACCCTAATGACAAGAATGTTTGATGTAAATCAATAGACCTTAATGATTAGAATGTTTGATGTAAATCAATAGACCCTAATGATTAGAATGCCGTGTAAGTGCACTGCTTTGATGTAAATCAATAGATCCTAATGACAAGAATGTTTGATGTAAATCAATAGACCTTAATGACAAGAATGTTTGATGTAAATCAATAGACCTTAATGATTAGAATGCCGTGTAAGTGCACTGCTTTGATATAAATCAATAGACCTTATTGACAAGAATGTTTGACAAAAATCAATAGACCTTAATGACAAGAATGTTTGACGTAAATCAATAGACCTTAATGACAAGAATGTTTGGCGTAAATGAATAGACCTTAATGACAAGAATGTTTGACTTAAATGAATAGACCTTAATGACAAGAATGTTTGACGTAAATCAATAGACCTTATTGACAATATTGCCACGTAACGTGTATCAAACAATGGATTTTAAGACTAAAACTGTTATGTAATATAAAATACAATCTGCCTAAATAGCAACATTGACCTACAATGTAATTACAATATTGGGCCTTAATAGCAACATTACCCCGTAATGTTAATGAAATTGGGCTTGAACAACAATATATTCTATAATATAAGCAAGACAATAGACCATTATAACGACACTGACCTGCAATATAATTAAACAATGTGCATTAACAACAACACTATCAGCTAATGTAAATAAAACAATGGGTTTTAAAAACGGCACTGCCCTATAATGTAGACAATACTAGGTTTTAAAAGCAACATTGTCTTCTAAGTTTAATCAATCAAATGGCCCGAATGACAACACTGTCCAACATTGGACATTTAGAACAGCACTTCCAGGTAGCGTAAATAAATCAACTGTACTCACACGTATTGTAACAATACAATGGGACTTAAGTCTGATAACAACACAAAGACTTTTGCATTCACATTCTTTACCTCAAACAATAAATATCAGCACCACCAACATTAACACAGTCACTACGAAACCTGGGTGTTACTCTGGACAGTCTCGCATTGCACCAACATGTCATGAACATGTGCAATGAGGCATCTTTTAATCTGAGAGACATCTGCTTCATTTGCAAACAGTTTTTTTCGTTGAAGCCTCTAAAACTCCTGAGTGTTCATTAGTCCTTTCAAGACTAGATTAGTCTAATTCAATGCTGTATGGTTCATATCAAAATATCTACTCCAGAAACTTCAACAAGTTCAAAACACAGCTGCGCGGATCATCCTTAGAGAAACACGGTCAGAGCACACCTCACGATTGTTCTGTACCCTACACTGGCAATCCATTCGATCGAAAATCAAACATAAAGAAATTCTCTCTCAAACGTTTCACTGAGGGAATCCAGTCCAACATTTATATCCGACCACACCAATGTAAAAAACAATAGCAATATATTTACGCTCTTCTGCAATCGTACACTCATTATTCCCACTATGAAAATGATGTCATATGCACAAACTTCTTTCGCACAACAGGGCCAGCAACGTGGAACGAATTGTCCACTGAACGCAGACAAAAGAATACATTTATCCCATTCAAGAGTGCTCTCTAATATTCACCTGTTTCTACTGCAAGAACAAACCTAACAATTGTTTCTACCTTAACTATTTTCAGCATGTTTTATGATTTCTAATATGGTGTTTGTTTCGTAATGATATAATTATATATGTTTGTTATGTTATAGGTGTTATCTAATGATGTAAAGCGCTTACAGCGTCTGGAGATATATCGCTATACAAAGCCCTCATTATTGTTATTATTACAATAATGCCCTGTAAGGCTAATACAACAATTAGCTTATTAACAACACTAAATTATAACGTAAAGAAACCAATGAAATTTAATAACAATATTTTACAGTGTAAAGTAAACGACTGATGACCTTAATGGCAACACTGTCCTATAACATCAATAATCCAATTGGGTTTAATGACAATGCTTCCATAAAGCGTACATTGAAATTAAATATAATTACTACCAAGCACGATAAATGAAACTATGAAATTTAATGTAATTACTACCAAGCACGATAAATGAAACTATGAAATTTAATGTAATTACTACCAAGCACAATAAATGAAACTATGAAAGTTAATGTAATTACTACCGAGCACGATAAATGAAACTATGAAAGTTAATGTAATTACTACCAAGCACGACAAATGAAACTATGAAACTTAACAATACTGTCACATAATGTAAACGAACAAAGGGACCTTAGTGACAGTAATAATATTGACCACACTACCATGAAACGCAATGAAACAATGGACCTTAATAACAACATTGCCACGTAACGTCAACAAACCAATTAGTCGTAACGTTACCACTACCATATAACAGAAATATGACGATGGGCTAGAATAACATTAATGCCCTATAAAGTACATAAATCTATTATACATGAACATAATGGTGCTGTTTTTATTTTACTTGACTGGTCTGTGTTTAATCAATTTATCAAGCGTCCTCATCGACATGTGAGGCTGGGGTTGTACTACATGGTAACATGCCATGACAATGCATCAAGCGTCCTCGGTATTACATTGTTTGATTTTATATGTTGGGCAGAAAAATCGACATGAACACCATCACGTTTCTTATTCAGTTACAGATTATGACAATCTGAATGCTGCGGACCTTGTAACATAACAAATCATACTGTATTTTGCAGTAAATGATTTTGGTTTTGTAACATATAACAAATCCTTGTGTAATTTGCAGTGAATGGTGCGGATTTTGTAACATATAACAAATCTTACTGTGTTTTTCATTGAATGGTGCGGATTTTGTAACATATAACAAATCCTACTGTATTTCCATTAAGTGGTGCGGATTTTGTTTCATATAAAAAATCGTAATGTTCTAAAAGGTGATAACCTTTGCTATTGAAAAATATTATTCCGAATTATAGTGCCTATGTAGATGAAATTTTGTCGCAGATAACAAATAGTACAGCATTAAAACGTCTTACAATTATGAAAATGAAACGACTTAGATACGTCGTTACAAATACCGCCGGTTGGTTAGTCGTAGTTAGTTGTTCATGTGAAGTAAATACAAACATTTATACTATGGTACAGCTGGTTCTCAACCTTTTCACAGTAAATATCTCATCATACACGATGAATATGTAAGTATCTTGTCCAATAGGTGCTGTGCTAACTTACCACTCAGTACATCACCATCTTTATTTCCTCTTTTCAATGATAATGAAATAAACATGGGAAAAAGTAAGTGAGAAAAATGTATTAGTTATTGTATAATTAGAATGTATAAACATTGAAATGTCCCCATGAATCGTTCGAGATATTGCATTTTGTAGGACTGAAATTCTCTATGGTATACTATTTGTATGACTGAAATACTCTATGGTATACTATTTGTATGACTGAAATACTCTATAGTATGTTATTTGTATGACTGAAATTCTCTATGGTATACTATTTGTATGACTGAAATTCTCTACAGTATGCTATTTGTATGACTGAAATTCTCTATAGTATGCTATTTGTATGACTGAAATTTTCTATGGTATGCTATTTGTAGGACTGAAATTCTCTATGGTATGCTATTTGTATGACTGAAATTATCTATAGTATGCTATTTGTATGACTGAAATTCTCTATAGTATGCTATTTGTATGACTGAAATTCTCTATGGTATGCTATTTGTATGACTGAAATTATCTATAGTATGCTATTTGTAGGACTGAAATTCTTTATAGTATACTATTTGTATGACTGAAATACTTTATAGTATGCTATTTGTATGACTGAAATACTCTATAGTATGCTATTTGTATGACTGATATTCTCTATAGTATGCTATTTGTATGACTGAAATTCTCTATAGTATGCTATTTGTATGACTGAAATTCTCTATGGTATGCTATTTGTATGACTGAAATTCTCTATAGTATGCTATTTGTATGACTGAAATTTTCTATGGTATGCTATTTGCATGACTGAAATTCTCTATGGTATACTATTTTTATGACTGAAATTCTCTATGGTATGCTATTTGTATGACTGAAATTCTCTACAGTATGCTATTTGTATGACTGAAATTCTCTTTAGTATACTATTTGTATGACTGAAATTCTCTATGGTATGCTATTTGTATGACTGAAATTCTCTATAGTATGCTATTTGTATGACTGAAATTCTCTTTAGTATACTATTTGTATGACTGAAATTATCTATAGTATGCTATTTGTATGACTGAAATTCTCTATAGTATGCTATTTGTATGACTGAAATTCTCTATAGTATACAATTTGTATGACTGAAATTCTCTATGGTATGCTATTTGTAGGACTGAAATTCTCTATAGTATGCTATTTGTATGACTGAAATTCTCTATGGTATGCTATTTGTAGGACTGAAATTCTTTATAGTATGCTATTTGTATGACTGAAATTCTCTATGGTATACTATTTGTATGACTGAAATTCTCTATAGTATGCTATTTGTATGACTGAAATTCTCTATGGTATACTATTTGTATGACTGAAATTCTCTATGGTATACTATTTGTATGACTGAAATTATCTATAGTATGCTATTTGTATGCATATCTGGTTTTCCTTTACTCATATCGTTCTTTTATATAGTATTTATGATTGCCTTAGAATGGTTTCGCATTAGTGCATGTCAAGTATTTAGATGAAGGATATGCACAACACTGGCTGTCATAGATAGATAGATAGATAGATAGATAGATAGATAGATAGATAGATAGATAGATAGATAGATAGATAGATAGATAGATAGATAAATAGATAGATAGATACTCAACCACACATTTTGCGAAATTTAAAACGGTAAATGAATTTTGTTCTAGTTGTAGACGATGCAACTATTAACTCAAAAGGACATTAAAATGTTTGCTGTTGTTTAAATACTCAATAAAAATAGACTGGTCTACCATCTAGTTATTCAAATGATCAGCTGGTCAGCATCTCACATAT
The DNA here is from genome assembly GCA_030141615.1 of Unio pictorum. Taxonomy (NCBI): domain Eukaryota; kingdom Metazoa; phylum Mollusca; class Bivalvia; order Unionida; family Unionidae; genus Unio; species Unio pictorum. Next base: position 5,881,378 of record JARLTB010000005.1, on the reverse strand, counting down.
TTATCGCTGTTGTCTGTCTCTGTAAATCAAAGAGACAGTTCTCAACATCGATGCCAGTTTGAAGTTGCAAAAAATATTCGCCGTATTATGTATGGAAGTGTTAGTAACGTTATATTTATAAAGTTTAAATCCAGCAAGTCACTTCTGTTTAATAGAATTCGTTATTGCATATGAGTGTGGTCCTGAGATATATGCTACAAATAGCCTTGCATGTTCATAAACGTATACGAATTGTATTACTTATCGCTAAGCTGTATTTCACATTACCTGACACAACTGTCAGCTGTAAATATAAACTTGATTTGGGTCTGTTCACTAGAAGATCGTCGTATTCACCACTCCTGGCAGCAATATTATGCGAAACATTGGCGTATATTGGATCCGGAATTACGCTTGATAACGATCTATATTTAAAAATAAAAATTATTATAAACTGCACTAGTAAATATCCGACCAATATTAATAATATTTGTTAGTGCTGGACTAGTATAACTATCAGATCCGAAATCATATTATGTGTTAGTGTTGGGCTAGTAAATATAATACCTGAAATCATATTATGTGTTAGTGTTGGGCTAGTAAATATAATACCTGAAATCATATTATGTGTTAGTGTTGGGCTAGTAACTATCAGATCCGAAATCATATTATGTGTTAGTGTTGGGCTAGTAAAAATAATACCTGAAATCATATTATGTGTTAGTGTTGGGCTAGTAACTATCATACCTGAAATCATATTATGTGTTAGTGCTGGGCTAGTAACTATCACACCTGAAATCATAGTATTTGTTGGTGCTGGGCTAGTAAATATCAGATCCAAACAAGACTAGATCCAAAATCATATTATTTGTTTGTGCTGATCAAAATTTCGCAGTTATATGAAAATCAAAACATATTTTAAAAAGTATCATATTTCTGAGAACACTGGTTTTCTTCGAAGATACACAATTGCTGTAATGAACAAAACCTTTCATCTTAATAAAATGCCATATTTAATGATTAGCATGCGATTACGAAGTTTATGTGTGTACCTTGATGAATAAACGCTTGTTCTAATCATGTTCAGGTAGGGGGCCCCCGAGTGGCCGATTGGTCTAAAGCGCTATCCGTTACGGATCACTGCTATCTCACCTCTGTCTGTGTGGATTCGAGTCTCAGATTCGACCAATGTGGGTATGTGAGAAAGCTTGACAGTGTCATATCGCAAGTCGGTGGCTCTTTCTGGGGCTTTTCCCAGCTTCTTCCTCCATCATTAATACTGGCCGCCATGTATAGCCTATCATATGCTGAAAAATGGCGTTAAACCCAGCAATAACAACATATTCAGGTAAGCAGTTCATCCCATGGAGAAACGGCTTGTTGTTAGTATGCTTTACATTTGCTCCGGAATGGCCTATACAAATAAAATATAAAAATAATTAAGATGAAAGAAGAGAAGTGAAATGTATCCTACCTGGCATTTTCCCTTTGCTTTGAACTTGCAGCTGAAAATTTTAGAAAAGGAATTATGTTGTTTATAGGACTTTTAAAGTTAGTGGACAATATATGATGAAGTTGTGAAGGTAACATTCAAAGTATATAAGTGTTGTGACATTAAAACCACGTAGAACACATGTAACGTGTGTTATATGCAAAATATGTTTGATTCCCACAGGAAAAATGCAAGTTCGTCCAAGTGATAGCTAGTATATAACATATTTGTCATGCCTGTGACGTGCGTGTAACAACTTGAATTGCGTAAAATGTGTAACACCAACAGCCAATTTTCTTCTGTGTATTATTGCAAAATGTGTCATTCGTAAATATATTTTGACATTCACATATATATCAGTGTATTTTGTAAATATTGTTTGACTTACACGTATGTACCACAGTCATTCATAAATAGTAGTTGATTTACACGTATGTACCAATCTCATTCAAAAATATCGGTTAACTTACACGTATGTACCATTATCATTCATAAATATCGTTTGACTTACACGTATGTACCAATGTCAGGCATAAATATTGTTTGACTTACACGTATGCACCAGTGTCATTCATAAATATCGTTTGACTTACACGTATGTACCAGTGTCAGGATGTTCGGATGTTATGTACATGAATTGAATATAGTTTATATTATTGGACATATTTAAGCGATATAATGTAATGTTAGTTTGACGTTAAAACTTGTATACAACGTATATAGTTCATAACAATTATGATGCCTAACACGTACGTGACGTTACTTGCCTGTCAAAATAAAATGTCGGTGAGAACGTCCTCTCAACTTCACGATGAATACGGTTGTAGCCACCAAAGTCAGGACAACAATGGCCGCCAAAGTTCCTCCTACTATTAGTCCAAGTAATGAAGCATCCTCAACTAATTGGACATGTGAAGATAAATAGAGATAAACAATCCTGAAAACTAAAATTGCGATAGACATGCACACACACAAATGTTTATATATATATATATATATATATATATATATATGTATATATATATATATATATATATATATATATATATATATATATATATATATAAAGGACATATATGTGTTATGAATATATCCTTCACAAAAACGTGCTTTCGGTGAATTCAACGTGCATTGTCGGGAATTAGCGTCTTCTAAATTCCTAAATTCTAGAAACTTCTGATCCTATTACTTCCAACACAAGTACTGACATTATTCTTGACACACATCTCGTTCTCAGGTCTGAACAAAAAATATATTTAATTGTATAGGTCCGAAGCATAGCATAATGTAAAAGTTTCGTACTGTATGACGTTCCCTTCATTTTTGAGCTGGTGCTATTACTCTATTTACCGTTGTTTATTTTTTCTTTTCAAACATCCCATTCATTATCAACGTCATCCCCTTAATTGTCAACATCATCACCTTAATGATTATCATGATTCATTAACTATCAACTTCATCCACTTAATTATCATAATCAACGCTTAAATTATCATCAACTGCTTAAACTTCCTTAAGGCGGTTACAAGTAAAATTTGAATACAATTAACGAAATAAGATTATTTCCAATAGTTGTTAATATTTAAAACATTTACTTATACAATTAGAATAAAGTTAACGAATTAATATTATTTCATAGTTACTAACAATTAACACAGTTACATTTACATTAAAATAAGGACCAGGAAATAATGTTATTCATAATAGATACTAACATTTAACATTGAGATGAAACAACATAGTCCCATTTATACATTCTTTTTTCCGACCACTTGGGTGAATCTGATTCCTAGCTGTACATCTGTATGTCCCACTGTCATGTCTGCTAACACGGTCAAAGGTCAGCTCGGTAATGTTCCTATAGAATACAACGTCCTCATCTTTACTCCAAAATATCTCAAAGGCCGGTGGATTTGCGTCGACAGTGCATGCAACCTTTAAGGATTCTCCCTCGTTTAATGTCATATCCTCGCTAATATTTACAACTGGTCCATCTGTAATCGTCAATGTGTAGAGTTAGTCTATAGGGTTATGTATATGTCCATATCCTCAATAGTTATTGAATGTATGAGTGTGTGTATTTATCTTGTATCTTGTTTTCTGTCAAAAATGTGATATTTATGTCGGTTAAGTTGTAGATATTATTTAAAGACAAAGTACATTATGTCTGGCAGTGAATTTCTTTAACAGATAGCTTATAACAAAATAACAGTGAGAGCAAAATACTTGTGCGGCATTGAAGTTACATATCGTTTGCTAATGTGAATATAACCATTACGATAGGTTCAGTTTCAATCCAATAGGAAAGCAGTTCATCCACGCACCAGATGTTCTCGTAAAGAGACATGAATTCCACCATGTACTAGATTAGATTTTCCCGTAATGAGACACGAATTCCATCATGTACTAGATTAGATTTTCTCGTAATGAGACACGAATTCCATCATGTTCTAGATTAAATGTTCTCATAATGAGACACGAATTCCACCATGTACTAGATTAGATTTTCTCGTATGATGCACAGTGATGCAACTAGTAATGTGTTACATCTTGCTCAAGAGAAGACATTCTTTTCCATAGCCATTATCTTAAACGTAACGTGTGTACTAAATGACCTTGTCTTAAAAGCCTTGATATTCTGATGAATGATATTGCGAGATTGTCTCCAACCTATTTATATATTATCTGTGACTGATTTTCCAAGACGTGTAGTGTGTCCAACCTATTTATATATTATATGTGACTGATTTTCCAAGACGTGTAGTGTGTCCGACCTATTTATATCTAATATTTGACTGATTATCCAGGACTTGTAGATTATGTCCTACATATTTATATATTATCTTTGACGGATACATCAAGACTTGATGAGTATGTCCAACTTTATATATATATATATATATATATATATATATATATATATATATATATATATATATATATATATATATTATCTTTGACATATACTGCAAGACTTGTAGAGTATGTTCAACCTATTTATATATTATCTTTGACGGATACATCAAGACTTGATTCTTATGTCCAACTTTATATATATATTATATATATATATATATATATATATATATATATATATATATATATATATATATATATATTATCTTTGACATATACTGCAAGACTTGTAGAGTATGTTCAACTTATTTATATATTATCTTTGACTGATAATTCCAGACTTGTAGAGTGTGTCCAACTTCATTATATATAATTTGTGTCTAATATTCCAAGTCATGTATCACTGTGCTCAACGACTTGTTTAATTTTGTACAACTTATTCATCATTTTTCCAATACCCCATGCCTTGTAGAAGTGTGTTCATGTTATTTTCTTTTCGAATATTCCAATACTTGTATCATTAGGGTAAACCATTTGATCAGTTAGAATGGCTTCAAAACTGTGAAGCTGATAAGAGTTTGGTCCTTTAACATCTGTTTTCAGATATTCGTAAGACAATGGGATTCTACAAATAAAATTGAAAAATAACAGTAAGCAAAGAAATGTATTAATAAGACCTCAGCAAATTTTTCAAATTAAAAGAGTTTTTATTGCAAATAATAATTAAATTATGGAAAAGAATCATTCTAATCTCGTTCCATATAATATAAATTCTCCCTACTGCGCTTTGTTCAATAAGAAAATATATTTCAAGTCTGCTAAAATCTCAGTAAACTGAAAATCTTCCGAAATTGAAATTTACATGTCTTTGAGTAGGTTTATCAGTTTGTACTTCGTTACTAGAGTAATGTACAGAGTAATTCATTACCAGAGTGATGTCTAGAGTAATTACTTCGTTACTAGAGTAATCTACAGAGTAATTCATTACCAGAGTAATGCCTAGAGTAATTACTTCGTTACTAGAGTAATGTACAGAGTAATTCATTACCAGAGTAATGTCTAGAGTAAATACTTCGTTACTAGAGTAATGTCTAGCGTAATTACTTCGTTACTAGAGTAATGTCTAGAGTAATTCCTTGATTACTAGAGTAATGTCTAGAGTAATTCTTTCATTACTAGAGTAATGTTTAGAGTAATTACTTCATTACTAGAGTACTTTCCAGAGTAATTACTTCATTACTAGAGTAATATCTCACATAGACAAGAAACACTGAGCTAATTCAATAATAATAATTGCGTCAAATATGTTACAAGCAGGGGATGTATTCGTATGGACAGAAATGTAGTGTAATGCATACTTTATGGTACTTGATTTCAGTCAGATTTTCAGAAATGTTTCATAAAAACACAGTTATTATATGTTTTAAAGAAACAAGTATACACAGATATGCTGGTGATTTTGATCATCTTTACACCAGAACACCTGATTTTTACTGGAATACACGCACACGCACCCATACCTAGACCCCCCCCCCCACGCACACACACATACTATTTATAATTACTACTCGTTACAAGATAAAATCTAATATGTATTATTAAATCATCTAATATGTATTATTAAATCATCTAATATGTATTATTAAATCATCTAATATGTATTATTAAATCATCTAATATGTATTATTAAATCATCTAATATGTATTATTAAATCATCTAATATGTATTATTAAATCATCTAATATGTATTATTAAATCATCTAATATGTATTATTAAATCATCTAATATGTATTATTAAATCATCTAATATGTATTATTAAATCATCTAATATGTATTATTAAATCATCTAATATGTATTATTAAATCATCTAATATGTATTATTAAATCATCTAATATGTATTATTAAATCATCTAATATGTATTATTAAATCATCTAATATGTATTATTAAATCATCAGATGCAGATTTCATATAAACTATGACCGTACACTGTACTTCAATATCCATGTCATCCTCAATGGGTGTTTCGTAGTTATTATGTCCTGTACAGCCCCATGTGCCGTTAGTCTGTCTGGTTACCTCGTTAATAGTATAAGTAGACCTTCTGTCCCTCTGTAATTCCGTGCCATTTTGTGTCCAGATGAACAGTGATGGCTGTGGGTAAGCTTCTATCACTGTACAGTTTAGCACAACATTTGTCTGGCCTAACTTAACAATGAAAGGGTTAGCATCATAACACGGTTTTACTTTTACCACTGGAGCATCTGCAAATAGATTCAAAGTATTCAAATTTTTAAGGTGATTCATAGTTAATACACTGCCATTGTTAGGATGCCATTTCTGTCATTTATTCTAGTATATATTTCCCGTTTTCAAAATATTGCGAAAAGAAAATTTAAGAGTTAAAAACATACGTCTATTATTTGCCTTGATGTATGAACACACGTCTTTTCCTGACTAACCTTCAGATAAGCTATTGTTTTCTTCATTGTTTTAGAGGAGGTGTTCTAAATTAGATGTTTTTGTGTGTATATGAGTATAATAAATCAAGAACACTTGGTTTAGTTAAACAAACATTGTTTAAGATTTCTCTGGGTTAAATGTGGAAGGGTTGGGTTTTTCACGGCTCATTTAGGTTGTTTAGTACCTTGACAACTAGAGTAAATTGCCTTTTCCAAAGACACAACAAGGTTGCTGTCGCTGGTCAATATATATGAATAGAACCCGCACCTCTTCGGTCATGAGTGACTGCTAAACACGGCGACTCACAAAAAACTGCAAGGAATTATAACCTTTGTGTTCTTGTTTGTCAGCAACTTACAGCCGTGATACATTGCCTTTATGGAAATTATTGAAAGCAAAGGTTCATTATGTCATTAATGTTGATCATCCGGCTGACGTTGTCTTTATTTGCAATTGTTACGTGCTTAGGCTCGAATAAACAGTAACATAGAAAGAGTGAAAATAACAAGCTTGTAAAAACTTAATAAAGAATTTATTGAGCACAAATATTTTCTAGAAAAGAAAAAAAACTTACGGTTTTTAGAATCAATTCCAAAATTAATCCAACAATAATTCAAAATGTAATCAATTAGAGAAATTGCAAAAGTCCAGGTAATAAAATGTCTAAATAATTCCAAGTTCGAATCTTAGTGAAGTATCCAAGATGGAAGACGATGTCACGTGATGAAATCAGTTCTTGTTAATGGAATTCAATGAGCACAATTACTTTCCAGATAAATAACAAAATAAATCCTCTTGATCCAAACGAATTGAAATAATTTCCAATACAAGGTAATTTAAAATAACTCAATACGACACAACTTAATATTCTAACAGCCAAAGTTCTACTAAATAGTTCGCTCCAAAACATAATTTATAAACCTGTTTTTACGTAAACAAGAAAGGGGTCACATGATCTTCTAGAATCTTTTAGAACAAATTTACGTTCAAAAAATCACGTACACACCGTATGACCCAACTAAAAATAGAAAGATGTTTATAACAAAGCTCCATTATGTCCTTGGAATCAACCAATCATTTTAATAGCTTGTTTACAACTCTGAAGCCAGGTCAGAAATGAGGTCAACACCTGGTGTTTATTCTTAAGAGTACATGTCATCCCACTTTCTAAAAAAATATCTCCCAATGAATGAATCTTAAACTTAAAATGTCAAATTTGAATCTGACAAACAAGCAATTAAAAAATAAAATAAATAACTTAAATCAAATATACGTAACACAATGCAATTATAAATTCAAACAAGAACGTCACCTGAGCTTACCAATCAAGGATGCGAGTGAAGGGCGATGGAGTTGCTTTCCCACTCCCAGGCAAGAAAGAACCATTGGGATTTATCTATATAGCTATTGGTTGTTACTTTCAATTAAAATTGAAAGAAAAGACACGTGAAAGCTGTTAACCGTGGATCCCGCATTGTATGTATGTATGTATGTATGTATGTATGTATGTATGTATCTATGTATCTATGTATGTATGTATGTATGTATGTATGTATGTATGTATGTATGTATGTATGTATGAAGGTATGCATGCATGCATGCATGTATGTATGTAGGTATGTAGGTATGTAGGATGAGATAAATATAATCAAAATTTATACAGAGTCGCTGTTCTGTCCAAGCGAGAATCAAATTATTGTCAGGAATTAACATCGCCAGGTTTCATGCTCTTCCTTTCGAGTGGCTGAGAGCCCTTTGACATAAAAGTTACTCTAAGGGTGCCATTACAAGCAGTGATGTCTAAATTTCTACTTGGTGTTGTTATTGCTGCTGTTGTGGGCTTAAAAACATGTATCAGTTCATGATGGACTATACATGTCGGCCAGTATAAATGATGGAGGATGAACCCAAAGAAAGAATTGCCAACCCACGCAAAGTACTTCAGCTTGTAAGAAATAATAAGTCTCTAATAAGTCTCTAACCCATTCGGTTATATTTGTGTCATTCTGCGGATCTTTCTGTCATATGTAGAGAATACAATTAAATTAATGAAGCAAATTCAATCTTATAAAAACTTTACAGAGACTTTGTTTGCAAAAGATTGACAGTAGTCTACACTAAATGACGATATGAAACAGGCTTTTCTTACGTTTAACAGAATGGAAAAGAGGTCACATGATCTTACTTTTTTACAGAATGGAAAATAAGTCACGTGATCTTACATTTTGTATAGAACGGAAAATAAGTCACATGATCTTACATTTTTAACAGAACGGAAAAGAGGTCACATGATCTTACATTTTTTACAGAACGGAAAAGAGGTCACATGTTCTTACATTTTTTTACAGAATGGAAAATAAGTCACGTGATCTTACATTTTTTTACAGAACGTGATCTTCTTACTTTATACAGAATTGACACGAGGTCATGTGATCTTACTTTATACAGAATGCATACGAGGTCACGTGATTTTCCTACTTTATACAGAATGGATAAAGGGATACCAGTACTTCTAACATTGTGCAGAATGCATAAAGAAGACACACTTGTCTCAATACTATAAATTGAATAGATAAAGGACATTGGAGCTTAATACATCAAAATATGTATTTACTCTAATAGAGGAAGGACATTGGAGCTTAATACATCAAAATGTGCACTTACTCTTAACACGGATATATAATACTTTTGTGAACAAGGACAGTGTGCCCATACTGTTTATTATTACTTTGTACCATTTGTAGAAACACTTTGGTTTGTACAAAGCTTTGTACACAATGAATTTTCGTATTTGTACACAATGTATTTTCGTATTTGTACACAATATATTTTCGTATTTTGCCTACAGTCACCTCATACACCCTAAATACTCTAAAAGCTGGTAAACATTGATTTTAAGGGAAGATTTTGTTGAAGTGCATAAGACAGTGGTTGATGCCACATAACGAAGCATTCCGCAACTTGTCACCCGCCTACCAATGATTTTAAAGGAAGCTTTTGTTCACGTGACTACGACAGAGGATGGTACAAGTTACTGAGGAATTCTATAAATTGTTAGAAAGCTTAATCATTTGCCTACCTTCGAATTTATAAAAAGCTCTTTTTGTATGTACCCGTGACAGGTTGGCAATATAGTCCGTGACATTTCGTTCAATAAACAATACTATGGGTAATGTTTGGACTACAAAGTAGTCAACAGTTCATATTGGAAAGTTTCGAAAACAGTTCTCGAGTTTCTACGTAGCCAACATAGCTAAATGATCGAAAAAATCAGCTCGTATTCCAAGAGTCACACTGAAAACCATTATTTGCTGGTGTTGATATTAAAATAGCAATAAAAGAATTCATTATTTGTTTTTGTTCTGATAGCCGAAACATAAACCATGATTTATTGGTGCTACAATTATAATAGCCACACTGGTAAATAATATTCGTTGGTATTCATAAACTAAAAACCACAGTAACATTATTTAGTGTCATTCATATCTTACAATCCACACAAACAGCCATTATTCAGTGGTGTTCATGTTCTGAAGTCCATGAAAGTTTTAATACTTAAAGAAAAGAAATAAGTCTTTTTTTCATTTATTCGATTATATTGTTCAGTACAACAATAAGCAAGGTGTACTGATTAAGATTTAAATTGTTATATTTAATAAGCAAGGTGTACTGATTAAAATTTAAATTGTTATATTTAATAAGCAAGGTGTACTGATTAAAAATTTAATTGTTATATTTAATAAGCAAGGTGTACTGATTAAAATTTAATTGTTATATTTAATAAGCAAGGTGTACTGATTAAAATTTAAATTGTTATATTTAATAAGCAAGGTGTACTGATTAAAATTTAAATTATTATATATGCTTTATATTTGCAAGCGACGTTCACATTAATGAACGACATTTCAATGAGTCTCTGATATCATAGTTTACGCAATTATTAAAATTATAGCAAAAAAAGTAAAAAAGTAAAATTATGTTTTGACAGATGAAACAGAATGTCAATTAAGTATTATTTCTTTGTTTATATAAGTATTCTGTTTTCTTTAATGCTGCATGTCTATATCGTTATTTGATAATGGTCATGACGTCATACATACTGTGATTTACACTGCGTTTAACTAAGACTCCAATAGATGCGTCGTCTAATTTTGATATATTGTAGTAGTAGTAGTAGTAGTAGTAGTAGTAGTAGTAGTATACTCTCCTACCTAAACTACATGACTTTATTTGTGAGGACACGTAAAGATTTCAAGCTACGTTGAGGTGGATGGCTTATGATTTGACAACTCACCCAATGACCGGCAAGAAAGTTGATAGTCTATATGTTCGTAGCCCTTTTAGTTGTGCATTGCGGGTATCTTAAAAAATCGGAATATAATTCTGCAAAATCAGTTTTTGATAGGTCAAGATTACATTTATGAGATTTGTATTAGTTTCATGCCCTGGCCCAAATTAAACAAGTCGGTGCCCTGGCCCAAATTAAACAAATTGGTGCAGGGCCAAGCCATACATTATCTCAATTAACGGATGCATTTGGGACTGCAAAGCACAATACATGAGTTGTAAGGAAACTCAACCGTGCTATAATCAAGCGCAAAGATACTACGGGAGACCAGTGGAAACAAAGCAAAAATAGGTCAAGGAGAACAATTCGGTTTTAGACACATTAGACTTGTTAAATGCTACAAAATTTGAACCCGGATGTAATAATATATTAAACAGCTCATCTGAAGTTTCACAGACCCATACAGAAAGCATGACATCTATTACTAAAAATACCCAATAAATAGCGATTTTAGATCACTGCAGCAATAACAGATCCGTCTCTGAAACAAAACATGAACACATTTTACATGTATAATCGATGGCCAAAAGACTATTTAAACGATGAAATGGTCTACTCGTTCAATTCATGCAAATACACGAATTAATACGTACATAAAACATTGACTTTGAGCATTTTTGACGCTGTCCTGTTCACAGGTGATTGTCCTCTCGGGTAGAGACGGTTGTTGGCTGTACATAAGTAGATTCCCGCCTGACGTCTTTTAATGGACGCGATTGTAAGATTGGCGGATACAGACACATTCACACCTGATTTGGTCCACACAACAACAGCTTTGGGATTCGCAGATACATTACATATGACACTGAGGGTGCCCCCTTCAACTATTTCTTTACTTTCCGAAAGGGAGACTATCGGTGCGTCTGCAAAATTATTTATATAAGTTATTACAGTTGAACCGAATTATATTCAAACGCTGCCACTAAGAAAGGAAAAGCGATACGTTAAACTTCAACGTACAAAGTCAGTAATAACAATCAATGTATGTATATTATGTATGTTTTACATTCTATGTTATTGTTCTATGGCTTAAATGAAGCAGGCATTTACAGCTTAAACGTTTGTCGTGTCTGTGTAAAGATCTGAATGGTGTAATTGAATCAATATTATAATTAAAACAACTTCAAGATGTACTTACATGTACATGCATGAAAAGATCTCACAAGTTATGTAAATCACGACATGCAATGCAGACGATTTCTCAGTCAACAATGACAATGTAAGATATATTTTCATCACGCTTCCTATCAGAGACGCTATTGAATTTAAAAAGGGTTGAGAGAATAAAGGCCTATTTCAACAAATTATAAAATGTAGCATTTCTCTCAAAGGATTTATTTGTTTTTGTCAGGAAAGATACAATATAAGAATCGTAGTTCTAAGACGTTATTGAATTTCTAACGGGATGGTTCGATGAGAGTCCATTTCAGCGGAATTATACAAATGTACCATACGTTGTATGTATGTATGTATGTATGTATGTATGTATGTATGTATGTATGTATGTATGTATGTATGTATGTATGTATGTATGTATGTATGCACGTACGTACGTACGTATAAACTGGGAACTCGTCGTGGATAAAACTTTCCTTAGCGTATTTCAGTGACGTTACGCATATCAACAGGAAATGTGTACTCTAGCACATGAAACTGCTTTTCCTGGTCATTTACAAGCTCTTGAATAGTTTATATTGGCCGACTATTAAACATGACGTGTCTAACTACTTGTTACACTCATTAAATGGTTGTAAAATCAAATCAGAAGATGCACAAGGCTCATCTACAAGCCATCCCTGTGCATAATAAACTCCCAAACTATTAAATCTCACGTCAACAGACGTTTTTCACAGTCGTGGCGAAAACAAAATAGTTTAATTAAAAGCATTGCATCTATTGAACATACACCTGAACTTTCTCAATGATGGTAACATGAATGACGGACGGTTTCAACTGATGTCGATCAAACTAAATTTTGATATAATATATTAATATATATATATATATATATATATATATATATATATATATATATATATATATATATATATATATACACATATTCTGATTAAAACACATTATAAATCTTGAATAAATGCATTATCTGAAGGCCGTGACTGTTACAGCTCCATTTGTGTTGATGTGTCAGCAGTATAGTGCTGAATCAATGAGATATAAATCCAAGCTTGAATAGACTACAAATGAATGTCTATTTTATCAGAGCATTTTCGATATTTCCTGAAGAAGAAACAAATCGCCTAAATTCAAGCACTTAAAGAACAATACTAAACCAATTCTGGTCTCAGTCAAATAAAACTTCAAAGTGCTAGATGTTAAAGAAAGAATGATAAATCTACGCAGTTACAATATATATATATATATATATATATATATATATATATATATATATATATATATATATATATATATATATATATATATATATATATTGCATTCTGAATAACACAAAAATGTGAATTTGTATGTAAAGTTAGGATGTGCTTGTCAATTCCCAGCTCTAATTAGTTTAATCTCTAATTCGTTTAATCTCTAAATCGTTTAAACTCTAATTTGTTTAATCTCTAATTGGTTTAATCTATAATTCGTTTAATCTAAACTGCATTTCCCGCTGTCTACTCTTTGCTCAATATCATTTTCCTATCTCTTTCCTCATTACCTAATCGCATTTACATTTGTTTCTCCTCTTCCACCAATTGCAGTTTCCCCTCTTTCTCTCTTTCTTCTTTCTCCAATTGCATGTTTTTCTTCTTTTATTTCTGAAGCTCGAGCTTTCTTATCTATAACACCATCTTGTATTTTCATTTTAATTTCTTTACTTTATGCTAGAGTTTGATACAAACATGTTTGTCAAATCTAAAGCACTTTTGTTTTTGTTTTTAAAAACGTTTCCACCAAATATCGGACATAATTATTGTTCTTTAGTTCTTGCTTCGCTAAAGAAATTTTGCCCAAGAAAGATCATATTTTCTGGCAAGCTGAAGCAGTTTATATTTTGTCAAGGAGTCCCACTGTTCCTGGGTAGGATTTAAAACAAAGATCTCCTCTTTAGATGACATTGTAAAAGCTTGTTGATTTCACTAAATAGTTCTAAAATAAGAAATAATACATGGGATTAAGAAACTTACAAAGCTAAAAATATTATATTTCCAAAACAAGTTTTCGGAAATATTTTGGCGAAATTTGGATTCCAAAGGACTATTGCCCAATTTTCTGTTATGAATCTATACTTCTAAAATTAGTAACATAATCGAGTGAAAGCAATCGAACTTGGTAAAATTTAAAAAATATTTTTTCCCTAAAAAAAAAAAAAAACTTACTGTATTGCGAATTACAACTCTAAAATAATAAAAGAATTACGTCTTATTTAAAGTCCTGAAACAATTGATAAACTAAAGGCAAGTAGTGTAAAGCTCCTAGTGCGTTAGTATGCCGACAGCCTTGTGTTGAATCACATAAAAAGATTTGAATAGATTATAAATTGAAGTGATTGTCTTTATTCAATATTTCTTCATGGCACGTTAGTATTTCCAGAGCCAACAATCACATGAATTCAATATTTTGAGGGGAAATAACTCTTCATCCCAACTATACTACACATAATACAGCTTGAAAGTGCTAGATACTAAAGCACGAATCCTCTCGATTACAATATATTTGTATATACTTTTCTACTGGGGAATTACCAAATGGCACATAATCTTCTAGACTGATCTTGATATTTACTACATAAAACCAGTATCATGTACAATTTAAGTAGGAAACTTCAGCTGCATGCCTCTAAAGCATGTGTGATAAGTCCAAAATTCATAAAATGTTGTATTGTATCCAAAGAAGGGTAGGTACCATATTTTGAAAATGTCTATTATTGAATACATAACATTTGACTCATACCATTTACACCACGCGAAATATTACACATTTATACAACTCGCGCAGATGTTAACCACATAAGTTACCTATGTACCAAGTTTGGTGAATTTCTAGCCAGGTTCATAGGGAGGTGTGGTTCAGGACGCACAGACGTAGGGAGCACGCTAATTTCTACGCTTTGTAAACAAGCATCGGGACCAAGATAAAGAAAGTGGTTGAAAGATCAACCTGTCTAGCCTGTTAACAGTGTTGTGACTCTGATATATCAACCTGTCTAGCCTGTTAACAGCGTTATGACTCTTTCAATGCGCCATCAGCAGGACATCAATGTATCTTTAATCTGGCAAAAACAGGTGTATTTCACTTTGGTGATAACGTAGATGTGAAATTATACCCACCTGTTGGTGTGATTTGGATAATCTCTATTTCTCTCCACCACAAATACAAAGGACACACTCATGGCAGTTACTGTACGAACTGCATCATGTACGAAGTGTATATTTTCGTCTATTACTTAAATTATAATCCATTTAGATGATTTTATCTTCTTAGATATCAGACAATCATTTTACAGACTTAGCACGAACATAATGAATGGATACAACTTAGCACGAACATAATGAGTGGATACAACTTATTTGAAATGTATGGAAACAGTTAGCCTTAATCGTTTTATGCTTTAATATGAGATAATATATGAGACCAAATGTTCAGCATTCAATACGGATTTGACATTAATCGTTGTTTAGCTCAGTTATATCCAGGAATGAGTTTTACCTGAACGACTCGGTAATTTAAACAGTTGTTGATTTTTATTATTATCAAGATGTGCCTATGTATATACTTATATGCTTCCCAAATCATTGTTGCTGGAATTAGTAAAGCACTTCCGGAACTGAATTTAAAAAACGATTCTAACTTATATAAATCATTAGTCACTAGTGCAAACACAAATACAGGCAGAGCCATAGAAACATGATTTAATGGAAATGCTCGAAGCAGACAGGTCCGTAGAAATAAGATATAATGGAAACACCGATGCAGACATATCCGTATAATTAAAATGTACTATGAATATATTTTGGGGCAAAACATCAGTAAAGTCTAAAATGCCAATAATAATTTGATGCCATAAAATCTGTCTCATGTCTATTTCTCAAGAAACACTAAACAATCTGGCGAAATAAGTATAAAGCGTGGAACGAGTGTTGTTTTTACGTAATGTATAAACATACTGGGAACGAAAATGTATCTAAAAAAAATAATCACTTACAAAGTTTATTGTGTGTGTGTGTGTGTGTGTGTGTGTGTGTGTCATTAGGACTTTTAACATAGCTTTAACAGTTGTCGAGTCAATTCGCTACGATGTCTGCAGTGAGGCAGTTTATAGTGATGTCTAGCAATGGGGCATCACCCAGTCACATTATCCTGACACCAAGCCGACCAGTCCTAACACTAACCTCGTAATGCGGAGCGCCATTATAGAGATGTGTTTAATAAACGATAATTATAGAGATGTGGTTAAGACATGATCATTATATAAATATCGTTAATACATGATCATTGTATAGGTTAATAAATAAACTTACTGTAATCATGCTGGACAGCTATATTGAAACATAATGTACTCGCATTGAACATTTAGATTGAGACATGTTGCATGTACACTGTACATTTAGATTGAGACATGTTGTATGAACACTGTACATTTAGATTGAGACATGTTGTATTTATAATGTATATATAGTTTGAAATTTGATGTATTCATACAGAACATTTATATTAAAACATGCTGTATTTACATTGTACATCTAGATTGAAACATACTGTATTTACACTGTACATTTAGATTGAAACTTGCTGTATTTACATTGTACATCTAGATTGAAACATACTGTATTTACACTGTACATTTAGATTGAAACTTGCTTTACATTGTACATCTAGATTGAAACTTGCTGTACTCACATTACATTTAGACTGAAACATGCTGTACTTACACTGTACATCTAAATTCAGTTTCGTGGAGGTACCATTGCCATATCGATTGCTTGCAATACACTGATAATCTCCGTCGTTCGAACGCTGTACTTCAGGTATTGTGTAGGATGACGATCTATGTTCTTGTATGACAGACCCCTGGTACAGCCAGCTAAAGCTGTTTGAAGTTGGCCATGGGACAGCGTGGGTCACAACACACGTAAAAGTAAAATTCGTTGTACCCTCTGTCACATTATATGCAGACATTTGTGGGAAAAGTTGTACAATTGGAGGACCTGAAAAGTATGACATCGCTGCATATATGTATAAATATATATATATACCCGTCTTGTATATAACTGCAAATATGACATCTGGGATCGTTTAGCCTGTAAATATGTATATATGGGTGTGCAATGGAATTGTAAGAAATAAACAACCGTCTGAATATTCTAAAATTTCGTTTCGTTTAGAAACTTCGCTGCAGTAATGTTTATGTGGCGCTCCCAAAACTTAAACAGTAGCCTAATGAGATATCAATCTATAGAGTGACGGTCCTCGTCCTCGGATGCCCCATACAGCATTCAAAGAATGTCGAGTCATAAGAAAAGACATTTTGTGTGATGGACCATTATAAAGGATGCCCCATATAGCATTAAGAAAGAAAGTCTGGCCATAAGATAGGCCTTGTGTGACGGATCTTAATAAATGATGCCCATACATTATTCAGTATATAATAAAACAAATAACAACAAAGAATGACCAAGTGTGACGGATCCTAGAGAAAGCTACCCCATACAGCAATCAAAGAATGTCGGGTCATAACAAAGACCTCGTCTAACGGATCATACCCCATTGGAGATAACCGCTCATCATTGCTACTGTTTATTTTTTAAAATTTTTATTTTAATTTTTATTTAAAGATATATTTATTTTATAATGATTTCTGAAAATATTAATATTTTTGTGCAAGTCAGAGTTTAAAAACTGAAGGATTACAATTATCTGATAAACTAAAAACTGAAAAAACTTTCTGATTGCGAATACTTGCAAGAGCTCAAAATCCGCAGATATATATATATATATATATATATATATATATATATATATATATATATATATATATATATATATATATATATATATATATATATATATATATATATATATATATATTACCATTAAATTTTAAATTTATCAAACAGATTTAACAAGCTGTCTTCGCTTCATTATCGGATGTCATTCAATTAAAGTTAATGTCACCTCTATTTAACGCCGTTGAAAAAGTTAGATTAGAACTATCAGGCGAGAACGCAACAAACAAGATTATAAATACACGTGTAAAACAACTAAAAGGATAATATCAAGTGAAAAGTAGTAACCCTTCTGAGAAAGTGAAAGTAGGAGTTTAGTGCGACTGAGGGTAATTACTAACGGCAGTGATCAAAAGGTTTGATCGTTTTGAATGTACAGTGATCAAAAGGTTTGATCGTTTTGAATGTACAGTGATCAAAAGGTTTGATCGTTTTGAATGTACAGTGATCAAAAGGTTTGATCGTTTTGAATGTACAGCTTGATGTTGCTATATGAACTATATTTATCTGAGTTATACGTATTCTTTTGTCAGCGCGAAGATCTTATCATAAATAAAACTGTATGGTTAGTGACTTTTCCGACTGAAGATTTCATTCAGATTTTATGTAGAGATTCAGTTGTAGATATCAGCCTGTTAAATCCCTAAGTTACCAATTAGTCAGTAAGTTTGAAATGTATTATTGTCAGAAGTGAACTATGACATCGGAGATAGACTTGAATAATCGGTTCTTATTCTTTTAAAAATCCAGGAATACTTGAGGGGTGATATGTATGCAGAATATATCACTGATGAGCCTGATTGGATATTTCAATATTTGTCTGATAACTTCCATCAATTACATCGCAAACAAGATCGACTGCATTTGTTGAGTTCATATTTACGGTCCCGTGTGATATCTCTCTACCATCACCATATAGATCCATATTTACGGTTCCGTGTGATATCTCTCTACCATCACCATATGGATCAATATTGTATCTGAGAATATCTGCCGGTGTTGGTGTTTTTCTACATGCGGCGAGTATTTTAGAAACGTTTTCGTTGATCAGATCGCCTACTTATTTTTTATAACTCGTCTGGGTTATACGGGAGATGCTTAAACTTTAAAATTGGTAGATCAGCTTCTGTTATCGAGTACTTCCCAAGGAACTTTGTTAAAATTGTGTTATCTGAATTAATTAACATTTGTATGCTCTTTTGATTAATAATTTCCAATTGTATTTTCTTTAATACTTTAATAATTATATTCGTTTCATAATATTAACTCGTGGTGATGATACATCAAAAAGATACTCGGTAAATTACCGACTCAAAATGTATCGTTGTTGTTTGTGAATTTCATTATAATATACAAATCATAGACTAAACAATGTACTCGTAATTGAGCAAGTGCAATTTTCTTTACAGGAAATGCAATTGGAAAGTTTACTCTAAATTCAGGGTAAGTGGAATTTATTGATATCAGTGTTGTATTTGGTGGAATGGTATTAACTGTGATATGTTGCATTAGTTATGTCGACATTATTATTATTATTATTATTATTATTATTATTATTATTATTATTATTATTATTATTGTTGTTGTTGTTGTTGTTGTTAAATCTGACGCTGCTTTATCGTAAGTCTTAATCATCGTTGTTAACTCACTATTTTATAATTTGCCGTCGTTAAGACTCAAAGATATTTGCGAAGATAATTTGGAATATGCAGCCACCGCGGTACTAAACTTTATGAAATACTCTTGTAGTTATTGTTCGGAAATATATATATATATATATATATATATATATATATATATATATATATATATATATATTTGCAGTTATATTAAAACCACCAGCGATTATTGTTGCCACTGAAACACAGATTGCAACGATTGCTGGTAAAATCACTAATGGTGCTAATTTTTATATTGCAATAAATCAGTTCCAGCAATAACAGCTGAAAATGAATATACAATTATATCAGCCAAAACTATACGACTGCGGTATTTCTTATTCTTATTGTGTACTTGTCAATGATATTGTTTAGTTTAGACTGCAATTTACGCACTTGATTGTATCTATACTGTTGGACGTTCATTATATTATGAGCTTAAATTAATTACAAATTATGCATATCATGTGAGTGTCGCAAATACAAACTGCTGGGGAGCTATTCTATATGTTTCAGTGCAACCATTTTCTATCATTACACGTACATTATTAACATCAGTGGATTCAATTGATGCCACACTACACTGTGTAGGTGAAATCACATTTAATCTGTATATACCTCGAACAGATGCAATAATTTGTACAGGGTAATTTTGAGGTGTCCAGAGGAAAGATCCCCACTTTATCGAGTTCACGTATTGATATTTTGTTTTTTTTTTGTGGTATTTTAATCTATAAAAACCTTTCAGTGATAGCAGGAAATCACTAACGATATTATCATGTGTTCGTATAATCGTGTCAATGTTCGTCTTGATATAAAAAAGATTCATGATAATGTTCAACGACGTACCAAAGAAATTATCTGCGATTTCATCAATTTTTCTAAAATGTGTACGAAGATTTGCAAACGAGTTTATATGAACGTCTTACTAGGCCAGCAGCGTTGATAGTTTAATGTCTACGGTGATATAGTTAACATCTACATAATTCGTTGTTGCCGCATCCTTGTCGGATACGTGATCTCCAAATACGGATATTTCATTTCCTTTTATGTTGAGTTCGCCTGCCATTGTATCAACAGATTTATTTTTTTACTCTCGCGAGAATATTATCTGATATAGTTGATATAAGAAACATGGTATAAATTTTCCGTTTTAATCAAACACGGCTATACCGTTTTCGGTTTCTAAATTAATTTTAACGACAATATCATTTAATGAAAGATTGCTCGTTTTTAATTTCCTAAATTATGTTATAATACAACCATTTCGTTTGGATCTATATTTGCAAGATCTAGTAATTCTGATATTTCATCGCTAATTATCTTTTTAAACACTGCCATTCCGTAAGTGGGATTTTTTTTAGAGAGATCTACCATAAATATTTAACATTATACTTTAAGATCTGTTTAAAAAGCGATTACACTTGTACTCGTGTACAACTTTATGAGATGGTTTGGTTGATTTTGATACAGTGTCAAATACAGCAATTACATCTAGGCCGCATATTGGTGGGTCAGTTATTGTCTGTGTTGGTAATGTTGAATACCAAATCCCCATTTTGTGAGGATTGACATACTCGATACATTATTTGTGAGTGGCTAACCCATACGAATAAAAAAAAAATCCAGGTGGATCAATCGAGTATGCTGTCCAGTGAGTTTCATGTCCAGTATAACTATCGAGATTATTTATACCGGCTTCAATATTGTTCGGTTTGAAAGGTAACTGGTCTCGCAGAAAAGCACATTCAAAGGTTTTTAATTTTAACTTTTTTGACCAGCATCAATTAAATAAAAATTTGACATTTGTATTAAGCCGTCCCTTGTAGTCACATACCTTTCCTTATCATTAGTTTGGAGTCCCTGGTAGCTTTAGACCTTTTCCTCTTTTTTAAAATCATGTATCCATTGATTTTTTTACTGCCATGTCCTCCACTTTCAATACAGCCCCAAACGCGGCAGCTTTTGCGACAGCAGAGACAGCAGCTGCAATTAATGCTGGTATTGCGGGAAGACTGGAAATATACCACCTGATTTACATATATCTAAAATATATCGCGGATAGAGTAAGTCAGATTCCGTTATTAGATTGTTTAACATCATTGACTTTTTTTTACGCCGGCGTTCTGTCAGTGACAGCGTATTTTGACCACCTGTAATCTGGTCGTGTTTTCGTGTCACTGTAGTTCCCGATGTTTTCACTGACCCGGTTTGTAGTTTTTTAATCTGACCCGGAGTCAGAAAAACATTTACATCATGATATGAATTTTTTAATATTATGAGTGATCCAATTGTGTTACAAATTTTCTACTGGTTCATCAATGACTTTCATTCGCCCCCCCCCCCCCAGCACATTCAAGTGTCATCGATTTGTCACTAAGTAAAACAGCGATTTCTCTGTAAGCTTCAGCTTGTACTTCACCTAAGCGAGCCCTGAAGTTTGTTTGCTTAAATCAAGATGCTCCAGCGAAAAGTAATAAGTTGAATACATTTTTATAAAATCTAATTCTGATATTTGCAGACCGGTATCTACATTCTGATCACGTCCCATAAATGTCATCAAACATTGATAATCTCATGCAACGTGGTTTGTGGTATAATCTAATGATATATCTTTCGATGGTTATTGTTGGTCGTTTATTCTTAACTAGACCTCGGTAACTCTAAGTTAGTCAAATATCATATGGGTACGTGTTTGCAAGTCTAATCGATTCGTATATTACAGCTCAATAAATATATGTCATGGCGGAGAAACACATTATCGTGATGCTATATATCAAGTAAATACACCTCTAACAGTACTTTGAATACTATCTGTAGTCACTGTAAATACACATCGAATAGTACTTTGAATACTATCTGTAGTCACTGTAAATACACCTCTAACAGTACTTTGAATACTATCTGTAGTCATTGTAAATACACCTCTAACAGTACTTTGAATACTATCTGTAGTCACTGTAAATACACCTCTAACAGTACTTTGAATACTATCTGTAGTCACTGTAAATACACATCTAACAGCACTTTGAATACTATATGTAGTCACTGTAAATACACCTCTTACAGTACTTTGAATACTATATGTAGTCACTGTAAAAACACATCGAATAGTACTTTGAATACTATCTGTAGTCACTGTTAACCATGACAATATTGATTTACCACCTTGTGCTATAAATGACAATAATTTCTGTTCTTCTGCCATTGATGGGGTCATTACAGGCATCCGCAATGAGAATGTTATTCTATTTACTTTTCCAGAACTTCGCCAGACTGCATCATTATCATCACCTTTTCCTACAAGCCTTGCTGTATATTTAGCTCCAAAGATAATCTTTATAATAATTCTCCAAAATCCAAATATATTAGGCAGTGGAATTGTACATGAAAATCTTCTACGTGCTCCTAACAACAATGATACACTTGATGCAAATCCTAAGTTGTAAGAAGCACAAACACCTTTATTGATATCAAAAGCATCAGCTGGTCTATCTGCATGTTCAATATCGATTGGTTTTGTGAATCAGCTGCAGCATTTCGTGCTGTCCGTAATGTAATATACTGAATATCATTATCAGTAACATCTTTTTCAAACATCATTGATGGACCAGCTGATCTTGTATAATGATCAGATTATCTCGCTAAACATATTATTGTTGTGGCAACGTTGACATCTCTCTGAATAGATTCAATCTCTCTTCCATCAATCATAAACATAACGCTATTAAACAAAGACATAATCCCATTGTTAACAAAACCAACTCGCACATTCTCCGCATATGGCTTATCAGCTGTAACATATGTTACAAGTTCTCCTTCCACTTCAATAAAAACTTCAAAGGGTAAGAAATATCTACTTGTATCCTAAATTTAAAGTTAAATTCTTCCACGTTGAGTTGGCTGTATTGCGTCATAAGAATACAATTGATAATCACGTTCAGATTTATCTTTGACAACCGGTGAGTCTCTATCGAATGCTAGGTCGGATAGGCGTTTACACATTTTATTATATATTTCTCGATCTAAATCATTATCTCGCTGACCTTGTCAAACCATTTCCTACTATTCAATTTGCAGTAATGTTTCTTTGTACTTCATCAGATCCTTGATTCATTAACTCTGCTAGTTTTTTATTTTATGGTTTATTACTTTATTGACATCTGTGGACATAATTGCAGTACTGCGTAAGTTTACTGGCAGTGGTTTTCTTCGTATTAATCGTGTTTGTATTTACTTTGCTGCTGTAAAGACCTTCTACCAGCAACATTATCAATAACACCAGGAGCTTTCTCATCAATACCATTAATAACTTTCAACATTATCAATAACACCAGGAGCGTTCTCATCAATACCATTAATAACTTTCAACATTATCAATAACACCAGGAGCTTTCTCATCAATACCATTAATAACTTTCAACATTATCAATAACACCAGGAGCTTTCTCATCAATACCATTAATGGCTTTCAACATTATCAATAACACCCGGAGCTTTCTCATCAATACCATTAATAGCTTTTAACATTATCAATAACACCAGGAGCGTTCTCATCAATACCATTAATGACTTTCAACATTATCAATAACACCAGGAGCTTTCTCGTCAATACCATTAATAACTTTCAACATTATCAATAACACCAGGAGCGTTCTCATCAATACCATTAATAACTTTCAACATTATCAATAACACCAGGAGCGTTCTCATCAATACCATTAATGGCTTTCAACATTATCAATAACACCAGGAGCGTTCTCATCAATACCATTAATAACTTTCAACATTATCAATAACACCAGGAGCTTTCTCATTAATAGCTTTCAACATTATCAATAACACCAGGAGCTTTCTCATCAATACCATTAATGGCTTTCAACATTATCAATAACACCAGGAGCGTTCTCATCAATACCATTAATAACTTTCAACATTATCAATAACACCAGGAGCTTTCTCATCAATACCATTAATAACTTTCAACATTATCAATAACACCAGGAGCTTCCTCATCAATACCATTAATGGCTTTCAACATTATCAATAACACCAGGAGCGTTCTCATCAATACCATTAATAACTTTCAACATTATCAATAACACCAGGAGCTTTCTCATCAATACCATTAATGGCTTTCAACATTATCAATAACACCAGGAGCGTTCTCATCAATACCATTAATAACTTTCAACATTATCAATAACACCAGGAGCTTTCTTATCAATACCATTAATAACTTTCAACATTATCAATAACACCAGGAGCTTTCTCATCAATACCATTAATGGCTTTCAACATTATCAATAACACCAGGAGCGTTCTCATCAATACCATTAATAGCTTTCAACATTATCAATAACACCAGGAGCTTTCTCATCAATACCATTAATAGCTTTCAACATTATCAATAACATCAGGATCTTTCTCATCAATACCATTAATAGCTTTCAACATTATCAATAACACCAGGAGCGTTCTCATCAATACCATTAATGGCTTTCAACATTATCAATAACACCAGGAGCTTTCTTATCAATACCATTAATGGCTTTCAACATTATCAATAACACCAGGAGCGTTCTCATCAATACCATTAATAACTTTCAACATTATCAATAACACCAGGAGCGTTCTCATCAATACCATTAATGGCTTTCAACATTATCAATAACACCAGGAGCTTTCTCATCAATACCATTAATAGCTTTCAACATTATCAATAACATCAGGATCTTTCTCATCAATACCATTAATAGCTTTCAACATTATCAATAACACCAGGAGCGTTCTCATCAATACCATTAATAACTTTCAACATTATCAATAACACCAGGAGCTTTCTCATCAATACCATTAATAGCTTTCAACATTATCAATAACATCAGGAGCGTTCTCATCAATACCATTAATGACTTTCAACATTATCAATAACACCCGGAGCTTTCTCATTAATAGCTTTCAACATTATCAATAACACCAGGAGCGTTCTCGTCAATACCATTAATAGCTTTCAACATTATCAATAACACCAGGAGCTTTCTCATCAACACCATTAATAACTTTCAACATTATCAATAACACCAGGAGCTTTCTCATTAATAGCTTTCAACATTATCAATAACACCAGGAGCGTTCTCATCAATACCATTAATGGCTTTCAACATTATCAATAACACCAGGAGCGTTCTCATCAATACCATTAATAACTTTCAACATTATCAATAACACCAGGAGCTTTCTCATCAATACCATTAATAGCTTTCATTGATTATTATCTTGCAATTGGAGCTGTTTTAGGAATTCTTTTGTTTGTTTTAGGGCTTAACGCCATTTTTTCAGCATATAATAGGCTATACATGGCGGCCAGTATTATTGGTGGAGGAAGAACCTGAGAAAACCATGGAAAAGAACCACCGACCCACGAGAAGCTACTGGCAAGCTTTCTCATATAACTACATTAAACTAATTTTAGACTTGAACCCACGCAGACAGAGGTGAGACAACAGAGATCTGTAACGGAAAGTGCTTTTGACCACTCGGCCACTCGGGGTCCCACTGTTTTAGGAGCCATTCATGCAACAAAAAAAACCTTGAATAACATTGCCAAGACCATCACTATGAGTTGCTTTATAGACTGGTAATCGTGAATTTGTTGCTCTGACCATTACAGGTGCACGGTGTCGTTGACGTATGATCATCTTATTTGGTATCCATATATCTAATCACTGTAATAGTTATCAACGACTTCATTGATAGGTTCTCGGTACACGAAGATTGTCAAAATACCCAGCGAAATAATCGTTGATAAATATAAGCGGCTTCATTAATTATTCCCGATGATTTATTTCCAGCTCGTTTTCCTGCTATGAGAACTTCCAATCGTGATATATCATTGAAAATAGGATTAGGTAAGTAGAAAAACCACTACCAGTAACACCAGATTACACCAGTAACACCAGATTCAGACGTAATGTAGAAAATCCACTACCAGTAACACCAGATTCAGACGTAATGTAGAAAAACCACTACCAGTAACACCAGATTCAGGCGTATAATAAATTATTTTGCTTTTAGTTTATGTACTTTTGAAGAAAACTGTCAAAGATCTGGATCATCCCTACTAAATTACCCTTATTATGACGAATTCTAAAAATCATCTTACGAAACTCATCCTCATACAATATTTGATGTTCTGATAACACATCAGATGAATACTTTTAATCAACTGCAGTATATTTAGCTAATTGATAGTCACCCATATCTTTAATTTTCTATAAGTTCCAGATTTAATTTTTTCAATTTATTCTTAAACAGATGGAATAATTTATCTCTCTTGTGGTTTCTGCTGTTTTGTTCTTTTTTTCGCTGTTTATGTTTTCCCAGATTTTGCTATTGTTGTTCTTTTTTTCTCTATTTTTGTTCTACTATTTTTTGCTGTTTTCGTTCTTCACATTGACTATACACATTGTCTACCGTATTGAGGAATCCTATGTATGATACATTTGTTGTGTCAATTCGACATGTATTAGTTTTAATTTCATAAAAGACATCATCCCATATGTCGGCTTTCAACATTTGTTTCTATTTTCATAATGTGTAACAACAAGAGCTGGAAATTCGTTTGGATAAGTGTTATCGATTACTTTAAAGCATCTTCAGTAATTCTTCGATTATTTCTTCATTTCTTTTTCTTTTTAGTAATATGTTTTGTTTGTTGAGGCATTAGACCAGGAATATCTTGTAAAAGTCTTGATGTTGCTTCAGTTTTTAGAGCTATTTTTTTCAAGTTCAGGAAATAGGTTTAGTTGTTTCAACAACAGGTTTGAATAGTTGTTGAGAACATTCCACATAATCAACCTGAGATTCCTGACGTTCTTGTAACTTTCGCCTGCCAGAATCACGGACTGGTATACATTTCTTAATTGCTTCTAATCACTCATGGGCTAACTGGTTGTTGAATGGTTCACCAACTATTATTGATATAACATTGATTTTATTTGCAACGGCAGAGAAGACGTGACCTGGATACAGTATCAGCGGCTAAACATCGCGTGCATACTATTTTGAAAATTGGCAAGACATCAGTTGGTAGCAAAGTTAATTAAAAGAGTAAGACTCTCGAACGTTGGAGAGAGCAAGAGAGAGTAGTTTAGCGAACAATTGCTTGTTTTTCGTTTCGGTAAGAAGCTTTAGTTTGACAAATAATACCTTGTAAAGATTGGTCTGTTCGCCCTCCCTGCTGCTATTTAAACATCTACATTCATTTGTCAGATGTATCACTGCAGATTTGGACGACTGATGTTAAGTGCATCGTTCCGAGGCACGGTTTCATTGTACAATAATTTCCATTTGCACTCGAATCTATAACCCATTGTACCATAATTCACATTTGCACTAGAATCTATAATCGATTGTAGCATAATTCACATTTGTACTCGAATCTATAATTGATTGTTTTCCAGTGGATACTTACCCTCTATGGTCAATCTAACTGAGTCCGAACTACAAGAGTCAGATGTCCCAACGCAAGTTCCATTTGATCCACTGGCAGAGTGTATCTGACAGTTCCAAGTTGTGTTATGGTCAGTGTAGTTAACCATGAGTTTCACTATCGTGAATGTCCTTTGTGGCAGATTACAAAACACGCTGTATTTGTTTGTGTCCAATGGGCTCTCCATCGAAGGGGCACACGTATTTGTAATCCGGATGATATTAGATCCATCTCTTCTAAACCACACATAGTCCAGTCCTACTTCCTGGTCAACTTGACACTTCAGTGTGAGGTTGTTTCCGTAAATAACAGGTGATTGGTAATATAAGGAAATAATTGGAGTGGAACCTATACCGGTAAAAAGGATGAAACATGAATTTCAAAGATTCATTTGTTTATTAATTATTACATATGTGGCAGTATTTCATGCAGCATAAGCTACTACTACTACTACTACTACTACTAATAATAATAATAATAATAATAACAATAATAATAATATCAATAATAATACATTAATGAGGATAACCCACGTGGTCACTAAAAACCAAACTTTTATTTTGGCTTTCAATTTAAAAGAATCTGGCACTCCGGTATGCTCCCACATGCACATGCTTATAATGGGTTAATATATGCAACTATGCTGGTCAACAGGTACATGTCGGAGTAATGTACTATACACAGGTACATGTCGGAGTAATGTACTATACACAGGTACATGTCGGAGTAATGTACTATACACAGGTACATGTCAGAGTAATGTACTATACACATGTACATGTCAGAGTAATGTACTATATACAGAGGTACATGTCAGAGTAATGTACTATACACATGTACATGTCAGAGTAATGTACTATATACACAGGTACATGTCAGAGTAATGTACTATACACAGGTACATGACAGAGTAATGTACTATACACATGTACATATCTGAGTAATGTACTATACACAGGTACATGTCTGCATAATGTACTATACACATGTACATGTCTGAGTAATGTACTATACACAGGTACATTTCAGAGTAATGTACTATACACAGGTACATGTCTGCATAATGTACTATACACATGTACATGTCTGAGTAATGTACTATACACATGTACATGTCTGAGTAATGTACTATACACAGGTACATGTCAGAGTAATTTAATATACACAGGTTCATGTCTGCATAATGTACTATACACTGGTACATGTCTGAGTAATGTACTATACACAGGTACATGTCAGAGTAATTTACTATACACAGGTACATGTATGCATAATGTAATATACACAGGTGCATGTCTGAACAATGTACTATACACAGATACATGTCTGAACAATGTACTATACACAGGTACATGTCAGAGTACACATATTTCAGCATGTTCTTTACACATGTATACACATTCCAACATACTGGGCCCCGAGTGGCCGAGTTGTCTAAAGCGCTCTTCGTTACGGATCACTGCCATCTCACCTCTGTCTGCGTGGGTTCGAGCCCAAGATACGGTTCATGTAGTTATGTTAGAAAGCTGGCCAGTAGCTTCTCGTTGGTCGGTGGTTCTTTCCGGGGGTTTTCCCGGGTTCTGCCTCCACCAATAATACTGGCCGCCATGTATAGCCTATCGTGTTCTGAAAAATTAAACACAACAACAACAACATGTGCACATGTACTGTTTAATATTGCTGTATGTTCTATTCACAGGTATATACATTTAAGCATAAAGTCGTCTGCATCCTGTTTTTCGCCGTGTTGTTCTTCAAATTGAATTCCGTTGCGCATTTTCCATCTTTCCAACCAACCATTTTTTGGTTTGAAATCATTCAAACCCGAACGGTTTAGAGCAATGTTTCCCGTGCTGTACTATGATTTTTTCCACGCAGTTGCTCCCTAGTGGGCGTGGATATACATGTATATACCACCTAAGGCATCCTTTACAAGTCAATCATTTACAATGTCGCATTTACCATCTTAATTGTCGGCTTATTTGAAGCGCTACAGCAGTGGACTGGCAATAGCTGATCATGACTATACATTGTGCAGTTAACCGGAGTAAAATTGTATTGAATAATATGACATGGGCAGAAAGTTATCGTGATATTATCCGGAGTGTGCATTTCAGCGATGTGCAGTTGTCCGAAGTTTGTTTCCCATTGAAAAGCATAGGGAAAAAACGGGACTGGCGTGACTACGTGCAGTTATCTGGCGTGTGCAACCGATAAGCAGTTCAGTGGAGTCGACTGTATATATATATATATATATATTGCAGCATGTTATATACACAGGTATACACATTTATGCATGGTATATGCACATGTTTACTCCTTTAGCATCTCCTATGGACAGGTACGCACATTTCAGTATGTTCTATACACAGATATACACATGTCAGCATGTTCTGTACACATGTATAGACACTTCAGTATGTCATATTCTCAGGTATACACATGCAGCATGTTCTATGCACAGGTATATACATTCAAAGGGTATATGCTGGTACAGTAAAATGTCCTTTGAAATGGTTGGTCATCGACCTAGGAATCTTGCTTTTAGTCCTTGATCGCAGATTACACCAAGTATTTGATGAACTGAGTTCTGTTGGGTTGTAGATAATGCTACTCATTTGATTACCTTATTTCAGAGAGGTTGTAGATTACGCTCCGTATTTGATTAGCGTAGTTCAAATAGGTTGTAGATTACGCTCCGTATTTGATGAGCGTAGTTCAAATAGGTTGTAGATTACGTTCCGTATTTGATGAGCGTAGTTCAAATAGGTTATAGATTACGCTCCGTATTTGATGAGCGTAGTTCAAATAGGTTGTAGATTACGTTCCGTATTTGATGAGCGTAGTTCAAATAGGTTATAGATTACGCTCCGTATTTGATGAGCGTAGTTCAAATAGGTTGTAGATTACGCTCCGTATTTGATGAGCGTAGTTCAAATAGGTTGTAGATTACGCTCCGTATTTGATGGGCGTAGTTAAGTTAGGTTGGGGATTACGCTCAGTATTTGAATACGTTCATTCAAATATGTTGTAGATTACGCTCATTATTTAATAATAATAATAATAATAATAATAATAATAATAATAATAATAATAATAATAATAATGATGACTTTGTATAGCGCCTAATCTTTAAAAGCTCTAAGACCTTTACACCATCAATAATGATATGACTACACTACAGAACAACAAATGACAACAGCAATGAAACTGAATAACATAAAAACATGCTGAAAATATATAAGATACAAAACATGATTAGGTCGCTAAGTTTGTCCCTGAAGTCGAAACAGGTGAGTCTTGCGAGTACTCTTAAAAGAAGACCTTACATCAAATAGGTTTTAGATTCCGCTCCGCATTTAATGACCGTACTTCCGTTGCCCGTTTCGGCGCAATTAATTACGTTGGGGATTAATCTCATTAGTTGATGACCTTAGTTCAAGTAGGTTGTAGATTAATCTCATTATTTGAAGACCTTACTTCAAATATAGGTTGTAGAATACTCTCCGTATTTGATGACCGTACTTCCTTTAGGTTGAGGATTAATCTCATTATTTGATAACCTTATTTCAAATACGTTGGGGAATAATTTCATTATTTGATGACCTTAGTTCAAATAGGTTGGGTATTAATCTAACTTTTTGATGACCTTAGTTCAAATAGGTTAAAAATAAACTAGGAGGAGGATTGTCTAGAACCTCTTAGGTCATACAATTGTTAAGATTAAAAATACTTTCTTTAATTAATAGGTAGTCATTGGAAACGTGCAAACAAGCCTTCAAGACAGCATTATAATAGATTAATGGAAGAGTGGGTCTTCTCTTGCTTAGTCAACAAAATAAAAGGTTTTACGCGTGTCGTGTGGAAGTGTTGCATAAAGTGGAAAATGGCATCAGTCACACTTTGAGCAGAACAACGGCCAAGTATCCAACTTTCACCATTGCCACTGGACTCCGATCCAAGATCGGAAACGTTTAATTATTGGTATTGTTAGCAATGCAGCCCTCAACGGTGCCCACAGTTGAAAATCCTTTCCACTTGAAGCACTGTAGAGTGTCCAAGTCTGGTCAGTCGCGATGGCGAAACCTTTTGTACCACACCCTTCGAACCTAATTTTACACAGAATAACTACTTAACTTCGTACTTGTCCATGAACCAAGCCACATGACAGTGAGGACAGAACACCAGTTACAGCACTTCCTACGAAGATTATGCATGAAGTTTCACTTTGTGAGATTTTGATTTCACTCCAGACGATGGCAGCGACGAGGGATATTTTCATCCTATAAAATCAGGTCAACTGCGTGCGGATCGTCAGTTTGCAGATTCTTTCACCGAATGGAATCAGAGAAAGCCGAAGCCAATACAATGTCAAAGAGGTAGTGGTAACGATGGTTAGAAGATGAACAACATATAGTGTCCTGTTATGAGAAATACTTGCCAGATAAAATGATGGAATTGATCAGGAAAGATTGCCATTGATGTCAAAACGATTAGCCTACTCAAATTAACACGGTAAATGTCTGCTGACGAGTTAAGTGGAAACATTGGACGAGTATATGGACGCATCTTGGAGTCTCATCTCAGAGGAAGCCGTGTTGCATTAGTGATATAAAGACGTGCGTGATCATCCTTCTCCTTCATTGATTGCTCGTGCGATCGATCTGATCGAAGCTATCTTGGCTCAGAGTGCGGAAACTAAGCGAAGAAACATCAATAGCCCAATGACTTCCATTCCTGGAAATCTAGCTTCACTTCTTCACAACGTTGTCAATCATGTCAAACGTAATTTGAATTTAATTTCCAAACTGTACGCTTATGTGAGACAAAATATAACTGTGTCAATGATCACTCAATTAGTTTGATTTTGTTAGAAGATTGTCTATATGCTCTTCCTTTTCTCTATGTTTATGTGTTTGTAATTAGTGGTTGTAGGTACAAAAGCTAGTGAATATTTTTGTTTTCTGTTCCGTGCATTTATGTCATAATATTAACCTTTGTGAGGTGTGGTATAAGGTTATGTTTTTTTATCACGTCCGCGCATATATTATATAAAAGGAAACCCTCGTCAGTCTGACTACCCATCGTTGATGCATCAACTGCAATAAATGAGTAGCAGAATTACAACGTTTCTGGAACTCCAAATACAAATGGGACATGCGAGGAGACTCCTGCACGAGATGACAATGGAGGCCATTGTCGAAGAGGGTGAGATAAACAAAGAAAGAGGATGACGAAAATATAAGTCTGATCTTTCCTCACCTCATGATGTGCTCAGTCTATAAGGTGATACCTGAAGTGAGGAAATCGCCAGAACCAGTCCCAGTACGATAGCCACACCCACAGCCACAACAGCTAAAACGTGATTCACGGTTTTGGTTTAGAAGAACTCAGAAGGAAGACTTTACTGTCCCTCAAACCGAAGATTGGGATAATGAGGCCACTCATCCCCCTTATGCGCTCTCATGACCAACTGTGGATTGGGAACGATTGGAATAGACGCTGTTTATGTTTGGGTAGCCCTGGAAGGTGCTGACATTAGGCAGGTGCATTTGGATTACCAAACGAAACATCACTTCTCAAGTTTAACCAAATCTCTAGAAAAGAAACTATTCAAGTTTCCAATTGGTGTATATATGGAGTAGTGTGAATATAAATACGCACTCTTTCCTTGAGATGATATTGTGTGTGTGTGTGTGTGTGTGTTTGTTTGTTTGTTTGTATACGTGTACGCACCTTTGTATCGATGGTAATGTGTGTTTATGGTGTTGCATATGCTTCCTGTGAGTGGATAGTATATTTGTGGTTTTTTATAGTATATTTTGTGGTTCTTGTACCCTCTCTACAGTGTGGATAGTAAACTTTGTAACATTTGATAGTATATTCTGTGGGTTTTTTTCTTTCAATTATGTGTGAATAGTTTATTTTGTGATTTTTGATAGTATATTTTGTGGCTTGTTTTACCCTCCTTTCTGTGTGGACAGTAGATAATATGTGAAGTTAGTGTAAGGGATATTTTCCTTCACGACCGTGATTGATATATATAAAAGCATGCGTCCGTCATTCGCGCTTTTGGTGATACATGCTTCCAGTGAGTACACATCACATTAATCCAACTTTCATGTATTCATTAATTTGCGACTATCAACAGTGAATACATTAAGATGGCCCTCGAGTTTTTTATAATGAACTCAGACACCGTTGGTTCTGGTTAATAAACGTAACTTGTGTGGTGGAAAAGCTGATAAGGTCTCTGAACAAGTTAATTCACTGCTTTGAATAAATTGAAATATACGGGAGCTTTTGTGAACAGTATCAAAGTGGCGAGAAATCTGCTAGAAAGTCTGCTAGAGGAGGAAATGGAAACGTTCATAAAATGTATTACACCAAAATAAGTGAGAGTAGGAAGTTTAAAGGAGGCACTTGACAATGTCACCCAAGTCATGTGCTTTCTTGAAGATGTGTTCTTTTAAACAGAATGTTCCTTTGTAATGTGGGGAGTTGACCAGATGAAGAAAGCCGAAAACAAGATGAGAAAGGTGTTGGAAGCAGAAGTAAAGAAAATTAAAGATACTTGGGCAGAAGAGTGAAAGGAAAAAGAAAACTAAAGAAAGAAAGATGACATTGAAAAACTTAATAAGACTTGGATAAAGTTTCAGGACAATTTAGAGCCATGGGACATCCACACTGGATTCCTGAGGATGAAAAGAAGAAGACGAAGAAGACAGGAATCATTGGAAAATTCAGGAGGAGCTGGTGGAAGAACATGCGAAAATTGGAGAAGAAGAAGACGAAGAAGAAGAAGAAGAAGAAGAAGAAGAAGAAGAAGAAGAAGAAGAAGAAGAAGAAGAAGAAGAAGAAGAAGAAAGATAAAAGAAGAAAAACAAAATGAAGAAGAAAAAAAGACAAAGATGATGAAGAAGAAGAGCCCAAGAGCTATTTTCAAGGCCACTCATAGGTCTCGAAAAGATTTGCTTTCTTAGCTTCAACCAACAAAATAATGTGAAATGCTGATCCCTGTCTATATTTGTATGATCTATATGGTATGTGTTCTAGCACTATATGTATATTGGGAGTATATCTATCCTTCCCACTGAGGTC
Source organism: Unio pictorum (assembly GCA_030141615.1). Lineage (NCBI taxonomy): Eukaryota > Metazoa > Mollusca > Bivalvia > Unionida > Unionidae > Unio > Unio pictorum. Next base: position 5,846,018 of record JARLTB010000005.1, on the reverse strand, counting down.
AACCCAGTGCACACCTGTTCCTACCATGTTTGCAACAATATACTACTCGTATGTAACTCAGATATATATATGTGTGTGTGTGTGTGTGTGTGTGTTTGTGTGTGTGTGTGTGTGTGTTTGTTTGTTTACTTGAATTTTAACGGCGCACCAGCACTTTTAGGCTATTTAGCGCCATACAATAGGTTAGATGTTCAAAAACAAGAAAGGTTTAACATCGACCAGCGATATATATAAAAAAAAACATAATAGTTAAATATAAAATGGTAAGATGTTGGTAACAGGAAAATATGAAGCTTCCCAATCAACGGGAGATGTAAATGGTGTATGTTGATGATAAGATGTTGTAAATAAAAGGTGATATTTTCATTAGATAAAAATATTCTAGGTGATGGCATACAAGTTATAGTTTAAAATAGAGATTTACTTCCTTTAGGAAATCTAAAATACTAGTGATTTGTATTGTATCAAAAAGTTCCTTCATGTTATGTACATTATAGTATTTAACACGCGTAGGTTGCAGGTCAGAACACTCGGTCATAAAGTGTTTAACAGTGAATGGCTCATTGCAAGAAACGCACTCTGGTGGATCTTCACCTTTCAGTATGTGGGAGTGGGTAATGTATGTATGACCGATTCTGATTCTTGCAATGACAACCTCCTCCCTACGGATAGCTCTGTAGGAAGGAGTCCATTCTCCCAGGGTTGGTTTGATGGCATGAAGTTTGTTTTAACTGCATCATCCCATGACGCCTGCCACTTCTGACGTAGGTACCTTTTGATACAAGGTTTAAAATCAGTAAAAGGTAATTTAAAATCCTATGGTTCTTGGGATAGAGCCATGTTAGCAGCCCGGTCTGCTTCTTCATTACCTCTAATACCAATATGGCTAGGTAGCCAACAGTATACTATGTTGTAGGGCTTACTAAGCTCAGAGTTTTTGACGAGAATATCGACTAGTAATGGATTATCCAGTTTTATATGGTGTAGCGACTGAAGTACTGACAGAGAGTCACAGAAAATAATGCTATTTAAAATGCGGTTTTGTTCAATAAATTTCAGAGCAAGGTCTATTGCTCTGATTTCCGCTGAAAATATGGACGCATCGTTTGGCAAGCGCACTTTGGTTATGTGCTTGCCACTAACAAAGGCTGCAGCAGCCTTGTCATCAACGTTTGATCCATCAGTAAAAAATTTTGTGTAGTTTTTAAAATCGTTGAGAAGTTCATGATAAGAGTTCTGGAAAACGGCAGGATTCGTCTCAGATTTTCTCCCATCGTGCAACGAAAAAATCACTTTGGGTTGCTGAAGGAGCCAAGGTGGTGTTTCCGAGACAAACGTGTTCTGAACTGTAGGGAGATTAATTTTGATAGTGTCTAAACTGGATGATATTCTGATGCCAAATGAAGGTATGGCATTTGGTTTGTTTTCGTACAAAGTTTTGTATTTTGGTTGAAAAACAGCCGAAAAAGCAGGGTTCAGAGGATTTGATCTTAACCTAAGAGCGTACTGTATAGAAAGCATTTCTCTGCGGTGCGATAAGGGTGGTTCATTCGCTTCCGCGAGAAGGCTTTCGCATGGAGATGTCTTGAATGCTCCTAGAGCAAATCTTATTCCCTGATGATGAATTGGGTCAAGCATTTTCAAATAAGACTTCCTAGCTGAACCATAAACAATGCATCCATAGTCTAGTATAGAACGGATAAATGTTCTATACAAATTGAGGAGGACTTTTTTATCAGCACCCCAGTCAGTGTGCGCAATTACTTTTAGTAAATTTAAAGCTTTTAAACATTTAGCTTTTAAATTCTTGATGTGTGGTATAAAAGTAAGTTTTCTGTCGAAGATAATACCCAAAAACTTTGTTTCCTCAACAACTGGAATAAGTGTTCCGTCCAGCGTGAGTTTAGGGTCATCATGATGTCTTCGCAATTGACAGAAATGCATGCATACTGTTTTTGATTTAGAGAATTTAAAACCATTATTACTGGCCCAATGGTGGATCTTATTTATATTTTGTTGAAGTTGCCTTTCAATTGTATGCATGTGCTTTGATCGATAACAAATTAAAAAATCTTCTACATATAAAGAGCAGTCCACACCGGGAGTTAAGCACTTAGTGATGCTATTGATTTTGATATTAAATAGCGTCACAGATAAAATACTGCCCTGGGGCACACCCATCTCTTGCTGGTGCATATCGGAGAGGGTAGAGCCCACGCGTACTTTGAATTCTCTGTCGGAGAGAAAACTGGAGATGAAAGCGGGCAGACGGCCTTTTAGACCTAGATCGTGCAGGTCATTTAGTATTCCGTACTTCCATGTTGTATCATAGGCCTTTTCTAAATCAAAGAAGACTGCTACTAAATGTTCCTTCTTGATAAATGCATCGCGAATAAATGTTTCCAGTCTAACCAGATGATCGTTAGTACTACGACCAGAACGGAAGCCACTTTGGAAAGGAGAAATTAAATTATTACTTTCCAAGTACCATACAAGCCGAGAATTAATCATTCGTTCCATTGTTTTGCATATGCAGCTTGTCAATGCAATAGGCCGATAGCTGTTAGGATCTTCGTTATCTTTGTCTGGTTTGGGAATCGGTATCACTGTTGCTTCTTTCCAGCTCTTAGGTACATTACCAGCAATCCATAAATCATTAAAGATTTTAAGAAGTAATGTGAGAGAAGATTCTGGGAGGTGTTTCAAGAACTGGTAATGTACTTCGTCAGGCCCAGCGGATGTATCATGGGCCTTGTCTAATGCCTCCCTAAGCTCCAATAAAGAAAACAGCTGGTTATAATTTTCAGTGTTGTTCGATGTAAATTTTAAACGTGACTTTTCTTTTTGAGATTTTAATCTTCTAAAGGCATCTGAGTAATTAGATGATGATGAGTTTTTTGAAAAACTATCGGCAAGAATATTTGCTATGTCACGTTTCGAACTGAAATTGCTATTGTTTATTTTTAGATGTCGAATAGAATTGTGTTTCCTCTTTCCATTTATTTTTCGAATAGTATCCCAAACTTGTTTCATTGAGGAACGAGAGTTTAAAGAAGAAATATATTTCTTCCATGATGCACGTTTACATTCTTTGATTGTGCGTCGAGTTTTAGCCCGGGCAATACGATATTTATTTAAATTTTCGGGCGTTGGACGATTGTTGAATGTTTTTAATGCTTCTCGGCGTTGTCTAATAGCTTCTTTGCATTCCTTGGTTACCCAAGGTTTTTGCGATCTCTTACTGCTCGTTGAGGACTTAGGAATAGATTCATCTGCAATTGAAATTAAAGCGGAGGTAAAATGCTGTATAGGATTAACAGCGTTTAATACTGTATCATTATTTAGTCTAGTTTTACATAGTGTTTCAAACATAGCCCAGTCGGCTTTCTTTATATTCCATTGTGGAATTGCGTCATCAATTTTGGAGTTATTTTCAAGAGTGATTGGAAAGTGATCACTGCTGTGAAGGTCATCAGCGACCTTCCATTCATAGTCCAAAAGCAGTGAGGGAGAGCAAATTGTCAAATCTATGCATGTGTACGTACCGGTTCCTGGGTGTAAATATGTTGGCGAGTTGGTGTTATATAGACACAGATCGTGTCTAGAAATGAAATCTTCTATTTTATGGCCTCTGTCGTTTATGTGATTTGATCCCCATAAAATGTTATGGGCATTAAAATCCCCGAGTAAAACGAAGGGCGCGGGAAGTTGTTCAACAAGATTGTCTAATTCCTTTTGTACTAGGTTGGTGTTTGGTGGCAAGTAAATGGAACAAAAAGTAATCACTCGATGTAGAGTGACACTTACAGCAATGGCTTGTAAATTTGTATTTAAAGGGACGACTCTGTGAGGGGCTCTATTGTTCACAGCAATAGAGACTCCTCCTGAGGCCCTGTCTGCGTTTTGAAAGTACGCATTAAACAGGGAAAAGTTTTTAAAAGTAATTTTATCAGTCTCTTTCAGGAATGTTTCCTGTAAACATCGTACAGCAGGATCGTGTTCATTTAAAAGCAGAAGAATATCATTGTAGTTTGTTTTAAGTCCTCGACAATTCCATTGTATGATGGTGTTCTTCATTCTAATGTTATGCTGGAGATTCTGGAACTAGGTTAGACTATTCGCGAAGGAAGTATGTGTTGTTATTTGTCTGGAGGAAGTACGGGAGTATATTTAGTTTTATTAGGTTTGGAGCTACTTTGAGTACACGGAGCAGTTTCTTCTGCATCCATGCTCTCAAAGTCTCCAAACCTGTTGTACAGTTTAATGGGGTCATCTGACCCCTTTTGCTGTTTATTTGTTTGTGCTTTGTGTTTCTGTCTTGGTGATTTTGGTGGTGGATTGTTATTAGTTGTTGTCTGAGTTGATGTTGTGCTTTTCTGTGGCTTATAATTAGGGATGTTGGCACATGTGGTTGAATCGGGCTGATCCGTCTGTGTTTGGGCGTCCTTCGTGCTTTTTGGATTGTGCTTTACGACTGTGGAGAAGGATGGGCCAGGAAGGGATGTTTTCGCCTGGACAAGTTTCCTGGCCTCTGGGTAGGGAATGTTCGAAGTAAACTTTACCCTCTGAATTTCCTTCTCCTGTTTCCATGTATCACAATCTTTGGAACTGGCGTGATGTTCCTTGCCACAGTTGACACAATGCGGAGTTGCTCTACAATCAGCTTCCTGATGAGAGTGTTCTCCGCATCGGCCACATACCTTGGCTCTGGAACATCGATCCTCGTGATGGCCGTATTTTTGACATTTATAGCATCGAAGGGGGTTTGGAATGTAGATCTCGACCTTTACTTGTAAAAACCCAACCTTGACCACTTTGGGCACTGTCGGTTTATTAAAGGTGAGTACAAATGTATTGGTGTCCTGCAGGGTGTTATTACGTTTAATACGTATTCTTCGCACTGCAGTGACACCTTCATGTTTCATCCCTTCGATGATATCTGCGTCGGTGACTCCAGCCAAGTCACGACATCGTATTACGCCTTTGGACGAATTCAGTGTAGTGTGGGCGAATGAGGTCACTGGAATATCAAAGAATGTTTTCATTCTCATGATATTGTCTGTTTGCCCCTTCCGCTCACACTCTACAAGAAGGCAACCCGATTTTAGTTTTTTTACACTTTTTGGTGTGCCAATCGATCCCGTAATGGTTTTCTCGATAATAAAAGGAGATAAACCTGAAAGCGGTTTAGCATCATCTTTTGATTGAATAACCATGAAGCGTGGAAATGATTCCACGCCACGTGGTTCTTCATCAGAGTCAGACAGTGGTTTAGTACGTTTATTGGATTTTTTTTCCATGATGGCTAGATTTTAAAATTCAGCACCCGTGCTCCCCACCCACCAAGGAGCCCAACAAGGGGACACTTTTAAAGTGCCAAGGATACACAGATGCCATACTCAGTTGATAAAATTACCTTTGGATGACCCTGAAGTCGCCAATTTCTAGGGTCAGTAAAATTACCCCCCGATTGACCCGTTGAGCCACCGCCTTCTAGGAAGTCTTCTAAGATTTGGAAAAGGGAAAGATATAGTAACAGAAAATAGGGGCAACGGTGGTATCAAAAGAGATACAATGAGAAAGTAAAAAGAGGTGAGAGAGTTAATAAAGACTTCCTAGGGCTCGGCGTGACCAGCCGATTTGTCGAGACCGGGCCCATCTCGACCACCCGTCTAGGAGAAGTAGAGGCCAAAGTAGTGTGTTGCAACTACCAGGATCCTTTCCTCCCCCGACACGGGACGCAACCCACGGCAAACAGGTTGCCTCTACTTAGTCGCCTTTTACGACACGTGGCGAGGAACGTCGGGCCTATATATATGTGTGTGTGTGTGTGTGTGTGTTATACAGGTATGTGTTATGAATAATATATTAATAAATCTGTGATACATATCGTATCACACGATATATTCTGATGAACTGTTCTATAAAGCAGATATCCTTACATTGTGCATAATATGATATGAATCACTCGTGTATACGTCATACATAAATACACTGCTTAATGTCATGAAATGGTGCACTGTTATAAATATTATAGAAAAATGATACAAAAATGGTGCAAGAAGGCATGCTCTTTCAATTGATATAAATGGTGCATAAAGGCATGTCCTATCAAATTATATAAAATCGTGCATGCTCTATCAAATGATATAAAATCGTGCAAGAAGGCAACATCAAAGTAGGCATAATTTGACGAAGTTCACTCTACAAAGTATAAAAAAGTTCCTTGCAACAACGTGTCGCTTAAGTAGTAGAGGGGCTAAACCCTACAAACATATGTATTTTAGCCAAGATAAAACAAATGAAGTCTATTTGTTAAACCAAGGCCCGTTACTAAACCGAGAAACATAAATTATCTCTGAGAACAAAATCAACGAAGAGAAGAACTAAAACAACGAGAAGAAGAATTAAAACAGCGAAAATCGCAAAGAAAAAGACAAAAATCTTCAAAGCAATAATCTTTCTCATCTCAACAAGAACACATAACAGATGATGATCTTCAAAAAATAAACAGGTCACTGGAATCTCTACAAAAAGAATATGATGATAGGCAAGGTTCAACTGGTGCTACCGGTAATGGATTTTCTACGAGTAGACTATCTCACGGTAGTGGTCTTGTTGCCTGTCCTAATAATATTCTCTCCGACATAGCACGATTACAAATTATCATGGGTGTAAACGAGCTGGAAATAACTCACCGGAAATAATGAAGTTGCTGATATCTGCCGACGACTATTTGAAGGTGGTGTCATGGATATCAGTGTATATCGAGAAATTATAGATGTACTTGTTGATGATTACCATAGTGATTGATTGTCCGTGACATCAGTCATGCGATTAGATAAATAACATTTAAATAAGATGATCGTGCATCTTAATCACAACTAGCCAACTTAGTAAGTTCACGATTGCCTGTTTATAAAGTATATTATGCAGATGGTCTCTGTTATGCTATTCAGGGGTTATTTGCAAGAATGGCTCCAAATAAAACACCAATCGCAAAACAATTATCGATGAAAGCTACTGATGTTATTCCTGATAAGGATATTAGTGCTTTTGGTGATGTTGTCGGTAAAGCATTTTCCGCGGCCAAGGAAAAACTAATCAAATTCATGATAGGAGTAAATACCTTCTACCCGCTGAAGCATTTATTGAAGTAGAAGGAGAACTTGTAACAAATGTTGAAGCTATTACGCCAAATGACGCAAATTTCCGAGTTTATTTTGTCACTAATAGTATTATGGCATTATTTAGTAGCGCTACATATATGATTGATGATCAAGAGATTGAATCTATTCAAAAGGATGTTGATATCGCCACAACAATAGTGGGGTTAGCGAGATATTCTGATGATTATACAAGATCGGCTGGACCAAGTATGATGTTCGCTAAGGTATTACTGATCGTGCCGAACATGTTCAATACAGTAAGGTAAAGACACCACGAGCTACTGCACTTGCTCCATCACATGCCGGATATACGAGGCCACCTGGTGATTTTGATGTCATAGATATTAATCCGAATTGCAACCTAGGATTTGCAACACATGTATCAATATTGCAAGGGCCGCGTAAATTATTTTCATGCGCGATTCCACTGTCTCAAATATGTTTGATTTTGTACACATGTTAGAACCGTTATCTTTGGAGCGAAACACACAGTTGTTCTCGTGGGAAAAGGTGATGATAATGATGCAATCTGGCGTGGTGGTCAGTAACCGAATAATTCCCAGAATAAAATGTTGTTTCTGTACCATCTGGGAATTATCAAATCGAACAGATCAATAATGAATTCCAGCGTCGAATAAAATCTATTACAGGAAAAGATACATCAATTGCAATAACGAACCAACATCATCAGGCGTGATTGACATAAACATGCCTGACTGTGTCGTAGATATCTAACATAACAAGATCCACGGGTAGACCTGCAATATATATATATTTAATTCAACTGCTCGTCAGCGTGGATTTACACGTGAACAGTTACAAGTGATACCCGAGGATACACAACTACCGCCACGATCACTTACCTAGCGCCTCTGCGTCTATTACACTTTAGGCAAGTCAGCATAATATTTTTTTGTGTGTGTGTACTGTATGATCTAGACTGCTAATTTTTCTGTCTGCGGTAAATTGGCGAGGATCTTTATCGGATCTACACCATATCATTATACAATTACAGCAAGCGCAGTGATTATTATGTTATTGTTTCAGCATCATTATAAATTCAACATCAATATCAAATTCTCTTTTTCATATCGTGTTGTTTATAACCAGCAAGTTGTTTTTTTCTTATTATATCATCGCTGACAATATCGCTGATTGTGGTGTCATTAGAATCTAAAACGACTCAAACGAAGTTGATTTAATCTTCGTACAATGCCAGTGCGAGTTAAATTAAATTCGACCACTCGATGCGACCATATACGGTCTAAATTGTATGAGAGATGGTTAACCCTTGTGATGAGCGTATCGTCATTGCGTATCCTAGCGTCCAGGGAGATTTATCAGTGCGCAATGCATCTTTTACAACACTGATTTCAACTAACACAATATCATTTAACACAAGTATTGGTATTTCAGTCTGTCCTGGAATATCAACTTCAATATTCTGTATTCGTGAATCAGCTTGTCTATAACACAATGGTACTGGAAGTTTAGCGCCACCTAAATAATTTATGCTTTATATACAACAATTAAAATTCTTTCATAAAATTCCAATCTGGTACTCCACGCTACCAACAGAGAAAATGACCGACTCGCCAATATGCGGCCAAGAAGTTATAAATGTACTTAAAGCTATATCATCATCGACTTAAGCAGTTATCTAATGATTCCGTGAAAGATTTATTGTTAATAGAATTCAACGCATGAATCAATTTCACATCCGCGATATGTCTATGTTGCAGATTGCTACTTTTATAAGCAACATCACGAGCATGACACGCCTTATCAATAGCGTTTATTGGATATTCGCCGGGATGGGGTTGGTCTTAGCTATCAAGTCGGATATTGAGTCTGGTTCCATGACCACAGTAAGTATATCCAGCCAGCTGAGTACCAAAGAAATTAACCATGGTTTCATCCGATTTTCTAAAATTCCTACGGAAGTTTGCAAACGCGCCTATATGAACATCATACTCGGCTCGCAGCGTTGTTAATTTACCATCTGTGGTTTTATATTCGTGTTGCAGCGCTGTTACTTTATTGTCTATTACATCTACATATTTGTATTGTCACAGCGTCAGTGTCCAATGTTGGATTGCCAAGTGCGTTTTTTTTTTTTCGAGTTCATGTCGAGGTTGCCTGTTATTTTGTCACCGGATGATATTTACTCGATTGTTAATACATTCTATAACAGTTGGAAAAATAAATCCTGGTTAAATCTTACCTGTGGAATCAAACACTGCTAGGGAATTTTCGGTTACTCGATTAATTTTAACTCGAATATCATTCAGGGAAACATTACAACATATGTTAATATTGATAACGTTGACGACAACTGAATGTATTAAGTAGGAGATAATATGCTATCGTAGACAAGAATCTAAACACACTATTTAAATCGCCATTTCAAAATTTATAACAGGGCAAACTAATAACATAGAAAATATTTCCCCGCGTCATTCACTGCTGTTACAATGATAAGTTACACCTTTAATATCGTCTATGTACATACGTACTGTACATGACTACATTTAATATAGCAGTGTGATCTCATCGGAAACGTGTCATATTGTTAGTGGTTGTCGGTCAATTTGGGTCAATAATGGGGATAATACGGTCTCATAGGAAATGTGTCATATTGTCAGCGATAGTCAGGTCAAGTCAGTTTTGGTCAATAGTGTATATAATATGATTTCATAGGATAAGCAATACAGGTCAGTTTGTGTCAATAATGACGATAATATGATAATCAGTACAGGTCAGTTTGGGTTAATGACGATACTATGATAATCAGTACAGGTCAGCTTGGGTCAATAATGACGATAATATAATAATCAGTACTGGTCAGTTTGGTCAGTAATGAGGATAGTGTCATTTCATAGGAACAATAATTAATTAGAAATGTGCGTTTACTAAGGGTCAAGATATTTGTAATAAACATGTCTTTTATGTGTGCCTTCTTTATTTAATGCATGTTATCAGATTTATATTGATCGTATCATGGTTTGTACTTGTCGCATCATGATTTGTACTTGTCGTATCATGATTTGTACTTGTATCATAATTAAGATTTTCTCTATTATGATTTGTCATTGTAATCAGTATTATGATATTTCATTTAAAAATATGACATATATGCAATAAACTGTGTATAAACTCAATGACTGCATTAATAATGATTAGTTTTCAAGAAATAGCAAATCCAATCTTTTACAATACAAAAAGTTCAAACAATACAAGATCAGAGGTCCCGAATAAGTACATAACATCAGGTAAATAATAAAATGGAAACTTTCTCGAATGCGTTGAGTGCATTATGCATATTAATATATATATATATATATATATATATATATATATATATATATATATATATATATATATATATATATATATATTGGCTTTGACAAATACGCATTCTCATACTAAACTAGTCTAAGAGTATAGCAATACTAATAATACAATTAATGTTGATAATAATGGAAAGAAAGAAGATCGGATGAGATTGATGTCAAAATGATGTCCCTCCTTGACTTTTACGTTATTGTGGATGCACTTTGTTGCTACTTAATGATGTCAGCTAACATAATCAGTCTAAGAAACCATTATAATGATGTATTGATTGGTGTCAGCTAACAGAATCAGTCTAAAAAAACCATTATAATGATGTATTAATTGATGTCAGCTGATAAAATCAGTCTAAAAAAAACATTATAATGATGCATTTATTGGTGTCAGCTAACAGAATCAGTCTAAGAAAACATTATAATGATGTATTGATTGGTGTCAACTAACAGAATCAGTCTAATATGAACATTATAATGATGTATTGATTGGTGTCAGCTAACAGAATCAGTCTAAGAAAACATTATAATGATGTATTGATTGGTGTCAGCTAACAGAATCAGTCTAAGAAACCATTATAATGATGTATTAATTGGTGTCAGCTAACAGAATCAGTCTAAGAAACCATTATAATGATGTATTGATTGGTGTCAACTAACAGAATCAGTCTAATATGAACATTATAATGATGTATTGATTGGTGTCAGCTAACAGAATCAGTCTAAGAAAACATTATAATGATGTATTGATTGGTGTCAGCTAACAGAATCAGTCTAAGAAACCATTATAATGATGTATTAATTGGTGTCAGCTAACATAATCAGTCTAATAAACCATTATAATGATGTATTAATTGATGTCAGCTAACATAATCAGTCTAAGAAACCATTATAATGATGTATTAATTGGTGTCAGCTAACAGAATCAGTCTAATAAACCATTATAATGATGTATTAATTGGTGTCAGCTAACAGAATCAATCTAAGATACCATTATAATGATGTATTGATTGGTGTCAGTTAACAGAATCAGTCTAAGAAATCATTATAATGATGTATTGATTGATGTCAGCTAACAGAATCAGTCTATGAGACCATAATAATGATGAATTGATTGATGTCAACTAACAGAATCATTATATCAAACCATTATAATGGTGTACTTCTTGATGTCAGCTAACAGAATTAGTCTAGGATACAATTATAGTGTTGTACTTTTTTATGTCACCTATTACAATCAGTCTATAAAACCATTGTAATGTTCCAAGAGTGCTACATACCTGATAATTCAATCAATGAGAAGGTAAGAAAAATAAAAAACGACATCACCACATTGAATTCTTTGTCACACAAAATCGGTTTAGTTTAACAAGGAGGAAGTCTTCTTAAGAGGTACTTGATATGCAAATGATATGTACTTGTCCCACCACAGTATTGCACGTATCTACTTTATTGTGCATGTAATTTAGACATATTGAACGACTTTACATATCCTTGGTGTGTTTTTGTTGTTGTACGACCTCTTAATCCGACACAGAATCACATGCTTACCTTATTAGCGTTGTCATACATAGAAGAGGCGTTTACGTCTTTTATTTATCATTATAACTCCGGTTTGAAGAGGTTGGAATTGGAAACAGAAAGGATTTTATGACGGAGAGGTAGAGGGAGAAAGATCAAGATTCAAAGATAATCAAATACAAATATTCAGTACAAGATTTTAAAGGAAAAGAACTGTATATTTACTTAACCCAATGCAGCAGATTAAGCAATGAATCAAAATAATAGTGTGTCGAATGCAGAAGGACAGACCTAAATATTACTGTATAAATTAAATAGCAGAAGGACGGACCTAAAGATTACTGTATAAATTAAATAGCAGGTGTTTCTTGAAGAAATAGAAATGGCTGATGCACAATTCATTTTATAAAGTGGTTACACTCCGCTGTTTTTTAAATGCATACACCTTATTGTGTGATCTTATGTGTTGAGGGAGAGAGTGATTTGTGTCTTGTATCTAACATTTTAACCTTGTTACGGCTATTGGATTTAAATTATTATTTTTGTTTTAATTGTTAAATCCAGATTTGTCATAGTTGCTTTAAAATTCATTTATTGGGAGATTTTTTCTAGAAAGTACAGTCTGACCATCCTTTAATTGTAAACAAGTTTTGACCTTGACTTGTTAATCTAATTCTTGACCTTGCTTTGGAAATCGTCAACAAGTCTCTAACACTATTGGTTAATTTCAAGGACAACATTTTATTTTTAGTTCTTAGGGGTAGGAAATATCTAGAGTATGTGATTTTTAGTGAAGGCAGTCTCTTTCTGTGACCTTCCATGAACCTCTATCAATTTCTAGAAAATCACGTGATCACTTGTTTACTTGAAAAAAAAACAATTATAAGAACTGTTGTTTGGGATAGAACAAATCAGTAGATGTTTGGGCTTTATTATTATTAAGTTGTGTATTTCATGTTTGAGTGTTATCTTGTTCTGGACTTTGTGTCAATTCATTGAAAAAAAAGAATAATCTGGAAAAGGACATATGTTTCATAATTTCCTCTGGATGATATTAAATCAAGAACTGCATCACGTGACATTGTCAGCCATTTTGGATTACATCGTCAAGATTCGAACCTGGAACTATTAGAACATCTATTTATCAGGACTTGCAATTCTATTAGTGGATTATTTTGTGAATTCTATATTTGTTGGATTTGATTCTCTAAAACCGTAAGTTTATTTATTTTATGAAAATAATTGTACTTAATAAAAATCATTGTTAAAGTTTTACAAGCTTGTTAGTTTTCACTCTTTCTGTGCTGCTGTTTATTCGAGCCTAAGCACGTAACATAGAAATTGGGATCTCGTCTTGGGATTTAAATAAATTTGAATTTAAATTTGAATTTCCCCAAGTTTTTGAAAAATTTAAATTTTTAGTGAGACTAACACGCTTGTATCAAAATGACATCTAAGATAGAAATATTTCTTTCTAATCCTACCCAGGAGCAATTAGATCTTTTCAAAAAAGATGAGTTAGTTCAACTTGCCAAAAAGTACGATCTTTTTGAAGTGAAGGCTTCTTTAAAGAAACAAGATATCAAAAAGATTTTGGTCCAGTATTTGGTAGAACAGGATCTTTTGGAACAAAGTGCTTTGATTCCAGTCAGTAAGTCTACACCAGACTCTGACATTAAATTGAAGAAATTAGAATTAAAATTCAAGATGGAATTAGAGTTGAAGAAGCTGGAATTTCAAAGAGAGAGTGAATTAGAGTTAAAAGAAACTGGAATTACAAAAATAGCAGATGCGGATTGATAGAGATAAAGAGGAGAAAGAGAAGCAAATTGAATTACAAAAAGAGCAAATGCGAATTGAGAGAGAGGAGAAAGAGAAGCAAATTGAATTACAAAAAGAGCAGATGCTGACTGATAGAGAAAAAGAGGAGAGAGAGAGAAAGGAACGGGAGAAAGAAAGACAATTACAATCTGAAAAAGAGGAGAGAGAGACAAGAAAGGGAGAAAGAAAGACAATTACAATCTGAATTAGAGTTTAAGAAACTGGAATTTCAGGAAAGGGAGAAAGAAAGACAATTACAATCTGAAAAAGAGGAGAGAGAGAGACAAGAAAGGGAGAAAGAAAGACAATTACAATTTGATAAAAGAGGAGAGAGAGAGAGACAATTACAATATGACAGAGAGAAGGAAGAAAGGGAATTTCAAATTAAAATGAAAGAAATAGAGCTGGCAAGTGAGAATCGCCATCATACTTCAAATCAAAATTTTGATTTAGCAAGGAATATTAGATTAGTGCCCCCTTTCAAAGAAAAAGAAGTAGACAAATATTTTATTCGTTTTGAAAAAGTTGCAGAACATTTAAAGTGGCCAAGAGAGAATTGGACTCAGTTACTACAATGTGTACTTACTGGTAAGGCTAGCGAGATTTACACTTCACTGTCTGTTCATCAAAGTAGTGACTATGATATAGTTAAAGAATACATTTTAAGAGGATATGAGTTAGTTCCTGAAGCTTATAGGCAAAAATTTATAAATTACAGAAAAGAAGCTGGACAAACTCATGTCGAATTTGCTAGACAAAACGAGCAGTTGTTTAATAAATGGTGTTTAGCCAGGAAAGTCGAGCAAGATTATCAAAATCTCAAGCAAATTATATTAATTGAAGAGTTCAAAAACTGTGTCCATAATGATGTTAAAACTTATCTTGATGAGCATCAGATTGAAACCTTGGAAAATGCTGCTCGAGCTGCTGACGAATATTCTTTGACACATAAAGTTCATTTTGTTAACAAGACTTCTACTCAACAATTTAATGGCAGAAAAGTATTTCCGCCTAATTCAAGCCCTTCTAAAACTCAAACTAACACAACTTTCAAAAATCAGACTTCAGAGAAGTTTGATTCTAGATCCTTGTCTCTTCCGACGTGTAACTTTTGCAAGAAAAAAAGGACACGTTGTTTCTGATTGCTACAAATTGAAAAATATGCATCAGACTCAAGATAGACCTGTTCCAAATGCTCTTATTTCCAAGCGGTCAAGGTCACAGTCATGTATTGAAAGCAATACATTTGTTGGGTCTAATAAACCCTGGTCTGATTTTATTATGGAGAATTATGAACCATTCATATCGAAGGGTTCTATATCACTCTTGGGTAATTCGGCCAATTCCACCCCTATTAAAATTTTAAGGGACACATGAGCTTGTCAGAGTCTTTTATTATCAGGTACTTTGCCTTTTTCTGAGAAGTCTTCTTCTAATGAAAGTGTTCTTGTTCAGGGAGTAGACTGCGGCTTTGTTAATGTTCCTCTCCATTGTGTAAATTTGTCATCAGACTTAGTGTCAGGACCTGTGACAATCGGAACAGTCTCGGTTTTACCCGTTGAGGGAATAGATTTATTGCTAGGCAACGACTTAGCTGGGAACAAGGTTGTGGTTAATCCACTTGTGACTGACAAGCCTAATTTGGATCAGAAAGTTGATCCAATTGAAAAAGAAATCCCTGATATATTTCAGGCTTGTACAGTTACTAGAGCTATAGTAAAGAAAGCTCTTGAGAATGAAGTTGAAAAGGGCAGTATTCCCATCGTTGACACATGCATGGGTCAGGTTTATGTTACTGAGGTCAGTATTCCCTTATCTGACACCTGCGTGGGTCAGGCTTATGTTACTGAGTTCAGTATTCCCTTATCTGACACCTGCGTGGGTCAGGTTTATGTTGTTGAGGGCAGTATTCCCTTATCTGACACTAGTATAGGTCAGGCTTTTGATGAGGTCACTTTTACTCTTGGTTTGGATCAATCAGAAGGTATTGATTATAGTGATCCTCTTTTCATAACTCATTCCCTTAATCAGGGTGATAAACGACAGTCACTTGTCGTGGAACAGGAAAAAGATCCTGAGATCTCCTGTTTGTTTCAAAGGGTCATAAATGAGACTGAAGCCACTGAAGTTTCTGTCTGTTATTTCATTAAAAATGGAATTCTTATGAGAAGATGGAGACCTCCCGAGGTACCTGCTGGTGATGAATGGTCAGTGAACTATCAAATAGTAGTTCCAAAACCTTACAGACAGGAAATACTTAATCTGGCCCATGAAACTCCTTTGGCTGGTCATTTAGGGATTAATAAAATGTATCACAAGATCTTGACTCACTTCTATTGGCCAAAAATCAAAAGTGATGTTGTCAAATACTGTAGATCTTGTCATACTTGTAAAATGGTAGGAAAACCCAATCAGAAGATACTTAAGGCTCATCTGCAACATATTCCTACGTTTGATGAAACATTCAGTAGAATTATGGTAGATTGTGTAGATTTCTTACCTAAGACCAAGTCAAGTAATCAATTAAAGTTAAAAATGAAACTATGGTTTGAAAGAACTGAAAGGGAGAGAACTTTTGAGTCTGATATTGGAGTTGTTTTACTCTCGCTCATTCTTCTTACTTTTCTTCAAATAAGATATTACGGCCCTTACAAAGTTAAGAAGAAAATGAATTAGTTAAATTATAGCATTAGTGCTCCTGGGATATAAATTAATTATAGGAGTACCAGTGTATTGAAAGAAATAGCCATGTTAAATATGTAATTATTTAGTTGTACCTGTCCCACTCGGTGAAGAAATGTCATCGGATTCTACTGATATTGGAGCGCCAAATTGTTGGAATTCAGAAATTATAAAAAATCTAGACCAGAAACTTTCACAGTTGCAAGTGCAAGAAAGAAATGAACTGAAAGTTATTATTACATGAGCACTTATGTCCAGATATTTTTACAAGGACAAACAAAAGTTTCATGACGTTGAAATTGAAAATTCCAAACAGCATCCATGCAGGATGAATCCACTCAAACAGGAATATTTGAAAAAGGAAATTCAGTATTTGCTGAAGAATGATTTTATCAAGCCCAGTAAGAGTGATTGGAGTTCACTATCCATTCTTGTTCCTAAACCAGATAAAAACTCTCCGTATGTGCACTGATTATAGGAAGGTGAACAGAGTGACAAAAACAGATTCATTCCCATTAACAAGAATTGACTATTCTATTGATAAAATTGGGAATGCCAAGTACGTCACCAAATTCTGACCTTCTGAAAGGATTTTGGCAGATTCCACTACGGAAAGAGCAAAGGAAAACTCAACATTGCGACTCCAAAAGGACTCTATCAATATAAAGAAAGTCCATTTCAACGTCTCATAAAAATGATCATCTCTGGTCTAGAGATTTGTGACGTCATCATCTACAACGACACCTGGCGAGAACATCTAGCAACAATTAGAAAATTCTTTGATAAACTCACTAATGCGTGTCTGACTGTTAATTTATTTAAAAGTGAGTTCTGACTTGCTAGAGTAGCTTTCTTAGGACATTTAGTGGGACATGGACAAGTTAAAAGGTTGAGACTATTTCTTGATAATATAATTGTAGACACTCTTTCCCGAGTATAATTTATTATATTGTGTAATTTATATTAGTTTTTTTTTTAACCTCAGATGTAAATTGGTTTGTGATAAAAAGAAAGTTTTATCATATAAACCTTTCTTTTTAATTTATGGGGGAAGGTGTTACGGCTATTGGATTTCAATTATTTTTTTTTAATTGTTAAATCCAAATTTGTCATAGTTGCTTTAAAATTCATTTATTGGGAGATTTTTTCTAGAAAGTACAGGCTGACCATCCTTTAGTTATAAACAAGTTTTGACCTGGCTTGTTGATCTAATTCCTGACCTTGCTTTGGACATTGTCAAAAAGTCTCTAACACTATTGGTTAATTTCAAGGACAACATTTTATTTTTAGTTCTTAGGGGTAGGAAATATCTAGAGTATGTGATCTTTAGTGAAGGCAGTCTCTTTCTGTGACCTTCCATGAACCTCTATCAATTTCTAGAAAATCACGTGATCACTTGTTTACTTGAAGAAAAAAAAACAAGTATAAGAACTGTTGTTTGGGATAGAACAAATCAGTAGATGTTTGGGCTTTATTATTATTAAGTTGTGTATTTCATGTTTGAGTGTTATCTTGTTCTGGACTTTGTGTCAATTCATTGAAGAAAGAAGAATTATCTGGAAAAGGACATATGTTTCATAATTTCCTCTGGATGATATTAAAACAAGAACTGCATCACGTGACATTGTCAGCCATTTTGGATTACATCGTCAAGATTCGAACCTGGAACTATTAGAACATTTATTTATCAGGACTTGCAATTCTATTAGTGGATTATTTTGTGAATTCTATATTTGTTGGATTTGATTCTCTAAAACCGTAAGTTTATTTATTTTATGAAAATAATTGTACTTAATAAAAATCATTGTTAAAGTTTTACAAGCTTGTTAGTTTTCACTCTTTCTGTGTTGCTGTTTATTCGAGCCTAAGCACGTAACAACCTCATATAAACCTTATAGACAGGATATGTGCTACCTAGCAACAGGGCGGTGGTGATCCTAATTGCCATGCGGTAACGTACAAACATGATGGTTTCCATAGAAGCAATATAGTCTGACAGGGACGAATGGAGTCTAAAGAACAAATTTAAACGTACAAACCTGACAGGAGAAAGGGAGACTATAGACCGTGCTGATAAATCTAGAAAGATGCAATGTGATGACAGGCCATGTTGAAACACAACATTGACATGACGAGATGAGTGTACAGATCATGTTGATACACTTACACTGAAAGGACGAGACATAACTAGAGGCCATGTTGAAACATGCAAAACTGACAGAACGACGGGAGACAACATGTCATGTTGAAACACAAATCTGACAGGATGAAGGGAGACTACAGGCAATGTTGAAACACACAAAACGTATATGATGATGGGAGACTACAGGTCATGTTCAAAGACACAACACTGACAGGACGATGAGAAACTATAGATTATCTTGAATCACTAATCTGCCAGAAAGAAGAGAGACTATAGGCACTGTCCAAGCACACAAACCTAACAGGATGATGGATGACTGCACGTCATGTTAAAACCCACAACACTGACAGGATAAAAGGAGACTAAAGGACTGTTGAAACACACAACACTGACAGGATGAAGGGAGACTACAGGCACTGTTGAAACACACAAAACGGATATGATGATGGGAAACTACAGGCACTGTTAAAACACACAAAACGGACAAGACAATGGAAGACTACAGGTCATGTTGAAACACATTAAACTGAAATAATGAAGGGCGACCACAAGTCATTTTCAAACATACAACGCTGATAGCACGATGGGAATCTACAGGTCATGTTGACACGAACAAAACGGACAGAACGATGGGAGACTAACTGTCATTTTGAAATACACAGCACTGACAGAACGACGAGAGAATACAGGCCATGATGAAACACGCGAAATTGAGAGAACAAATGGAGACTAGAGGCCATGTTAAAACATACAAAGCTGACAGGATGAAGTGACTAAAGGTCACTTCAACCAATAGTATTGACACGACGATGGGAGACTACATGTCATCTTGAAACAAACAAAACAGAAAGGGAGACCACAGGCCATGATTATACACAAAAAACGTACAGGACGACGGGCACTATGGGTCATGTTGAAACGTACAAAACGTAAAGGACGATGGTAGACTACAGGTCATGTCGATACACACAAAACTGATAGAATGAAGTGAGACTATAGGCAATGTTGCAGCACTTAACACTGACAGGACGATCGGCGATTACAGGTCATACTGTCATATTACAAAATACAAAACTACTTGGATGAAGGGAGACTACAGGCCTCGTTGAAACATACAGACAGGACGAGGTTAGTATCCAGGTCATTTTGAAACGTACACAAATAAAATGACGAAAGGAGACTAAAGATCATTTTTAAGCACTAAACTGATAGGACCAGGGAGGACTACAGGTAGTGTTGAAACTCACAAACTGTTCAGGATGAAGAGAGACAATATGACGTTTAAACACACAGAACTAAATGGACGAGGTGAGACTACAGGTCAAGTTGAAAAACACAAAACAGACAGTGAGACTACATGTTATGTTGAAACACACAAAACGGACAGAATGAAGTTGTGTGAAAACAAACATAAATGAACCGGACAATATGATAAAACAGGTCGTGTTGAAACACTTAACTGACTGATTAGGTGAGACGTCAGGTCCTGTAAAAACACACAAACCTGACCGGACGAGTGGAGACTACAGGCAATGTTGTTAAGTACAAACCTGACCGGACGAGTGGAGACTACAGGCAATGTTGTTACGTACAAACCTGACCGGACGAGTGGAGACTACAGGCAATGTTGTTACGGACAAACCTGACCGGACAAGTGGAGACTACAGGCAATGTTATTACGTACAACCCTGACCGGACGAGTGGAGACTACATGCAAAGTTGTTACGTACAAACCTGCAAGGACGATGTGAGACTACATATTATGTTGAAACACACAAAACTGACAGGACGAGGTGAGACTATAGATCATGTTGATACACACAAAACTGACAGGAAAAAGAGAACTGATATGACGAGATGGAACTACATGTTTAGTTGAAACACACAAAACGGATAAGAGGTGAAACCACAACTCGTGTTGAAAAACACAAAACTGACAGGATGTGGGGATCCTACAAGTCATGTTGAAACACTTAAAACTCATCGAATTAGGTGAGACTATAGGCCATGGTTCAGCACACAAAACTGACAGGACAAAGGGAATCTACAGATCATTTTGAAATACACAACCGACGGATAAGGTAAAGACTACATGCCATGTTTAAACACACAAAACTGACAGGATGAGGGGAAACTACCAGGCATGTTTAAGCACACAAAACTGACAGGACAAAGGGAATCTACAGATCATTTTGAAATACACAACCGACGGATGAGGTAAAGACTACATACCATGTTTAAACACACAAAACTGACAGGATGAGGGGAAACTACCAGCCAATGTTTAAGCACACAAAACTGACAGGACAAAGGGAATCTACAGATCATTTTGAAATACACAACCGACGGATGAGGTAAAGACTACAGGTCATTTTCAAACACTAAACTGACCGGGTGAAGGAAGACTAAAGGTTATGTTGAAAAGTACAAATCTGACCGGACGATGGGAGACTACATGTTATGTTAAAACCGAAAAAAATTGAGAGGGCGAGGTGTGATTACTGTCCCTTTTGAAAGACTCATTACAAACAAACGAGGTGAGACTACGGTTTATGTTGAAACACACAAAACTGACAGGACGAGGTGAGATTACAGGTTATGATAAAGACACAAATCGGAAAGGAGGAGGTGAGACTACAGTTCATGTTGAAACACACAACTAGCAAGACGACGTGACGCTACTAATCAAGTTGAAACACATACAGAGGACATGAGACTACAGGTTGTGTTTAAGTACACATAACTGACAGATTCTATATTTTTAGTATTATGAATAAATGAGCAAACGGTTTATAACATAATGTTTATTACATCAGCTTTTTTAAGTGTAGTTCTTCAATATGTGTCATATTTCTTAATGTTTGATTCAAATGTTAAGCTGAACAAATATACTTTCTCAAGGTCAAATTGTCAACATGGAATACTATATTGTTTGTATGTTTTCATATCTTGTATTGCCATTCTTTGTGCACATGCCGATGCACCATAATAACGCGCTGTATTATTAAAATGCTTTGACTGTGGGGGGGGGGGGAATAATTGATCACGAGTCCATTTAAAGGCTAGTAGACAAACTGTAATGAATTTCATGCAAGGTTACTTAGAGCTGTGATCATACAATGAAACATTTTTATTACTAGGCAGAGGAACACAAAAGCAATTAAATTGAATTTTTCTTATCGGAGTGCGTTTTTCAAACCAAGTTAATTAAAGCTTGTAAATCTAGTATACGGCCAACCAAGTGAACATTTATAATAATTCGACGAGTTAAAATTTTGTTTGAGTTGACAATATACTCAAACGCAAAAATAAACAGACACACAAAGTAATCAAAACATATTTTTGGCAATAGGCAAATAGGTAAATAAAATTCTTTCTCGGCATGTGAGCCGCTCGAGTTTCTTCTACATTTTCCCGCATGACCAGATCCGGCATTAAATCTGTACCCTGTCACTGAACTTCAGTTTCTGTTTGTTATCTGTTGTTGTTTGGGTCTTGGTTGTTTTGATGGGGATTTTTTGTTTCCTCAGGGATCAATTCAGGATTATTCAATTGCTATTTTAAACGTTCAAAATCGTTTCCTCTACTCAGGGTGTTGTTTTCTTTTCTTTCTCAAATTGCCATACCAGTGTAGATAACGTAAATCAAATTCAGTATTATTTGAATAGAAAATAAAGTCTGGAAGCGGTATAAACAAATCCGATGGAAAAATTCTCCATAATAAGTGAGAAATACGCTCAGGTGTGTGTTCGAAAATATTACACACCGGAACGATTTTATCGCTCGGTAATTTCCGGAGTATATAGATGGTCTGACATCATATTATGAACAAACGCCTTTGTTTATGTTTCGATAGCACAATGTCCGTTCCATATTAGTTATTTTATCATCCCAATCATGCCAAAAGCACATCGTGGAGGTACAAGCAAGGGCAGCGGGGTCAGGTGTGTTGCAGCAAATTGTGGGAATATAACTGCTGATGGGTCTTACATGCATTCCTTCCCGAAGGACCAATTACTTCGTCATAGGTGGACAGACTTTGTAAAAATCAAAAGAGCAAACTGGGATAATCGGACTGAGTTTTCTGCCCTGTGCTCCTTTCATTTCACACCCGAATGCTTCCCTTTTACGTATAGATTTGAGGTTGATCATATGTGTAGGGCACCAAAGAAAGTAAAACTCAATGATGATGATGTCCCGTCTATCCACTGTGTGGAGGAAACTGACAACCAAACCATGGTAAACAAAGGTATCATAACCTTCAACACCAAAGCATCAGCTGTGTAGACTTCAAATGTTGTCACCATCAGAAGAAGTTACTTGTCAAGTGTCACCGCCAAAGAAAATAAGAAGGGGCTATTCAAAGAGAGAAGCAGCAATGAAGAGTTTTTAATGACAAGTACCATATTATTATATCTATGATATTCAACAAATGAGTCACCACATCATTTCTATGTGTACCCTAAATCAGTCACCACATTGTTTCCATGTATACCCTGTGGAGCGTTTTCATAATTTCCAAAATAATGCAGTAAACATCCAATCAATCAAGAACTGAGATATAAACATTTGATAAATATAATATAAACATTTGATAAATATTGACACAATTTTCATGATGCCTTCCATTTTGACCATTTGAATAGAGAAATCTTTCTGCTGGTTGATTTAGAAGGCCTACATATATATTTCATTGTCAGACTAATGTGTGCATCAGATTAAATACAGATATTTACAAACATGATGAGGTTTATTCCCATCCTCAATTAATAAAAAATCTACAAAACAAAATGGAATGTCGGTGGTTCTTTCCAGGGTTTTCCAGGGTTCTTCCTCCAACAGTTATACTGGCTGCCATGTATCGCCTATATTGTGCTGAAAAATGGCGTTAAAAACTAGAATAACAACAACAACAACCAAAATGGAGTAGAAATCTTACAATATTGTATACTTATGGAGTACATATCTTATAGGCATGTGACTCGCTAACTTTATTGGTCTAGTAATTTATTGAATTTAGTTATATATTTGTTAGTGCACATTTTAATTTTCATGTAAGATTGCATAAAACCAAGCTAAGATGAATATATTTTATTACTTATAGGATCTAAAGTATTTTAAAAGCTTGAAGAGATTGTGACCAGCAGGCAAATGAGAAAAGTTGTGCCAATGCTGTCATCTGAACAACAAACTTCAGCACTGGAAGGATACCACTCTGTAATCAATCATTTTGCACCAAAGATGATTTTGGTTTCTCTTATCATGGAGTTGTTTTCAAGGTAAATCTTATATTTTTGCACACACAAAAATACTGTTTCAGGTTTTGCAGTGTTTTATATATAGTCCAATATATTCATCTTCAAATTAAATCATAGATATCAAGATCTGATTTTTTTATATCCTGCAATGTAACATTGTATAACAGTTTTTAGTGTTTTGGAATGTTTGCAAATAAAGTATTTTTTTTATAGAAATAGGCTTTGGCTAGCTGCATTGCATTTTAATGAAAATAACCAACGAGAGCAAGTGAGCACAAAGAATAGGAGGGCCAGATATAAAAGAGTGTATCCAAAGTACAAGAATGGAGAATACACTGTCAGGAAAATCCTAGTTGACTCAACATATATTAAGCATATGTATTAGTAATTAATGAACAGAAAGGAATATATCACTTAGAGATATAAATACTGTTGCACCAAGTGTTAAGTACCTATATTATTATTTTTATATATTAAATTCAAACAGTAAAGGCAAAATATTTGTTAAAGTTGACACTCCTTTAATTTTAAAGATCAAGATTTCGCACAATGGTAAAATAAAAATAAATATGCAAACAATTGTAAAGACAAATACTTTTAATTCATGTATTTACTTCAACACATAGTTGTAGTTTTGGTGTGTACAATACAATGCATCTTAAATATTTTCTTTAATTTACAGATTATGTTGAAAGTATATATATATATATATATATATATATATATATATATATATATATATATATATATATATATATATATATATATAACCGTTTTATTTTCTGACACAAAAACTGAAATAAAAAAATATTTGAACATGTATATGTGGTTGTTTTTTTTGGGCATGACTCATCAGTGTCACTGTGGTATAAAGGTTAGACGGTGTAGGCCTCAAAAGAGGGGTTCAGTCAATGAAGGTGGCATTAAATGACTGGAAAAAGTGGTTTATATATTTTCTGTATTAATAATCCCAATACAATGCTGTCATGCATAGATTATGAAAACAAAAGAACATGAAAAATTACTCAGACATTTTACTTACTCATTTCCTTGTCCTGGACGTTCTCCAAATTGTTGTCTATACTGTTAGTATACAACTATTAAAGCATGGATGTTGAGACAAACTGGACTGAACAATGGATGGTGTGTTATACATTGTATGCCTGGTATTCATTGCAGACACTTTTGACCTTTCTATGTCACAACAATATACACATTCCCTTGCTGTGGGAATTACCAAACAATAAGAGTTTTCTTTAATGGATTGTGCTGTGCTTATCAAATTTATTCCTATATTTATGAACACATCAACATCACAGTACAGTGACGCAAACTGGCTAATGTCAGATACAGGTAAAACATTTAGTACAGCCCTGTAAAATTAAATTAGAGATGAAAGAAAATAGAAGTTACAAGTAGATGACTACCACATAAAAAAGGGTTTAATTCATAGTTTATAACATACACTATTTGCATACATAAAAGAAATTAGAAATTTTAACTAATAATACAGTGTATAACATATGAATTCAATTTTGCTATCATGTATCAGTAAATATCATGCCTATTTCAACAGTTGTGCAAAAGAGGACGTCCTCTCCTAGGAATCTTAAATACTTCTAAATCGTATAAATGTTTTCACAGGTTTTCGAAGCTTACAACTGTTATCCAATGTACCTTTTATTTATCAACGTATACATACGTCTCTACCCATGAAACGCAATACACTTTTACATCCTTTATTACAGGTGAGAAACATTCATTTGTAAACGAATATGATTACTGTGGAACACTACAGCAAATATCGTCGGATACATATATTTCTCGTAGCTTAGACATATTCAGAAAACAATTTCCATGAACTGTCGGTCAATCTATCTCGCCTTTCTTTTTCATAATCTTCATCTGCAGCTTCGGATTCGTCGGTATTGGAAACATAGGGTTCAAACTGGTTCGGATTAATTTGGGTGCCAGCAGCCGCTTGTACACCATTATCATAATATTCTGAGCTTATTAAATCACCATCTTCGAATGGCTAAGACCCGCAGGATAGTGACGATTCACTTCCTTCAAATTCGCAACTTTCGTGTTGAGTTTCTGAAGACTTTTTCATAATGTGACGATACCGACTCACCCATTGTTTACAGCAGATGTTCATAATGTGAGTTCACGCATTGTTTTCACTAAATACCGGAAGTGGTCGGCAGATGCGTTCGGTTATTATCGTAAACAGGTGCAAATGCGATATTAGATCGGCTCACATGCAGTTATTACTTACAAATTTTCAATCGGACTTTTTACATTCGTATTTTGAATATATATTCTCATTAACCAAGAAATAAACTGAATAAGTGTGGATACACTGTTATGGCACTTTAAACTTCCCTATTTGTTGTTCCATTACATCATTAATGCGATCATTGCCTGTTTGAAGTGCAACCAAATCTATTCTAAGTCTGCTTTGAGTGTACCACTAAATCTCGACTTGCCTCAGTACCTGTTCTAAGCCTACCGTAATATCGACTACTTCCTAAAACTTGTATTATCGGACAAGAGTGTGCTGCCTCCAGTATTGTCGGATGAATACTGAATGACACGACTGTCGTTCTGTCTGTCTTGCTTGTCTGTCCTTTTGGATTAAAGTCGATGTCCCCTTATTCGGGCATGTGCGACAGTTTACTGTTGGTAGAGCCAACTACTTAATTGTTCGATGAGTGGTCGGCAAATTAATGCCTCCACTCGTACCTTTAATGTGCGTCTAGCGTTCTGCTTAGTTAATTGTCAGGTTTGAAAACACGGCAAGCACTCACGTCGCGGATATTTGAGTACACGAACAATATAATTCATTTCACGCATTCTTCTTTATTCATGTATGATTGGGATCAGGGAAGAAAAGTGCCGACAAGAGGTGCTCAGAAACAGGTTGGGTCCACTTCATTCAGAGATCTTTAGTTCTAAACAGGCTGGGTCCACTTCATTTGGTGATCTTTATTTCTAAACTCGTCGCTTTTGTTTAACATATTATGGTCGCATCTTGCTTACTATTTTTCTCACCATTTTAGTATTTATTTGTGTCATCAGCATTGCCATATTGTGCCGTTATGGTTTTTAACCAAAATATAATTTTGGGGATTAAGTGGAGTTTTCCTTCTTCTTTTATTATACGTATTTTTTTAGATAATGTTACGTGTTTAGGCTCTAATAAACTGTAACATAAAAAAGTGAAAACCATATTTTGTAAAATATAACCAATGATTTATTTCCTAGAAAAAAGATTGTAAAAATGGAAATACAACTTACAGTTTTAAGAACTAAATCCAAAAATATAACTCCACCAATTAAATTACAAAATTCTAGTAACAAAATATTGTAATGAATTCAACTTTGAATCCCGATGAAAAATCCAAGGTTGAAGACGATGACATATGCTGTAGTAAGTAATGTGCTTATATACAGTTCCTAGTAGAAATAAAATATTTAACATTCCTGTATTGGAAATCTGAATACAAATTTGATATACTCTCTTAGTACAAGAATTCAAAAGAAATATTTTCAGTTAAACGAAATAATCTCTTTCAAAAACATCATCTGATTAAGAATTAAATGACTCGAAAACAGACACGAAATTGATATCAAGTGTAAAAAGCCCACAAGTGAGAATATTTCTAAAAAAACAAAGATTATATTGTATTTTAAAACAGACATGAACTTGTTATCAAGTTATAAAAGCCCTCAACTGAGAATATGTCTCAAAAACAAAAGGTTATAACGCAGTTTTGAATATAGCCAAGATTCAAAGTTAAGTGGTCTCGTGATCATGTTTATATTTTAAAGTCACGTACTCATAATATGACTTGGACTAAACCAATCATTTTACTGTAAGAATTACTATCGAAAAAGTTATTTACTTCACTGGTGATTTCTGAATCATGGTAAAACTATTTACAAGTCTAGAGGCACGTATCCAATACAGCCTCGATTTCACGTATCCAATACAGCCTCGATTTCACGTATCCAATACAGCCTCGATTTCACGTATCCAATACAGCCTCGATTTCACCTTTATCAATATCCCATTACGAACGAATAATTAAAACGCTGTTTACATGATACTTGCAAAATTAATGTTAAGAACTAGGTCATTTTAAATATAATGTTCCTACTTTAAAAATTTCTATAAACGAAACTGATTTTCTGGAAAATCGTTATCTCCCTAGCAAACAACATAACATTATTTTGACATATAATGAAATAAAAACTAATAAGATTTTAAACTTACAAACAATCAATTAAATTCAAAGAAGTATATCCTTAATCAGGTATACGTAACAATATCTCCTTGTGGGTTTAGAATTGGCGTATTGGGCCTCTGTCCACCTTATTGGATTATCTTGGTAGCATTATAAGTACTGTTCAAGGTTTATCCAAAGGAGAAAACAACTTTGTACGGCGAGCACTGATCAGGGTTTATGTCCACCTTACGTTATCAAGGTTTAAAGGTCAAGTTTCAAATGACCATTGTGGCTAATCAGCTGCTCGTGTCAATCATTGTCATCTTGTACGGCTTGGGATTATGACTGCCTTATAGTTACAAAGATTATATATGGTTAATAGTTTCATTTGGTTTCATCCGACACCAGCCAGTAGGATAATTAGTGTTTGTGTGTGTGTGTGTGTGTGTGTGTGTGTGTGTGTGTGTACACATTACATGCATTAGAAGGAAACCCCATGTTTACACACGAACATTAGGAGGACTTCCGATATTAGAAGGATATCCTCCTAATGCATGTGGAGTAACATGTGAATAAATTTAGATATTGGAATTTGTGTGGGTTTTTTTAAGTTAGTAATATATTTTGGTCTTATTGGCTGCGACGAAATCTTGGATATGATAATAAGTAAAGTAAGTGTGTAAAACAATATTTTCCTTTGTTATTTGACAAACATTGGGAGGACCTGATTTTGAAATGTGTACCAATTGTCACTTAAAAGATTTGCTAAAGATATCCCTAATAGCGAAAAATATGTATTTATTAATTTTCTAAGATTCATACTAATTGATTTCTAAATGAGAGATTACACACCTGATTTGTGCAGTCCTCTCAGCGTTGGTGTGTAAAACATGTCCCATAGTAAATCCTCGCAATGTGTGTAAACAAATTAACTAATGAAATAACTCGTCTTGATATTAATACCAATGATATGTTCTTTCAATGCATACATACATACATACATACATACATACATACATACATACATACATACATACATACATACATACATACATACATACATACATACGTAGCAGAATCAAGCCTGCTTTACACAGGAAATAACATTGTCAAGTCTTCATGTAAACCAGGATGTGTCCATCATTAGGGACAAGTAGTTATCGAGAGCACATCCCTCATCTTTGATATAAATGTACTACGTACGTTTCATATACGCAAACATCCCTATTTTACTTTATCAGGTGAATGTAATAAAAACATTGAAAGCCGATATGTTACCAACTTACAATAACTACTTGTTATTTTCTTAAACAAAAATAGACATATTATCGGTTGAAACGTTGATAGCAGTATGGGTGATAGTGGCATCCTCAAACTACACATGAATGCATGATAATAATGCCGGTGATAAAATAAATTGATACTAGTGCCTGGTAATGCAGACATGAGAAAGTGTGTGTGTGTGTGTGTGTGTGTGTCTGTGTGTGAATAAGATTTAAAATTATGACAACAGATTTGGCTAGAAAGTGTTAAATAAAGCCACTGTTACGAGTTTACGCTGTAATAAAAAGTAATAAAGAAAGAGTGAAAAAAGCAAGCTTTGTAAAATTTAACAAATAATTAATTTCTCTGGAATATGATTGTAAAACTGAAAAAGGAACTAAGTTTTAAGAATCAACTCCAAAAGTAATCCAAGAAAACTCCAAGAATTAAATTTTATAAAAGTCAAACGGTCATAGTAATGAAATGTTCTAGTAGATTCATGTTCGAGTCCACATGGGAAATCCAAAATGGATGATGATGATGTATTTTAAGTCTTCTTGGAAAATAAAAGATGGAAGACTATGACGTATGCTAAAGTCTGTTGTTTTTTTTTTTGTCTATATTTTTTGTAGAATCACAAGAATTAACACTCCCATGTTGGAAATCCGAAGAGTTGCGTATAAGTACATCAAATATCTCCAGCGATACGAATTAATTCTTTAAAATTTAAATGAACTGAAGAATTGTTAACATAGATTCAAAAACGTGGTTACAACAAAAGAAAATGTCTGAACGTCACTTGTGAAAGCACAGAACTGAGCATATAATACTTAAACAAAGATTATATCGTATTCGAATACGTAGTTACAAACAATATCCCAAAATTGCAAAATCACAGAGTGTGGGTGGAGAAAAGTCGTCACGTGATCGTTTATATCACGTATTCCTAGCATGACCCTGAAGAGAACCAATCATAATAAAATAATAATAAAAGCTGTTTACGTGGTTCTTACTAACCTTGAATCAAGGTCGGGAACTAGATCAACCTTACTTGTTTACCAAAGAAAATTCGGTCAACCGATTTTCTGAAAAGAACACCAACACTAGTAAATAAATTTACATTACAATAACATGAAATGAAAAATGTAAGAAAATAGAATTTAAAACTGAAAAATAATATTAAAAATAAAAATATATATCAAACCAGATATTCGTAACACCATAGTCTCCTTTAAACGTTAAGGGGCACAATAGTTGTATACTGCTACACTCGCCTTCCCATAGTTGTACACTACTACCCACGCATGTCAATATTTGTATACTGCTACACTCGCCTTTCCATTTGTGCATTTTTAAAGAAACTCAAGTTACTTCATTTAAAATATAATTAACATAAATAGAAATGCAACAGTCTAAATCAATAATAAAAGAACTTTAAAAAGTTAGAACTTTTTTGTTGTCGTTCAACATAAATTTACTGCTGTGATTAAAACTGTAAAAAAAAATAAACATCTTTTCAACATTCTTCAAGCGAGATAAATTGCAAGAACTTTTTACGCAGCGATACACTTTTGCACAATCAAATAACACAAACTAGTACATAATGTAGTAATGGAAAGATAATGAAGATCTGAAACGGGCAGAAAACATTTATTTAAAAGCTGGCTGCAGCGCAAGTTAGTGAGAAAAAAAATAAAGATGTAACAACAATTTATCAAATATTGATAGAATTTAATTTTAAGATAGTGAGATATCGATCCTGTTTGCAAAATGTGAGCGGTTTGTCAAATTTTCTTGATCTACGTCTGCCATCTCTAATTATTGAACTATCCGGAAGTGAGCTGCACCGATACGCCCTCTGGTGAGCTAGTAACCGTGAAACCCCCTATATATTGCCACTCACGCATGTCAATATTTGTATACTGCTAAACTCGCCTTTCCATATTTGTATATTGCCACTCACTCACGTCAATATTTGTATTATGCTACCATCGTCTGCCCGACCGCTCCGGTGGCCTAGTGGTTCGAGAGTCCGCCTCGGATGCGGCAGTTCGTGGGTTCGATCCGTGGCCGAGTCATATCAAAGACTTACAAAAATGGTACTAACAGCTGCCTCGCTTGGCGCTCAGCATTAAGAAGTTAATGTTAGGACTGGTCAGCCTGGTGTCAGGATAATGTGGTTGGGACATCATGCTACATGTCTGCGACATTATGTCCCGGTGCAAGACTTCACTATAAACTGTCACAATGCAGACATCGTAGCGAAATGACTGAAAAGTAGTTAAAGCTACGTAAAAAAAATCCAAATCACACACACACACACACACACACACACACACACACACACACACATACTCGCCTTCCCATATTTGTATCCTGCACTTACGTGTGTCAATAAAAGTATACTGCTACTCTCGAATTCCCGACCGCTCTGGTAACCTAGTGATTTGAGCGTCGGTCTCAGATGCGGCAGGTCGTGGTTTGATCCTCGGACGAGTCATACCAAAGACTTACAAAAATGGTACTAACAAGCTGCCTCGCTTGGCACTCAGCGTTAGAAAGTTAGCGTTAGGACTGGTTGGCCTGGTCTCAGGATAATATGACTAGGTGAGACATCATGCTACGTGTGTGCGACAATATGCCCCAGTGTAAGACATCACTTTAAACTATCACAGTGCATACATCGTAGCGATATAAGTGAAAAATTGTTAAAGCTACGTACAAAATCCAAAATTACACACACACACACACACACACACACACACACACTCGCCTTCCCATATTTATATACTGCCACTCACGCATGGCAATACTTGTACACTGCTACACTCACACATGTCAATATTTGTACACTGCTACACTCACACGTCAATATTTGTACACTGCTACTCTAACATGCTAAAGCAAGCGAGTCTTGACATGATATCCCATTAGGTTCAACTTTGAATCAACTTAAGTTTGTTACATTTCGAACGATGTGTGTATATAGCTGACAAGGGTACGTCTCATAACAAGAAATGGCAATGTATATAAACACATACTCAATAGTATCACACTGCTCATGTAGACAATTGGTTAGAGCGTCCGCCGCGGAAGCGGGAGGTCCTGGGTTCAATACCCGGCCGAGTCATACCAAAGACTTACAAAAATGGTACTAACAGCTGCCTCGCTTGGCGTTCAGCATTAAGAGGTTAGTGTTAAGACTGGTTGGCCTGGTATCAGGATAATGTGACTGGATTTGACATCATGCTACATGTTTAGGGCATGATGCCCTAGTGCTGGACATCACTATAAACTGCCTTATTGCAGACATCGTAGAGATATGGCTGAAAAATTGTTAAAGCTACGTTAAAAATCATAATCGCACACACAATAGTAATATCGATCACAGCATGTATATGTGTAGATCTCCTCCCCTTCGAAAATTGTAGCAGAGAGGGTGAACAGACCAAGTTTTCAAGCCGAAATAAGCCTTCCACTGAGACTTAATTTTTTTCAATTAAAAGCCCTCTACGGAGACCGAAACTATTTCAGACAAATCCTTAAAGATTTCAATCCGAAACCATTTCAGGCAGACAATACAAAAGAGAGAGAGAAAGATAAATAGTTTCGGTTTCTCACGCTAAAGAGACAAAGTCTCCAGACCGACACGGCGTCGAGAGCGCTGCGGAGACAGCTTCTTTCAACCGAATATTTGATCAACTTAGGTACGATATTTTGATCTCGGGTCATACAAATACACGTACACCAACAATTGACCGTAGACCTACCACAACTACAAATAACAGAGAAGCTATCACTGGTAAGTGTGAACGAAAGTGTGGGCAATATATCCGGTAGAAAAACATCTTCCTGGGTATAGTTATTGTGGACCTGAAACAAGACTTGACATCAGATTCGATGATCAAAACAAACCCCGACCCGGTGAATATTCAATAAAAGCTATTGATAAGGCGTGTCATGCTCATGATGTTGCTTATAAAAGCAGCAATCTGCAACACAGACATATCGCAGATGTAAAATTGATTCATGGGTTGAATTCTATCACTGATAAATCCTTCAAAGAAAAATTGGCTTCATGGTTGATAAAATCAGCGATGAAAGGTAAATAAATGATGGGTGCTGGTAAGTAATAACAGCATGGAATCTATTTATTATTCCCCAAGAGGATACTGGAGGGGTGAATCAGCAATTGGTAACCTCGCCAAAGGCGCAAAAGTAATAAATACTACAGCAACGGATTGGTTATCTAAACAGGCGATATGACAAATTTATCTACCACCGCCGAAACAAATTAATTTCTCGCATTTTGATGTCAGCGAAATATCGTCTGCATCTTTAGTACAGCATGTTACTTATTAAAAATGAATATATTATAGCGAAATATCGTCTGCATCTTTAGTACAGCATGTTACTTATTAAAAATGAATATATTATAGCGAAATATCGTCTGCATCTTTAATACAGCATGTTACTTATTAAAAATGAATATTGTAACGTGGTTGCGCTGGCGGGTGATCTAAGTGTTATTAAAACAATATTGCACAAGGCCTGGTCAGAGGTATTGCGCAACTTGGAAACAACACTTGAAGACCGCCTCCCACAAATTGGCGTTATCTAGGAGATGATCGCTACGGTGTGATATGCCCGGTCAGTGAGTATAGTATTCTGAGATGGTACTTTGAACAAGACAATACACGAGCCCCCGTAAAGATAAAATATGAATTTAATTGAAAATACAATTAAGAAAAGAATGACACTGTGAATTACACTTTCTCTCTTTCTGAATACACTTAGTTCAGAAAAAATACAAATATTGAAGCTTTAAAATAATGGATACATTCAAAGAATCCAAACACTAATGAAAATAAATGACGTTAACCGTTAATACTGAGAGTAATTTCATCAAGGAATCGAATGTTCATTTAACATTTGACTGTTGGTGATTCAACATGACCTTTTCCGTCGACTGGTTTCCTTTCTTTTCCCTGCGGGCGTCCGTCTCCAGCTTGCCCTTTAATTGAACGGGAATTCCACACTCTGACTTCTTATTTCTTTCCTTTTTGACTTTCCGCTGATTCTCACTCTTGCCCAAAATAAACTATTGCTTTGGACTTCTCGCTGATTCTCACTCTTGCCAAAATAAACTATTTTTCCTTGCAAAAGAAAAGGGTAAAACGCCATAAGTATCTCGCTACTTCAGAATTGCGATTGTTCGTCCGTCTTCATGTTCGAACAATCAGATCTTACTATCAGTGTTATCATTCATACGGCTAACAATTTCTATACATGTTTTCAGATCAATAGAGCTATACTGTTAATTATCGACATCAGAATTCGGGAAAGTCATATATTCCCGTAAATCATTACGTAAAGTGAGGCAATATAACATAACACACAATTCATATTTACTTAATATGATAAATTCAAATTAATGTAACCTTTCCAATCATACATGTACACGGCGGGTTTTCTACACCACCAATTCACCTACGTAAGTATATAAGGAAAAATGCTAATTCAGAATTCAAAATACATTAAATCACTGTAAAACCGACTATCCATACAAAATATGAACACGTCATGCATCTGTAACAAAGAAACATATCCAAGTACGTTATTAAATCAATGTAATACGGAACTATTTGTAGCGTAGTATCGATACATTATTCATCTAAGACAAAGATAAACAGCATATACATTACATCATAATAAAGGTGAATTTGAGTTAGATACCTTTTGTGTTTTGGCGTCCTACAATCGTTCCACATTCAGTTTAACTGGAACCACAATTGATTTACGAACGTCTTTCTTTCAAAGACGTACGGAGTCTTCTCCAGGATTGGAATCAATTATTCTGACCGTCTCTTGCAGACGTCTTGCTAGACTGCCTAACATCGTTTGATACGAACTATATATTTCCCGATTCTGGGTTTCGACCCAACCCTCTGTCCTGTACATTTGACCAATCGGCATAAACGCTATTCTTACTGACCTTATGGAAACCGTCTCTCACGATGTCAAAAATGCCACTTAGGATCGAGATGTCACATTATCGTTTGTCTTAATCATTTTTGAAAGCTCTACGTGAGTATTCCCATAATTTTACGTGTCAATACTCAGTCCGTTTTCACTTTAATTATTGTACCAAGCCTGACCAGGTTTAAGAAAACATTTTTCCCCGTTCCAAACTCTGCCCCAAGACAGTCGATTGTCGGCTAGCCTACGAATTAATTACTGGATGTCACTGACGAAAAATTTGGCACTTGACAAATATATTATACCGAAATATCGTCTGCATCTTTAGTACAGCATATTACGTATTAAAAATGAATATATTATACCGAAATATCGTCTGCATCTTTAATACAGCATGTTACTTATTAAAAATGAATATATTATACCGAAATATCGTCTGCATCTTTAGTACAGCATGTTACTTATTAAAAATGAATATATTATAGCGAAATATCGTCTGCATCTTTAGTACATCATGTTACTAATTAAAAATGAATATATTATAGCGAAATATCGTCTGCGTCTTTAATACAGCATGTTACGTATTAAAAATGGATTACAAATTCACCTATCATCTCTAATAAATCGAGAACTACGAACTTGTTGAGAACATTAATTATTTCATATAATTTAGAGATATTCAATAGCACCCATGAAAAGAAAGTTTATAGAATATACCTTCCTAATATGCTATCAATTCGTGAAATTTCGAATGTTTTTTGGAACCTGTTTAGATACCTTGTTTTCGTGATCTTCATTTCCGCCATACGTTTGGATCCGACTAATTACAGAGTCCAATAGAGGAGAGTTTGAACACTTCTTACTTAAAAACGTTCCAGTGGTATCCGTGCTGGCTTTGCTTTATCAATAGCGAGAAAAATGATTTCTGCTACAAAAGCATATGCTCCTTTTTGTCATCAATGAAATCACATGAATAGAATTATTCGTATTTCGTTATTTTGGGAATCCGGAAATAATGTGTTCCGTTTTAAAAGTAAGTTAGCTGATGAGATCAATGGTTGATAAAACTGTTAAACATAGTATCAATATATGAGAGAGAGAGAGAGAGAGAGAGAGAGAGAGAGAGAGAGAGAGAGAGATATATTTCTGTGTCTCCAGCAAGGCTGGATGGTCATCAAGTACTTCGTTGATGGATAATTGGGGGAGACGACATATTGCTTTATCAATGATGGATGAATGGCGATTCAGGATGCTGTCAAAGTGTTCAACCCATTGTTGAAGAATCCCCCCTTTGTCATTAATTAGTGTGTTCCCGTCTACGCTGAGATGGGTGAATGATCCAGAGGATGTAGTTCCATACACTTCTTTCAGGGCATTGTAGAAGTTATTCATGTCATTCTGGTCTGCGTAGCACTGAATCTCATCAGCTTTGTTGCACAGACATGTGTCTCGCATCTGACGAAGTTTCTGCTGTACAGATCTGCATATGTTGTTGTACACATCATTCCATGAGGTGTACTTGAGGTTGTTAAGGTAGGTTGGAAGGGTATGTTTCTCATCCAGCAACTGCTTGATCTCGTCGCAGTTTTCATCAAACCAGTCTTGATGTTTTCTGGTATAGGGTTCCTGCTGTGATGTAGACCAGCTGTCTGATGTAGCCTAGTCTGACACATTATGATTGTCGAGAAAGGTCGATTTCAACAGTTCTTCTAGGGCACGAGAGACTGTTTGGTACTGGTGCATTTCAGCTTGTTGATGTTTACAGTCGTTTAAGATCCTTCTTTCCCCGTGGGCGTTATGTGCAGTTCGTCGACCTCATTCAAAGCCATTTAATGAAACATTTATACGAGTGGTGTATCATTTGCACAGCGTAAATACAATACATATATTTTATTTATATAGCATACAAATACACATATTCGCACTTTAAATGGAGTTAGGAAATGCTCCTGGCAATTGTGTGTTGTCCTAGTGAATGAATTTCAGTATTATGCCATATTATGAAATCTTGATAAAGTTATGTTAAAGTCCGAATACTAGTCCGCCAAGAATCGGGACGTTGTCAAGACTGCATTTTTAGAACTCCTTTGACAAATTCCTAACAGTTCCATCCAAGTCAGTAGTATGGTTCAATTAATTAGCATTTAAATTTTTAATATAATTTTTATTTTAACTTTTATTTTCGCTAAACATTTCAAACACACGTTTTTTCTTCTCGAATAATATATGGGTACAACATACAACACGACTGCAGACTTACTGAAGGAACACAAAAATCAATTGTTCATGTCTCTTTTAATATACACCGTCTGTTGCGACAATCTTTCTCAATAGCCCCCACGTGACGGACCTTGCTCCTCATTTTGAGTTTAATTGGCTTTATAATGTGACCAACCAATGCGAAGTTCCTGAATTCTTACAGAAACTTACAAAACCCCATCAGCCAATGATAAATTAAGCCACAAGCTCGGTCGATTAAGAGTATTTTTTAGCCTTTTCAACACATATCAACTATGTATAGATCTGATGCAAATAGTTACGCTCTTAAGACTCGGATCATGAAGACAAAGTAAAGATATTAAGTACAATTTATGATACATCAACACGTTCAAGACTATATTCTAATTCATTCAGAAACGTCTAGATACTTGAATTTCTAATTATAGTTATTTGGGATTTAATCATCAATACTTTGTTTTTAAATTTCACTTCGTGTTCGAGCAAAATAAATTGCTAATTATTCAAATTGTCATTTTCACTTACATTCTGTTACATATTTTAAAATCACAGAGATGTAACAATTATAGATTGCACTGGAATGGTTTAGTCTGAGAGATGCAACACCATAGATCTGTCAGAAAGAAATACAAAGAAGTAAACATCTGCTTGAATTTGGTGTTGGCCAGCGTGAGTACAGTTTTAGATCTTTTGATTATAATAACAGCTGGATTATGGACACGGCTATCGGTGGGCTTTTTTAAGTAGAAATTTTAACTTAGCTATAACAATGTTTCGATCATATCGCTACGATGTCTTCAGTGAAGCAGTATATAGTGATGTCCAACACTGCGCATCATGCTCCAGACATGTAGCATGATGTCCCACCCAGTCACATTATCCTGACACCAGGCCGACCAGTCCTAACACTAACCTCTTAATGCTGAGCGCCAAGCGAGGCTGCTGTTAGTACCATTTCTGTACGTCTTAACATGGTATTACAATGTAATGCCATAGCGACTTGACATGGTATTACAATGTAATGCCATAGCGACTTGACATGGTATCACAATGCAATGCCATAGCGACTTGACATGGTATGCCAATGTAATGCCACAGCGACTTAACCTGGTATTACAATGTAATGCCATAGCGACTTGACATGGTATTACAATGTAATGCCATAGCGACTTGACATGGTATTACAATGTAATGCCATAGCGACTTGACATGGTATTACAATGTAATGCCATAGCGACTTGACATGATATTACAATGTAATACTATAGCGACTTGACATGGTATTACAATGTAATGCCATAGCGACTTGACATGGTATTATAATGTAATGCCATAGCGACTTGACATGGTATTACAATGTAATGCCATAGCGACTTAAAATGGTATTACAATGTAATGCCATAGCGACTTGACATGGTATCACAATGTAATGGCATAGCGACTTGACATGGTATGCCAATGTAATGCCACAGCGACTTGACATGGTATTACAATGTAATGCCACAGCGACTTGACATGGTATTACAATGTAATGCCATAGCGACTTGACATGGTATTACAATGTAATGCCATAGCGACTTGACATGGTATTACAATGTAATGCCATAGCGACTTGACATGGTATTACAATGTAATGCCATAGCAACTTGACATGGTATTACAATGTAATGCCATAGCGACTTGACATGGTATTACAATGTAATGCCATAGCGATTTGACATGGTATTACAATGTAATGCCATAGCGACTTGACATGGTATTACAATGTAATGCCATAGCGACTTGACATGGTATTACAATGTAATGCCATAGCGACTTGACATGGTATTACAATGTAATGCCATAGCGACTTGACATGGTATTACAATGTAATACCATAGAGACTTGACATGGTATTACAATGTAATGCCATAGCGACTTAACATGGTATTACAATGTAATGCCATAGCGACTTGACATGGTATTACAATGTAATGCCATAGCGACTTAACATGGTATTACAATGTAATGCCTTTAGCAGGTTGAAAGGCATCGAAGGCATATGAAGCAAATTATAAGTTATACCAAATTGGACGAGATGAATTAATTCTTGCTAGTCCGCGAGTACAATATCACAAGAAAACAAAGAATTAATCATAGAAAATCCATAAAGAACACGGTCAAAAAGAAACTGCACTTTCCAAAAATACTAGACAGAGTGTTTTATTCTTCAGAATCGTGAAGCACGGAATGCGCAATACTAACGGTGGATATATAGGAAATTAACTTATAAGAAGCTATGCGTTGGAGGGGGTGTTGCGACAGTAATATTTAATTGCCCTGGATTATAATTGAAACGAAAACCCTTAGCGTAGGGGGAGGGGGGTGTTGCTTCATAACCCTTAGCACTTATCTAGGTTTGCTTTTCCCCTTTTATATCTCGTATAGAAAATCAAAGTTTCGTAAATTATCATTTTCTACAGAAACCCTAATGGGGACCTATTTTACAGTCATCAGATCACATGATAAAGAGATCTATTTTACAAGTCCGAATGAGAATACACATATTAAAATATCGATATCATTGTATAGTACAGTTTTTACTATTAGGCATAAGAATTACTTCTTTTTGTTATACAACCCCACAGTATTAACAATATAAATTACACAGGTTACATAAATTAAACCTAGATTGCTTTAATTCTTGGGGCATGTAAAATCTAGGCATGCATACACTTGAAATGGGACTCTAACTACAATTGGGGAAGAGAGAGAGAGAGAGAGAGAGAGAGAGAGAGAGAGAGAGAGAGAGAGAGAGAGAGAGAGAGAGAGAGAGAGAGAGAGAGAGTTGGCTTTATGCAAACAATCAAAATGAATTAGAGTAACAACAGCTCGTACATCTAGTCAGGTTACACTAAAAAACAAGACAGTATTAAATGCATCCATAATACTAATAATCAAGGGTCAGACTGATTTACAGTCGATTTCTTTGAAGTCTTTTGGTCAGTAATATATTAGAGCAATTAATTAAGTCTATTAATAATGGTGAGTTAGCATAGACTCAGAAAGAAGTTCTTATAATATGTCTCTCTAAAGGGATAAGCCAAAAGCAAATTTTAGAAACTGGATGCCCATTTAATTACATAATGTCTCATACAAATTTGCATCAGCATGCGTTTGACATAGACGAAAACCTATATATATATCGATTAATTATAAGTAGCGACCAAATAGATTGTATCACAGGCAGATACGTTGGAGAAAATATCCTTACGTTTTTCTTGATTAAATGCATGGTATGTGCACTTTATATTTAACCGATATTGAGAAAGCTTTCTATTCCATGGTTTGAGTCTTTAAATTGATGAAGGTTAACCCATTTCTTTCATCAGAACATCAAAATATTGTGTCACTGTGAATGGTCAATGTTCACCGTGGTTTGAAATCAAGCAAATATTTAAACAAGGTGACTGCTTATCACCATGTCTTGTTTCAAGTAGAGATATAATAACCAATAGGATTAGGAAAAATCCATATTGTCACAGAATTTGACATAAAAACACAGCAAATACCTAGTTACACATTGTGCTAATGACACCATTTTCACCCTGGATGGGTCAAAGAAGTCCCTTAATTAGATCTTTTCTACCATTATTATAAATTTTCACGGATCGGCACGAGTACAAAAAAACACTAAATATGTATGGATAGAGAATACAACTGGAAGTATTCGAACGTAATGCCAAGAATATTATTCGCATGGGAATACATCTTATTTTACTTATTATAGACATGTATTAGTTGTGTATATTCATATATCGTATAGTAATTTCAAAAGTTATAATGCAATAAATTGATAACAACATTATTAGTCTCCTAATTTATGCATTTTGATTGGATATCAGTAATTAGAGAAAATAATCATTTACAATGATAAAGGGTTGCAAATACATGGTCAAAGAAATTAGTTACTGAAAAACACAATTTGTATAAATAAGTGACCGTTGACTAGTGGCAACATCTAAATGTGCATGTGCATAGATGTGCAAATGATTATGCATATACTCACATGTATGTGTATATGTATGCATATGTGTATCTATATTGTTTTGTACATTGATTTAATGGAGGAACCTATATCTGAGCTGTCAATTGTTCTCATACGGATGAAAGCATGCAAATGTTTGTGTACAAATGTTGAGTGGCGAGGAAGCTATTGATTTGTAAAAGTATGATGAAGAGGTTTATGCAAAATTTCAAACAGTGGCATAAATCGTGCTAAATAATTAAATGTTAACATTCGGACAGACACATGGATGTAGTTGCATCGTTAGAATGCATAATAAAGGTTTGTTAAAGAAAGAAAACAAATGTTGTACGACGTCTCCGAAACAAAGGCAGAGCACGTTGATAATGTTGGTGAATTTAGAAGTGACTTTAGAAGTGACTTTAGGAATTAAACTACACAACTTTGGTCAGATTTTGAGGCAGGATAGTGTCAATTAAAAGGTACACCCTTTAAAGAAACACGATAACTCGCCACAATGTCTGAAGCGAGTAACGTTTTGTATGAGGTCAGTAAAAGAGAATTTTCAGAGCAGACCAAGTAGATATTAAGCCTCAGGAAAAAAGTATAATCGTAACATTGGAATGCAGAAGACTCGTATAATTGGGTCGAAACAAATATAAAGCATTCTGCAATGAAAACACGAACCCTGCAGCATAACATGCAATTACGATGACTGAAAAACACACGCAAATATTAACGTGAAGGCTTGGTGACACGACCCTGCCTCAAATGTGGCATCGTAGTAAAATGACGTATTTTAACTTAGTCAGCATTGTGGTTCGGTTGTGAGTACTATAGTTTCGTACACGGAGATCAAAACTACAAACGTCAGTGGCTGCCAAGTATAAACACAGATTCAACAACAATCAATGAAAAATAAGCATTAAATAATCAACAGACCAAAATATTAAATATACAAAAGCCATCAAAGCAAATGTCCAATTTAGAGAGACGCTTCCCCCACCCCTTAGCACAAGCATGCATACAGTATCGCAGCTCAGGCAACTCGCATGGCAGCAACGTATATATATATATATATATATATATATACCAAGTCGTATGCGAAAA
This sequence comes from Unio pictorum, assembly GCA_030141615.1. Classification (NCBI taxonomy): domain Eukaryota; kingdom Metazoa; phylum Mollusca; class Bivalvia; order Unionida; family Unionidae; genus Unio; species Unio pictorum. Next base: position 5,803,252 of record JARLTB010000005.1, on the reverse strand, counting down.
GCAGACATACTAATGTTATGAATATCTAAATTTTCTGTAGCTTCTGGTATATGATTTTATTTTATTTTATTTTTATGCATGGTCGTAAGCTGAATAGAATATTTTTGTTATACATTGTGTACGTAATTTGGCTCCGTTGAATACACATTTCATAGGATATATAAATAGATATTTACGTACATGTTGACTATTTGTAATAATAATCGTAATACTGAGACTTAAAATGGCGCCTATAGCGTATTTTCTCGTTGACTGATGGGATGTGGCAGTTTCAAGAAGAATTCTGTAGATCCCCAGTGAATACGCGAAGCAAAGTAGATATAAGTAATTGTTGTAAACCAATAGTGTATGTTGTCACATGGGGTCTATTGCAAATTAATATCGCAAAATACGGTGCATATGAGTACATTAAGTATTCATTCCGATTTCTGGAGTCATTCACACTTTATGTGTGTGCTGGAGTCATTCACACTTTATGTGTGTGCTGGAGTCATTCACACTTTATGTGTGTGCTGGAGTCATTCACACTTTATGTGTGTGCTGGAGTCATTCACACTTTATGTGTGTGCTGGAGTCATTCACACTTTATGTGTGTGCTGGAGTCATTCACACTTTATGTGTGTGCTGGAGTCATTCACACTTTATGTGTGTGCTGGAGTCATTCACACTTTATGTGTGTGCTGGACTCATTCACACTTTATGTGTGTGCTGGAGTCATTCACACTTTATGTGTGTGCTGGAGTCATTCACACTCTATGTGTGTTCCTGATGTAAGTTTGCAGACGTACTTTATGTTGTACTTCAATATTTTTGGGTAGGAAAAACATTTGATGAACTGTTAAGTGTGATAGAAAGTGCTCATTTTTATTTTTGGAAATAAAACATTCGTTTTGACTGTTCAGTGGTGATAGAAATTGCGCCTTTTGTAGACTCAAATATTATTATGGATCTGTTATGAATTATTCGAGAGATTTCTGTTCAACGCCATCTTAACAACGTTACGGTTCGTGAGGGACCTGTTCATTTCCGGTATTGAAAATGTATGAGACTTTAGAAGTTTGATAAATCTTTATAAGAAATAATTTTGTTTCGCGAATTTATACTGTATCTTTGTCTCATAGTTTTCACTTATTACGTTAATGCTTAAAGTATGTATTAAGTTTAACAATATTTTTGCTTCCTCTTTGTTACCGAAGTTTGTGACCATAGATTAGTAACTCAAAAAATGTTGAGACGCAAATTTGCGCTGAATCTACAGGCAATAACTTCAATACCACCACCAACAGAAAATAAACTAAGACACTTTGAAATCCGAGAATAATATTACAATACCTAGCGGCTTGAAAAGAGCCGACATATTTGCGAAAGTAGGATCGGATAAACAAACTCGTCCTCAGATGTCGTCTTACTACCGCTACTGTATTGGTGAGCATGTTCATGAAAGAAGTCAGCAATCACAAGTGCCCGAGTTCAATTTGCAGACACTTAGTGGTGAGTTGGAAAATCGCGTGGCCATTATCCCTCACAACTACCAAGCAAAAAAGATGCTTGACATCTGGTAACAAATCTGATTCCCGGAATCGTAGCAGTGTTGAAACAGTTTGGTCACGCGGGATCAAAGGAGACTTTGTTTTTATCTATCATATGGTTATGCAGCTTAGTCGTTCAATTGATGAATTGAAAATTCCGTGGTGATCATGGTCCGCAAAGACAGCAGCACTATAAGCAATGAAATTGGCAGAACCCTTTCAAGGATTCTTGAAACGCTGAAGAAAGTCGCTAAAACAGGATTTGGGTGGATGCTCCAAAGATGTTTAAAAGTTGATTCTCATCTCTTGTCGTATCGCCAGTTTCGTATATTCAGTTACATATCTTCAGCAAAATGAAGAAGATGGCCGATCGTTGTTTTGAGTGGGCGGTCTTGTCGGCATTATCTAACGTCAGTTACAATCACGACAGGCCTCAGCAATACCGACGACATCTTGGTATACCCAACTTTGGTGATATCAAGTTTCCCGTGCACGTGACCAAAGCTACACTGAAGAAACGATGTTCCAGGGTATTGCTGTTAATGTGTTAGCAGATGACGAAGTCTTTTATCCGCTAACAATATTGCCCTACCGTCGGCATAAACGGATCCTGGTTGATTGATTTATCATTGCTAAGTGAAAAACAAAACCCAGAATCGGTATCGCGCTATGTATAGATTAAGGACATCAGTCGTCTGCTTAACCTGTACACTAATTACAATTAAGTGTAAAGAAATATCCGTGCTGACGTTGAATCAGTTACTAGTTTATTTTGGTGGTATCAGTGGTATCACCAAATCATGTGCTGCACCTATTAGAAACAATGTCAGATTTACTGCAGTGCAGCAAAAGATGAAAGTCCTCTGTATTATTTACGTGGAGTTTTAGTGTCTGGATTTGGTACAGAGACTGACGAGACAGTACAAGTAGCTGAACAAATTCCATGTGTGCTTTTATACTTTGTGATTCAATGTGATGACAAATCTGAGCCACCAGTCTTTTATCTCTTCAGACACTATGGATATATTTCTCAGATTGATGGAAGCCTCAATACAATGGATTCGACAGCACCTCGATTCATTAGCAGATTCAATTATGACGTAGAATAATATTCGTGAGTTATCCGCAGCCAGCATTGCTGAATTTGTGAGAGAAAAAAAGCACTCTCTTCTAGCGATGCCATAGTTTATGATCACTGCCACATCACTGACTCCTACAGTGGTAATGCACAGAACGCGAATAATTTTCAGCTGAAAATTTATCCACAAAAACTTTAAAAAATCTCTGTGATGCTTCATAACCAGTGTCTGTCGATTGTCGCGGAATTGTATATATTTGTCGTTTATATATTCTTTGGATTAAATGCGTGTACTCGGATTTCGTTTCTGATATGACCATCAGCTGTAAAGCTAACAGATTGATTACTGGTGACTGATTGTCGACTGATTGATTGAGGGCCGGTGACTGGCGAACGGTAACTAGTGAATGCTGAGTGGTGTTGAATGAGTGAAGGAATAATGGAGTGATACTTACGCTGTATCTCCGTATATTGGCATTGTTTAGCCGTGATGCTAATTTGGGTTATGTAATACCTACTGTGTTGTTGTCAAGGTTGATGTTGGACTGGAAGAAGATAAAGGTCATCACGTGACCCAAAGCATCTGGACCATCAGGTATGCATAGAACAAGAGAATTTACGAATCTTTAGTCAGACGAGGCGGGGCAGACCATTAGTGTTGCCTCATCAAACATTCGACAGAGGGTTGCGGCTGAGAAGATATTTCCAATGTGTGTTCGATTTCGCAAGATGTATGTCCCACATTTGTATATTATATTTCACTTTTTGACTAAAAACTCATCATATTTCACTATTTTTGTGAAAATTCTTGTCATTAGTTGATTGAAACGTATCATACATCACGTTTTGAGTGAACTTAAGCATGCATTACTATCCGAGAGGAAATTGTCAATGTGCAAATGATATCATTTATTCTAATGTTTGTTTGGAATCCGTTTGGATCATTAATCATTGTATCTTTTTACTATTTGCGCTATTTTCTTTCAGATCAGTTCACATTTGCATTTAACTCGCAATACATTATCAGTTTTGGGCATTTTAAAAAAAAATATCCAACATTGGGTTTTGTGGCCGCAAGAATCAAACAGTCTTTTCATGTATTCATTCATCAAATACAAATTGCATTTTTGTCACCATCAATATAATTCATTGTTATACTTCGACCCCAACTCGGTTATCTTGATACACCGATGGCCACTTGATCATTCAAGCAATAGCCACAGCATCCGACACACTAATTAGCATTATCGCCATCAACATGGAAAATACATGATGTTTCTGTTGGGTTTCATCATCATGCTGTGGTCGAGGCTACTAAACATCTGACCAATTCTCTCCACTTGTCTCGTTTATGTGCCAGTGCACGTGTCTCCGCAAAACGTTTCCTGGTCCATTCTGTGATGTTGTCAGTCCACTTTTTTCTATATCTAGCTCTCCTTATGCCACACTGGACTCTGCCCTGCGGGATTCGTGTCTATATAATGTTGGCTCTGGTGACATGGACAATCCATTGCAGCTTTCTGGTTTTGATGGTGTTGAGAAGGTCATTCATATTTGCCTAGTTTTCGCCTGATGGTGTTGCGCACTTCTTCATTTGTGATGTGGTCCATGTAAGAGATGACAAGGATGGAAATGTAGCATTTTATTTGAAGTGCCTGGATTATTCGTTGTAATTCTACTCTCAGTGTCCAATTCTCACATGAATACAAACATATTCAGATGACTAGTGCTCTGAATAGTCTGATTTTAGTTTTCAGACAGATATTCTTGTCTTTCCAGATAGGTCTTAGATTTGTCATTACTGTTTGTTGTTTGTGCTACTCGTAACACAATTTCTGATCGCGATCCCTCTTCGGTGAGTGTGGAACAAAGTTATTTGAACTGGGTCAGTGTTTGGAGTTCCTGTCCTCTGACATTAATCTTGGCAGAGATCTTTTTCGATTAATTTTCATCAGCTGGTTTCTTCTCAGTGCTTAACTCCATGTCAAATCCGGAAGATGTTTCATCCATATTCTTCACTAAGGTGGCAAGCTCGTCTTGACTTCATGCCAGCTCATTAATGTTGTCTGCAAAGCAAAGTTTATTGAGGCTACAACTTTCGATGCTGATTGTCCCACAGTACCGTAGTTTTTCAGTTCTTTGCTCGGGATGCGCTCCAAGTGGATGATGAAAAGCGTGGGTGACAGGAGACAGCCTTGCCGTACTAAAACTGTTGCCTGGAATCAGTCTCCCGCAGAACATTGAGCAATTACTGCACTGGTAGCTTTGGCGTACATCTGCTTGATCGTATTGCGCAACTTTTGACCCATGTTGTACTTCTTCATTGTGGCCCACAATACCATATGCCACGCTCTGTCAAAAGCTTTTTTGAAATTTATGACCACATGATAGATGTCTTGTTGATATTTGCGAGTACTTTTCTCACGTAACTCTGAGATTTAATAGTTGTTATGTTGTGCTTCATCCACTCTGGAACGCTGCCTGATCTTCGGCGATTATTTCTTCTGCTTGATGTTTCAGTCTGTTCACGATGATCTTCACAATCACCTTATTATCAAATTAATAGTTCTGTAATTTTGGAACAGCTGGAGATTGCATGTTTGGGAGAATATTACAAATCGTAACTGGGTCCACTGTGTTAGCCATCACCTGTCTGCAGATACTGTGCAGATTGTTGTTAGTAGTTATATCACTGATTCCCCCTTCTTGATACGTTCAGCTGCAATGTTCTCTACTCTGGCTGCCTTCATTTTCTTCAGTGCTTTTACTGCTGAATCCATCGCATCGTTGATAATGGGGAAATCAGCATCATTTGAGGAGTTTTGAATTTCAAGCAGCTGTTTGTCTCTTGTGGACTGGTGAATGTAGAGCTCTTTGCAACAATCAATCAATCTCTATGCAATTTCACTCGCATCAATGAGGCATTTTGAGTTTTTGTATTTAATGGTACTGACTCTTGGTTGCATTAGTTTGGTGAAGTCGTTCACAATTGAGAATGCAGTTTTGCTGTTATGCTTTATCAGACTGCTCTCTATTTATGTGCACTTTTGTCCAATCCAATCTTCTTTTGCTTGCTTTAGGTTTTTTCTGTTCGTCCTGTTTATTTTTCGGTACTCCATTGCCCCTTTTGTGTGTCTGGTGTTTTATTTTTAGGTCTCTTCGGGCATCACACAACCTCAAAATCTCTTCTGTAACCCATTGTAGTTTCTTTGTGTGATGGAGGTCAATGATGTTCTTAGCAACGTCTGTGATGACTGTGTTGAAAGTGTTTGCTGGGTTTACATTCATTTAATCCATTTGGTATGTTATGAGCTAGTTAGTAACCTGTCTGAGGAGATTTTCAAGATCAGTCCACTATACTGTCCCTTCAGCACGAACCTCATAACCAAATACTGAGACTGGAACAAAATGTCCCTCAATTTAGCTCAAAGTCGACCTGAAATATCCCGATTGTTTTCACAAGTCGCAACAACGATTATCCGCTGTTCCCAGAAACGTTAAATGTGCCCAGTGCACGGTTCGTGGTAGTCGCACAATCAGTGATCGATCTCTGAGGAATCCGGCAGTAAACGTCCCAGTCTAAACACTATGTTCTGCACGTACGAAATCTTCAATTGTACTTGCAACTTGGTACGCTCCTGACCAAGATCCATCGGGTGCTAAAACTCCACCATCAAGACTGGATGGCTCCTTATATTAAGATAATCACAGACATGGACACCAAATCATTCAGTTACCCTAAGACTGACTTCTTCAAGTTCGTGAATAATGTCTAGTTTTGAAGTCCGTAGATAATTTGTGTAAATGAATCAGCGTTGATTTTGTCCGCCAAATGTCAAAATAGCGACCAGGACCGTCTTCTGGGGTTCATTACGAACATGACTTTGTGTCCAGAAAAATCTGTGATAGTGGACTAGTTTCCGTTCATAGTTTTAAAAAAATTAAACCTCAAGCCGACGAAATCAATCTATATGGGATCGTTCGTGCTAGACTTGTCTAAACTAATTAAGTACGCGTTTTATTAACACATTATCAAATAATTTTTTTCAGGATCCGCCAGGATGCTGAACACCGACGCCGAATCACTGTTAATGCACATCACTATCGAAAACGTGTTAGCCGACATGGTACAGCCATACATGAAAAACGAATTTGATGTCAGCGAGAATCCAAAAGAACGTCCGTTCTACTCGAACTAAAACACAAACGGTGCTGCGCGGGTTCATCGAGTAATGGTCGGGTAAAACGATATAAAACTATATGGAACTGCGGTCCAAAATGTCCTCAATTGTGTTCAGTTCCAAAATTATTAAGAAACCAAAGGTGTTCCTCGTGTGATTGTGCAGAATGATCTCTAGCAAGTAATGGACTGGAATGCCTTCAAGATCTTCGTGAGTTTACTCAGACGACAATATAATCCGATCGAAGAAATATTGCATCAGGGTATACCGATGCACCAAGACGAGTTTGTCCCCGCTGAATACCAAACGATGGATACTTTCATATGAAATCCTCACTTTCGCATTTAGTCATGGTGCTAAAGCAAATTACTAAGGTTAGTGACCTGCCAAAACAAAACCTGACGACAGTTCCCTATATGCTATAACAACTTTCAATTCATCTAACACACATTTACAACAGCGAGGTATTTCTCTACCTGATGATGATGGCTCCAATCACTAACAGGTTTGTTATCTTGGAATATCAGTCCGTTCTTAAATAGATCTACCCACTACACTGAGTCACTGACAAGGCGTTGCGACTCGCATTATAAGTCTGCAAATAAAACAAACAAGATCCTGAGCAAGCTTTCTCCGATAGTTTGTAATGGCGCTGGCTGTGAAAATATTTTGTGAGTAACAATCACGGTCTTTTGTGGAAACATATTGGTTACTTTTGCGTCATGAATGTGACCTCTTGGTTCAAGGCATCTATAACCAATGGAAGACGGGTTACCCATTTCTGAGAACGCCCAGGTTTAATTAGCATTTCTTGTGCGTGATGATGACCGAATAACCATTTCAAAAGTTTGCTATTTAATCGTTCCTCAATGACCTGGTGACAATGTATAGTTATATGTCCAACACGTACTCGCACATGATGCTTGGTTAACAACGGAACCACAGAGCCGAGATAATTGCTTTGTCAGGATCCACTTGAAATAATCAAGGCCATGTTAGTGGGCTGCGTACATAAATTCGCTTTAAGTAGCTTTGCCATGATGTGAGAGAGAAACTTGCCAAAATGAAAAACCCCGGAAATAACCACCGTCCCACGAGAAGCTACTGGCAATTTTTCTCACATAATCACATTGGCCGAATATGAGCCTCTAAACACGCAGAGAGAGGTGAGATGGCAGTGATCCGTAACGGATTGCGCATTAGATCACTCGGCCACTCGTGGCCCATTTGATAAATAATAACCGACATCTGGTTCTTCAATTGATACCAAGATATCACGTATTTACAAGCCAGTCATGGCATTGTATAGATTTGCCTTATCAGCATCGTCGGTCACCGGAGATTAAGTTCAGTTCGAAGCACTCGACATTTATCTGGATGCGTACTTAAGCGTCTTTTGCGTTTGTGTTAAAGATTATGTAGTATCATTTTATATAAGTAATGGAATCTGACCGCGGTGATGAAGTTTCAGAATTTACCAAAAACGATGTGTTCGACCTAGACCAGCTAAAATTGATAACAACATAGTGCAGCCTCATTACACTCACTAAATGGTGTCGATAACAATCGAGAATAAAATTATCAGTGTTGACGAGTTTGATAATGAAATAGCGGATATGGAAAAAATAGAAAACTCCATGTACAAATAAAACAACCTTGCGGTTGCAAATTTACATACAGTATAAATCTAGTTTAAACGAACTCAAAGCGTATATATATATATATATATATATATATATATATATATATATATATATATATATATATATGCATGGACGGATGGATGGATGTTGATCGCAACCAAACACTGTATTAGCTGTCGTTTCCACACATTGCTGCAGTCTCGAGTAGTACGTAAGTTTGACTCGCTGTTAAAATATGGGTTGCCAGACAGCTGTGTGAGACTGATCCGCCATGACTAACCAATTGGGCAGAAAGTCTTATTAAATATATTAACTCTCTCTCTCTCTCTCTCTCTCTCTCTCTCTCTCTCTCTCTCTCTCTCTCTCTGTTAGTGTTAGTAAAGGAAAACGAGCTTATAATTAATTGTGATACAGTCAGCGGATGGTTCCCTGACCCAATCTACTTATGTACTGGGAATGATAACAATACATCCAAAAATAAACTATTCTACTTGATTGTGATTATAAAACGTAATCGTAATCTGTTAAAGTGATTCATGGGTTTCGGTTTAACTTTTTGAAATCAGTTTTTCAATTACTCATACTATACTGATTGTAATAACAATACATCCATTGTTCATAAAACAATTACAGTTAGGTACAGACGGGTTCATTATATTTAGGACACTTATTAATTTAGCTTTCAATGACTATTTATAGCTAGTATACTATACCTATATCATTTATGTATCTTTATGACTGTGTGAAACTTCCTCACATGTGCAAATTTAGTCAATTTGCAAATGAAGATCATGTTTTTTTTTTATAACAAGTTGTTTGTGATTCATAATTGCATACGCTATATGATCAAATCGGCTTTAATTATATCCATTGTGTAGCCAAGACTGCACAGGCGGTTAATAGGACCATTCTCCGTCCAATTATAGCGCAATACCTTACAACCATTCTCTGTGAAACTATAATAGGATAACCCTTAGCATCCTTCTCTGTCCAGTTATAAAAGCATACCCCATATTACCCTTATTTGTCCCATTATAAAAGCATACCCCATATTACCCTTATCTGTCCCATTATAAAAGCATACCTCATACCACCCTTATTTGTCCCATTATAACAATAAACCCTTCCAGCCCTTTTCTGTCCCATTACAACACCATTCCCTTTATCACTCTTCTCTGTTCCATTATAACATCGTACCCCTTACAACCATACTTTGTCGCATTATAACGTCACACCCGTTACTTCCCTTCTCTGTCCCATTATAACATCATAAACATTACCTCCCTTCTCTGTCCCATTATAACATCATAAACATTACCTCCCTTCTCTGTCCCATTATAACGCCATACCCTTATCCGCCATTCTGTCAAATTATAACATCATACTCCTTGCCACCCTACTTTTTCATTATAACATTATACCCCTTACTTCCCTTCTCTGTCCCATTGTAACACTCTACCACTTACTTCCCTTCTCTGTCCAATCGTAACATTATGCCACTTACTTCCCTTTTCTGTCCCATTGTAACATTCTACTACTTACTTCCCTTCTCTGTCCAATCGTAACATTATGCCACTTACTTCCCTTCTCTGTCCCATTGTAACACTCTACCACTTACTTCCCTTATCTGTCCCATTGTAACATTATGCCACTTACTTCTCTTCTCTGTCCCATTGTAACATTATACCACTTACTTCCCTTATCTGTCCAATTGTAACGGGGGCGCTCACCAGTTAGTATGTACTTTTCAGATAGTGACGTATGTGAGGTGAAGTTGTTTGCATTTGTAACATGCACAATGGAGATAATGTTGGCATATCTCAATGCTACTTTGATGTAATGTGGCTGATATTTCTTTGGATACTGCACTTGTGGAAATTGTACATGATCTAAGCACATGGTATAACAAAATGGATGCTCCCAATTGCTTGAAAAATTAGCCAAAATGAATCAAAAGTACACTAACTTTAGCAGTTATTAAACTATGAAAAACGAATTTTGCTGAAGTAGGCAATAGCAGCTTCTGAAAGTGCAATGAACAAATTACAAAACATCTGAAAAGTAAAAAAGTTATCGGAACATTTTTCTACAATTTATCTCTGAAGTCCAGTAAGCAGTTTTTATTCGAGCACATCTTAAGTTAGCCCAAGCTGTATACTCTATAACCTAAAGTACACCCATAAATCATACATCAAAATAAAGGGAACTGAAAGTTCTTCTCCCAACACCTAAGATATACAATGTCTTTATTATATTGCCAGTATAACCAGTGAAGAAACCCCAGAAAATTATTTTTCTTCAAAATTCTAATGCAAAGTACGAAACTGTAGAGCGCCACCAACATTATACCAATTACTTCCTATATCTGTCCAATTGTAACATTATACCACTTACTTCCCTTATCTGTCCAATTGTAACATTATACCACTTACTTCCCTTATCTGTCCCATTATAATCGTCACACCTATTAGCACCCTTCTCTGTCCCATTATAACAGTCACACCCCTTAGCACCCTTCTCTGTCCCATTATAACACCATATATCTTACCTCTCTTCTCTGTCCCATTATAAAATCACAGCACTTACCACCATTATCTGTCCCATTATTACATTATACCCGTTACCATCGTTTTCTGCACAATTATATCATGCATACATGTTGGTTTTATCAGTTACAACACGTGTGTATAAGAGCCGAAAACACGAACTGATTGAAGACAAAATATTTAAAAAAAAAACAAACATAACCGCCAAATCGAACCTAACCTCCAGTTAAATAGCTCCGAAAATATGTATGATCCTCTCTCTCTCTCTCTCTCTCTCTCTCTCTCTCTCTCTCTCTCTCTCTCTCTCTCTCTCTCTCTCTCTCTCTCTTTTACGCACAATACCCCCTGATTCATTTGAAAATATGCTGTTACGATCAACAAACATTTAATGCGGTTGTAAAGGTTTCATATACTTGGGTAGCTTGTATATTTGTTCGAACCGTCGATAATGAACACACTGAATCCTAGTTCTAAAGGGAAAGTTTAAATACGAAAGCAATGTATTTGCGCTGTTTCCAATATTGTTTCATGACAGAATATAAAAGAACTGGTTACAATATCATAAATCATTTAAAATTCTCTGAATCATTTGAAATTATCTGATGTTTATGAATGTATCTCTTTATGAATTATGAATGTATCTCTTTATGAATTATGAATGTATCTCTTGGTGTAGGCTGTATAATGTTCATGCGAGCAAATCTGAGGTAAAAAGAATGATTCAGAGCTATACTTATTGCGCTAGAATGACTCGCAAGTTCTCTTGTTGTTGAAGGATTCAACGCCATTTTTCAGCACAAGACAGGCTATACATGGCGCCAGTGTTAATGGTGCCGGAAGAACACAGGAAACCACCAGAAAGAACCAAAGACCCACGAGAAACATAATGTCAAGCTTTCTCACATATAGACATATTTCTGAATATGAGACTCGAACCCATGCAGACAGGTGAGATGGCAGTGATCTGTAACAGAGAGTACTTTAGACCATTCGATAGGCCACTCGCCCCCCCCCCCCCAGGTTTCGTGTTAATGGTACTGTGTCTTAGCTATGCTTTTCAGTAATATATAGTGTTGCTAAAATGTTCATTATCAGCTTCAGAACAAGAAAGTGATTGGCATGTTAGCAATTATAAGGTACGTGCCGGCAGCTTTCACCAGCATGTATTTGGCATTCACAATACAGCCGTACAGTGGTTCAAGTCCTACTTAGTCAACAGGACACAAATTGTATCTGCAAATAAAATACACTCCAGACCAGTTGTTCTATGTTGTGGTTTTCCACCGGAGTTAGTTCTTGGACCTGTTCGCTTCATTCTATACACTCAGCCACTCTCAAGTGTCACAGATCATCACTCAGTGTCTCATCAATTGTACGCGGATGACACCCAAATATACAAGTCTAGCTACCCAACTGAAGTTTATGCTACCATCCAATGAGTAGAGAGGTTCATTTCTGATATGAAATCATGGATGACATGTAACAGCTGCAGATGAATGATGATAAAACTGAGGCTATTCTGATCACAACACAAAGACTTTCCCATTTACATCATTTACCTCAAACAATAAAAATCAGCAACACCACTATTAAATTCATTCAGTCAGTACGAAACCAAGGTGTTACTCTAGAGAGTATTCTCATATTGCACCAACATGTCAGTAACATATGCAAGGCTGCAAAAATGAGCTGAGACAGATCAGCTCCATTCGCAAATATCTTTCTGTTGATGCCACTAAAAAACGTGTGTGTTCATTAGCACTTTCAAGACTGGATTATTGTAACTCAATTCTGTCCGGTTCGTTTCAATATCTACTCCAGAAACTTAAAGAGTTCAAAACACAGCTGCTCTGATCATCTTTAGAGCAACACGATCAGAGCACACCTCTCCCTACACTGGCTATCTATTCGATTAGAATCAAACACAACATTTGTTCTCTGTGATACGTTTATTGGACGGCCTTCAGTCCAGCATAAATATCCGGCCTCACCCATGTGTACACACCAGCAAGATACTTACTCTCTTCTTCGAATAATCATATATATGGAAACGAAGTCATATGGACAAAGTTCCTTTGCATACCAGGGCACAGCAACATGGAATGAATTGCCCATTGAACATAGATACAAAAAACAGTGATCCCTTTCAAGACTGCTCTTCAACTCACCTTGTCGAATGCAAGAACAATCTTAAAGACATAAAATGTTTCCTACCTTAAATATTAACAGCATTTTTTGTTTTCCAATTTCATATTGTTGGTTTTCGTTTTGCAATCATATCATTATAGATGTAAAGCGCTTTGAGGATAAGATGACAGCATATAAATTAATTTTCGATTAATGAGACGATGACTTGTATAATTCTAATACATTTTTATTTCGTTCCGTTTCATCGTTTTGTTGATATTTTGAGGCGGACGTGAAGCTGAATTACAAACTAAGAGAGGAGGAAATACTTAATATCTGTTCCATGTATTTCAAATATTAGGAAATACACAAATGCGTGCATAGTAACGCTTTTGGGTCTCTCTCCAACTATGCGTAATGAGAAATGTATGCTTTTAGGTCACTGTGATCCATTTTTAACGCTTCAATGGGCCGCGTTGTGTTCTACGATTTGCTTTGCTACGTAGACACCGCTACATCAGAATGATATAAGATGATTCATAAGGTCCTTCACACACCAAAGCGTTTTGCCATCCGTTATCTTCCTTCATACACCAAAGCATTTTGCCATCCGTGATCTTTCTTCATAAACCAAAGCGTTTTGCCATCCGTGATCTTCCTTCATAAACCAAAGCGTTTTGCCATCCGTGATCTTTCTTCATAAACCAAAGCGTTTTGCTATCCGTGATCCTTCTTCATAAACCAAAGCATTTTGGCATCAGAGATCTTTCTTCATAAACAAAAGCGTTTTGCCATCCGTGATCGTCTTTTCAGTAGTATTTAGAACTGTGTCAAACATCCAACTACCTGCGTATCTTCCAATTTATAAACCTCTCATTGGTCTCAAAGATATTCGCCTATAAATTAAAACAATGCTAAGGAGGCACAATACAACCTATCAGTTTTAAATACTAGGTCTCACACCTTTCACTTTACCAATTTATTTGGCAAATGCTATAATCTACTACTCGTCATTTTGATACACAAAATCCTAAAACATTCACCTATATTTCCATATCAAAGAAATTAATCTAGCAACTCCATATTTTCATTCAGCAATTTAATAAAATATTCTTTTTCCGCCAATCATTTGTTTTATATACACAATCTCAATACCTACAACACCATGACAAGAATTTGGACGCTTACGTATGTATGTATGTATGTATGTATGTATGTATGTATGTATGTATGTATGTATGTATGTATGTATGTATGTATGTATGTATGTATGTATGTATGTATGTATGTATGTATGTATGTATGTATGTATTGTTACACGCACAGGGGTATTCACTTGACCAAGCGGTGCCAAAACCCTGGCGCGAGTCACGCTGGAAGTCATGTTTTCCCCAAATTTCCAAAGACTTCCATACAACTTGAGTTGTAAAATGGAAAGAAAGACGTGTCTGCTATAATTATTAATCTTTGCTGTAATCAATGGGCGACCCAGAGGAGACAACTTGCCCAAACGTCCATTAACTGCACCTTTGCATGGTTTTTCTTCATTATCATCCGTTTTCCGTACCGATAACTTGTCATGCCATAGAAATTACACCAGTATTCCCTTACTAACTGGGAAATATTTAACTGCGTGACCCTAGGCCAGTCAATCCACAGAATTTCCGGCGTATCACGCTCATATACATACGCCCATTTTCCACTATGGCCACATAAACGGCACCTACCAAGTTCCAACTTATTGACTCCATTCTATAATTTAATGATTTCCAACCATAAATGCTGCCTTTTCAATCACAATACTTGTATACACCGCGGAATTTTAATATGGACTATGTTATCGAAAGGGACAGTCATTCGGCTTGTACCCAAAATCATCACTAACGACCCCAGCATGGTTCAAATTCACTAACACTCCTCTCTGTGATGTTTGCTCCTACTAACTGGCTAACTATTTCGGGCTAGCAACTCCAAATTTATTACAGTATGTATGTATGTATGTATGTATGTATGTATGTATGTATGTATGTATGTATGTATGTATGTATGTATGTATGTATGTATGTATGTGCATGCATGTATGTATGTATGTGTATGTGTGTGTGTGTATGTCTGTCTGTCTGTCTGTCTATATGTATGCATGCTTGATTGTTTAATGTTGACATTGATTGTCAGTGAAGTGATTATATCATACCGAAAGCAGACCGAAGTTTGGTTACCACAGCAAAAGAAATATTCTGATGAAGAAAATCCTGATTAAACCGACTTTGAAAATAAAATTGCAAAAGATCTTGACAGGAAAATAATAGGTAAATTTACCCAAGGAGGATCATATGATCATAAACGACATTGTACAAGATTAATCATGGACGATGCTGAATTAAATTTTATAATCGCTAATACAACGAAAAGAAATACATTTAGAAGTCGGGATACAGCTTTCTTATCAAATGGAACTAAGATAAGTACAATTGTGAGTTATATTGACGGTGAATCACCGCAGTATACCCATTTAAGATCTTCGATGCTCGCGTACGTTTCAATTAATCTGTTATCGATGATAAATAAAATTCCAGAGTTTTCTGTCAGAGTAGCTACCGATTCGTTTGATATCAGTAAAAAATATTTTAAATTACTAGAACAACTAAATATCATCAATCATGCACCACGGGGTTCGTAGAGAACATAAAAGAAAATATACTCATTTATTCTGCATCTGCAGATGTTCCAATCAAAGATATTTACCGTAGAAATAATCAGATATTAAAGCCATCGTCTGCACCATGAATATATCATTTCGTTGCTAGACACAAAACGATTTATCTCAATGGACGTGGAAGATCAGGAAAGACGACACGTGCGATTGAACTATTTCAGAATTCCGATATGATTGTTTTGACACATACACACAGACTTGCGCGAGAAATGACCCAACGAGGAACACAGTCATGTACTTATCACAGCTTTTTCCGATGGAGCGGAGACGCATGGACTCCTGATCGAATGGGAGATAAATATATTCCGAAAATCATAGTTTGGGATGAAATATGTACAGTATCATTAGAAAATCTAAAAATATTTCTTGATTGGTTGTTGACGGAAATCACTGCTGTAGTAATGTGTGGCGATTATGGTCAACCACCACCCTTTGTTGGACCGTCTCCACACGAATGGCTAAAGAAATCCGTTGACTATTACGAAGAAATAACTGACGATCATAGAGCACTTGATTTAACATTGATTAATCAGAATACAACCGAATAAAATTCAATATGAAGTAATGCGTAATAGAATTTCAGAACCCTCTTTGAACGACTTTTGAGATACGTGGAGACCAAATGATCTCATAGTTGCAAATAGAAAGATAGTTCGTGACACACTTCAACAAAAATTATTTCTGCTACATAAAGAAAAAATCTCAGAGTTGCCGGTACCATTATGTTATCGCCCAGCAGATACGCGACGACAGAATATTCTCGTTGACATACCAAGACAGACGGAGATAAAATCTCTTCTTGAATGATATTGTTTTAGTTGATATCAATGTTGTTGATAGCGCGTTATCGGATTTGACGCTAGGATACGCAATGACAATAAATTCATCTTAAGGATTAACTATTACTGATACAGTTGTCTGGATTGTGGATGATCACATCGAGTGGTCGAATTTAGTTTATCTTGCGGTGTCTCGCGTCAGGAAAATATCTCAGCTATGTAGGATTGTATTGGATGCGTCAGAAACCACTGGCAATGCTGACAATGATATAGTAAGAAAAAAATTAGATAGCTATAAAGAATGTGATAATAAAAATAAACACGACTTAAATCTTGACGTGCAATTTATCATAATATTGAAACGACAACAGGATAATCACTGTGCAAGCTGTAATTGTATCATGCTGTGGCAATACTCAAGTAAAAATTCTAGACAATTTACCGTCGATAGAAAAGATAACAGTCTTGGTCATATACGTGATAATGTGATGTTAACTTGTCTTGAATGTAATCGGCGTAGAGGTGCTAGTTAAGTGAATGTGCAGGTAATTGTGTATCTTTCGGAACTACCTGTAATTGTTCTCGTGTAAATCCACGTTGAAGAGCAGTTGAATCTAATTTGCAGATTGCAGGTCTACATGTAGATCGTACCACGCTGGATATTTTGTGTGTTGTAATATTCTAAGTAGGATCTGTCGCTCTTTTTTTTCCTCCTTCAAGTTTACCTAGTTCGTATAAATACCTTACGATGACATTACCTAATATTGACTGCGGTGAAACATTATGCTGTATTGGTATATATTTCCTTGTAATCGCATTATTAGGTTTCATTGCAGTTGTTCGAGTAACCTCATTGTTTAATGCAGCTATCACACTTGGTAATCTTGCAATCCATTCACGAGATCTTGTATCCTGAATGAATTCCTTCGCGTATTGATATCCAAATAATCGTTCAGCAAGTGTTTTGTTAAATCGTTTTACGTTTGCTTGATCACGATGAGTTTTAGTATGTCCTCGTCGTATTTTAACATTATGTCGCTTCATTAATGATGATACTGCACCAAGAAATTCTTTGCCAGGATCAACTTGTGGCCATCGCAAGTGTCCTCGTCGATAAATTCGATCGAAGGCAGATGCAACTTCAGTTGATAGTGGTTCTGATTCTTTATATCTACTTGCAACATCAACCACGGTTAATGCATTTTAAATGTTACTCTACGTATACGATCATGAGGTAAAAACAGAATATCAGCCTGATGAACTTCATTAGGAACTTTAATATCAAAATGTGCGTACCCGATTCGTTTAGGTGGTGGTAGGTAAATTTGCGATATTGCTTGTTGCGCTAACCACGCTGCGGCGGTAGAACGTGTGACATTTGCTGCATTAGCGAGTTTATCTATAGCTGCTCTACTTTTCCATTATCCTCTTGGGCTATAATACATTTGATTCCATTATAATTAATTAGGCAGCACCGATTGCTAATTTGTTTTTCATCGCAGATTTTACTAACCAATTGGCTAATCTTTCCTTGAGATTTTTATATTTTATGGAATTCAATGCATGAATCAATTTCACATCTGCGATATGTCTTTGTTCTAGATCATTACTTTTATAAGCTAAATCATGAACGTGACACGCTTTATCGATTGCATTTACCGGATATTCAGCGGATTTTGGTTGATCTTGTTCACCAAGTCTGATATCAAGTCGAGTGCCAGGACCACAGTAATTAGATCATGGAAGATGTTTTTCTCCGGGATATTTAGCCCACAGAGTTTCTAGAAATTTTGACATTATTGTTGCAATGTCACCACCGGTTTTTAAGGAAAATATCTTTCTGCCACATACGGAACATTTTCCACTGTATGCTATTCTTTTATTTTTTGTTGCAACCGTAGAAAAATCTGTAGTTGGAATTTTAACTTGACAGCGTAAACAATATAAATCCATGATATAAGTATACCATGGATGTAATTGATTTTTCAGCGACAAGAAAACGAGAACAGGTAAAACATCATCCAGCGTTACCAAATTCGATCAGAATGATACAAAAGGCCCGTCTGGATCTGGTAAAACACAATTATTACTTAATTTGATAATGAGATGGTTGAAATGGAATAAATTGTATTTAATTGCACCATCTGTAGATGATCAGAGATGCTACGAAGTACTTAAGGAATTTAATGAAAACGCACGATTGCTGAGCTGTGACGATATTATTGATTTTATAACCGACATTGATGAAGCACCATCTGTCGATGATCTTGATGGATTCGTTAATAATTTAGTTCTGTATGATGACGCAATGCTAGATAAACAATCAAATCCGGCAAGAACATTTTCTCCAGGAAGACATAAAGATACTGTTATTTATGTAACTCAGCGGTATACACAAATTGCGAAAGTAATCAGAGATAATTGTAATATTTTAGCTGTATTTAATGAAATTGATACACACACGCTAAGAAATATTCATCAAACCTGGTGTAGCTGGGATATGGATATAAACAAATTCAAAAATTTCTTTTTACGTGCGCAAGCGACACCGTATGGTTTTATAACAATAATTCTGCATGATCCCAGGACAAGATATCGTGTAGGTATCGATACAATATTTGGCTAATTTGTAGCAGAGAGGGCGTGACTTCAGTTTGTTCGTCCGGTTGCATACAATTTAGGTAAAAATCTTGGTAAATTAGGGGGTTTTGTTTAATATTTTTGTAAATATTTCGTAGGAAGGTTATGTTTTAGGCAAATGACGATTCAGCAAAAAAGTCGGTTCGCCCTCTCTGCTGCTCGCACCCTTTACGGATCCACCACATGTACAGTCAGTCATACGTATAGACACGTACCGACAGCATACATCACCCTTGAAGTAGCTACGTCTAAATTTGTGGCTCTACCCCATGTAGGGACGTACGTACATACAGACAGACAACTCTAGACAGCTCTAGTCTTCTCGTCAGCTCTAGCTCTACTCTGTTCTAACTCTAGTCAACTACACTAAAAACCAAATTGGTCATAATAATGGTTTCTGAAAAATCTCTAGATATATGCTAATACATTCAATTCTAATAGCAACTTGTAATTCAACGTTCACAACATTTCAAATCTGCCTTGTAATAAATGCATCAATAAACGATATGCATCACAACCTAATAAGCTTTGCATATCAAATGAAATAAAAATTTAACATGAAATAAAAATTTAACATGAAGAACACAATGGAGAGCGTAATTTCCTTGACAAGATCCAAAACGACCAGTGTGTCAGTTATAAATTCATCTCCCTCAAAACCATAGGAAAGTGAGTAATAGGCAAGGTAAAATACCTGTGATGTCATGCTAATAATGGCCCTCGTCATATGTAATTTCCGGCGAGATACATGTTAGTACCGTCGCTTGCCTGGAAAAATAATTATTCATCCTAGATAACGTTGTAAGCATGTACAAAGAAAACAAATAGTCAAATACTTCTAAGGCAAAACCAGGTTATCTTTTTTGCCTAATTATGTGACAACGTTCAATACATATATAATAAGGAAGACAAGGCACACATTTCATAATATACACAATAAAAAAAATTTGATACGTTCAATGCATATACAGTAAGGAAGACAAGTCACGCATTTCATACATGTACCCTATGAAAAATTGTGATACGTTCAAAACATATACAGCAAGGAAGACATGTCACATATTTATGAATATCTAGGAATCACTGTTTTATAACCTTTTATAAATATTATAATGCATTACTCAATTTAGATTATAGTTTGAATTGATAACTAAACAATTATTGCACATTATCTTTTGACTAAAACATTTTTACATATCTGCTAGTATTTATTTTGTAAATGCAGTATAGATTATATCCGTTTACATGTCTAGTATACATTTTGTAAATGCCATGTAGATTACAGCCTTTATATATCTCCTAGTATCCATTTAGAAAAAAATATTATATGTCTGTTAGTATCCATTTTGTAAATGCGGTGTAGATTACGTTCTTTAAAGACATTTGATAAACATCCTGTAAATTCTTTAACGAAAAATTCCATTGTTGTTCTAATGCATCGATTACAACGTTTTATAAAAAAAAAAAAATTTAAATTTGTAAAATTTTAAAAAAGTATTTAATTGATATTGTTAATAAATAAGTAACAGGAAAATCACACTATAATGTAATATACATTTTTAATTTAATTAGTACTTTTTTATTTATACTATTTTAAGTATTAGATAGACAAAACTAAAATTATTATTTAAGTTCTCTTTTATGTCTAATAGACATCTTCAATTCACATTGTACAAACACCGTGGAAGAAAATATCACAATTTACAGTACCGGCCCCAAACCATGCGTGATGTGTGGTGGGGACGAAAGGAAAAAAAGTTCTGTGTCAGTTGTGGGGGCGAGAATATCGTGCGTTGAAATGATATTTTGAGATAATGAACGCTGGTAATGCAAAAATGAATGACACGAGAGACTACATAGAGAGATACATACAAAATGCTAATGTCGTATTAGAAAAAAAGAAAATAATCAAATAGAGAAAACTGAAAAAATATTGATGTCGATGAATTTCGACGTCACCCAATATTAGTTAATTACGAAGCCGGTGTTTTAACAATGCGAGAAAGAAAAAAAATATTGGCGTTGTCAAAAACACGGGCTACGTATGATTATCTCAGATTTCTGTATAACAACGTTATCTATGCTGAGTTGGTTGACCATGTGAACAAATATAACAGATAGCCATTTGGATAATGTACATGCAGACACATACAGCAAAATTACAAGAAGAGGAAAGGCAAGTGTACGCTAAAACACTGAGGCCAGTTTCTTTTTTTTTTCTCAGTACATTGAGACTGGATAAATAAAATTCATCGATGTAGGCTGCCGGAAAATATTTTGATATCAAACCATACTCAATATCGCTTGTTGCAAATTGTGTATCTTACTCAGTATCGCTTGTCGCAAATCGTGTATCTTACTCAGTACCGCTTGTCGCAAATCGTGTATCTTACTCAGTATCGCTTGTCGCAAATCGTGTATCTTACTCAATATCGCTTGTCGCAAATCGTGTATCTTACTCAGTATCGCTTGTCGCAAATCGTGTATCTTACTCAGTACCACTTGTCGCAAATCGTGTTACTTACTCAGTACCACTTGTCGCAAATCGTGTATCTTGCTCAGGTGCATCAAAATTGTTTAATCAAAAAATTAAATGTAAGAATATCAGTAGTGTAACGTATTCCCCCACCCCACCCCCTACGGCAAATTGCCTGTTTTAAAATTTCCCTGCGCTAAAAATACCTATGAGCTTTTAATAATACGCAGAGTTTCCAAGTTATTTATACATTATCATGGTCACGTGATTGACTTCGATACTAAAAATGTACAGGTAAATTTGATTATTGTTCACACTGTAGAGAAATACCTGTTACATTTTTTTTTAAAAGTTATACAATTTAAATACGTATTTAATGTGTGTCTATGGATTAAACGTATGCTGATATAAATTATTTTATCGAATATTCTTAAATGACCAAAGACATAAGAGCGTACAAACTTACTATCGGACTTCATGGGTTTGAGTCCCATAAATCCGGTACACATATTTGCGACAGATGCTATTCTAGCGATTCGCCAGGCGATATGATTATGTACAATGGAGAAAAAAAATGATTAAAGAAATTTTGAATATCTAAACGATTTAAAAATTTAAATGGGAAAATAATATAACAATTATCAGCGTCATTCAGCCTGGCCGCAGGAATTTCCATTAGTATTTATTTAGGTCATGCAAATTTGCAGGCCTATATATTTTTGTCAGCCACCCACCCACCTCACAAATTCGAGTTGGGAGAGGTACAATTTACAATTTCAAAAAATGTACAGACCCCAATTTGAACAGTCGGACTCAATAATAATACATATTATATAGAATACAAAAATCGTCACGGAAAATGTCGGACTCAATAATAATAGAAATTATATAGAATACAAAAATCGTCACGGAAAATGTCGGACTCAATAATAATACATATTATATAGAATACAAAAATCGTCACGGAAAATGTCGGATGCAATAATAATACATATTATATAGAATACAAAAATCGTCACGGAAAATGTCGGACTCAATAATAATACATATTATATAGAATACAAAAATCGTCACGGAAAATATACTCCCATTAAAACAATAAGTTTATTTTCATTTAAATAATGCAGAACACCGAGCTTTGCACAAAATTCAAAAGTTAATAAATAAATAAAATAAAGATGATTCCATTTTAGGATCAAACTCTCTAAATATGAAAACTGGGAAGAAAATTTGATATATCATAAAATTGAAAATACCCCATTCGAGTCTGGTATCATTTATGTTTTTCTGTGATAAAATTATAAAGGCCGGTGTGTGGATTGTACTTTTGTCGGTTATATTCTGTATTGTAATTGTCTTGTTTTCTAAATATGCTTTTGTATTGTTTTCGATTTATTTCGTACCATTTCATCTCACAATAAAACCCACAATCGACAAGCGAGTGTTTTCATTTCAGTCCTAAATGAGACAGAGCTCACGTCTGTATTAGTAATTTTCTAAAAGTTTTAAGCGATCAATAAATACTTGACTTGACACTGGAGAAATAATCAGTAGATGATTCCCTGCAATCTCTCTCTCTCTCTCTCTCTCTCTCTCTCTCTCTCTCTCTCTCTCTCTCTCTCTCTCTCTCTCTCTCTCTCTCTCTCTCTCTCATCTGGTGGGCACCTGGGTTGAGATATTATTATGTTGGAGATCAAGACTTTCAAATATGATAAACTAAACATCATATGAAGTATTTCTGTCGAGATGCCCATCCATTTTGGAATAGTATTAACAAGACTGTCAAGATGACTTTTCTGGCAGAGATGTTTGATGTTATACCAGCACCCGTTCGTTGTTGTCCAATTCAAACATCATATAAAGTCTTATAAAATCGCTCCGGTGGTCTATTGGTTAAAGCAGGAGATCGTGGGTTCGATCTCCAGCCGAGTTGACCAAAGACTTACAAAAATTGTACTAACAGCTGCCTCGCTTGGAGCTCAGCATTAAGAGGTTAGTGTTAGGACTGGTCGGCCTGGTGTCAGAATAATATGACTAGGTGGGACATCATGTTACATGTCTGCGGCAGGATGCCCCAGTGCTAGACATCACTACAAACTGCCTCATTGCAGACAACGTAGCGATAAGACTGAAATTATTTTAAAGCAACGTTAAAATTCCTAATCAAACAAATGAAAACTAACGTATTTTAGTCAATTTGACCGTATGTTTGTGAAGATAATTAAGGTGTGTACACTAAATTAGTATATATGCAAGTGTGCTGATGTACACTCATTTATAGTCTATACATGTATGTTAATGTACACTAATTTATAGTCTATACATGTGTGCTGATGTACACTAATTTATAGTCTATACATGTGTGCTAATGTGCACTAATTTATAGTCTATACATGTGTGTTAATGTACACTAATTTATGGTCTATACATGTATGCAAAAAAAAAAAAACGAACAAGTTTTGATCATTAAAATAGATTTTATTCAATCATTGATCTAATAAATAAAATGTAAAAATATAAAAAAAAATAAAAATATGGCAGTTTTAAATTGTTACAAATGACTTTCATTACGTAACTTCTTTTGCCTATGTAAGATTCATAATCACAGCTACGTAAACAGAAGGTAAGGTAATACCTGCATTGGAGTATTTTGCATAAAAATACAATTATCACAGTAATTAATACAAAAAAGATTAATACTCATAATTATGACAAATCACAGACTAATAAATTCAAACAAACATGGCAAGGAATAAAATAAGGGGATTTTATATATGCAAATAACTTACTTGTGATAAGACTGTGTTAAAACGAGATTATAAAAGCATAGGGCTTTGTCTACTTAAATATCACTTGATGTCTCGTATTTACTTGACAAAAAACATGAGGATGTTGTCTTGTATTTACTTGACAAAAAATATGTTGTCTTGTATTTACCTTACTATAAAGCATAAGAATGTTGTCTTGTTTTAGCTGACTATAAACATAAGAATGTTGTTGTATTTTTTTGACAATAAAGCATGATGATGTTGTTTTCTTTTAGTTGACTATGAAGCATATAAAAGGTGTTTTGTATTTTCTTGACTGCAAATTATAATGATGTTTTATATTTACTTGACTATAAAGCACCAGTATGTTGTGTCTCTAATTAAAATACTATTAATAACCAATATGTTGTCTTGTATATAAAGACTATTAATAACCAGTGTGTCGTGTTTTGTATTTAAAATACTATAAATAACCAGTATGTTGTTTTGTATTCGCTGACTATAAAGCATAAGAATGTTGTCTTGTTTATTGGTGTCTAGTCGTTAGCGCGTAGGCCAAAAGCGCGCAGCCATAAATGCGCAAGAGACAAATGCGCGCCGTTAGAAAATGATAAATGTTAATATGTCAAATAAATAAGATTCATACGTATGGTGTAACAAAGTTTATTATGTCTACCATTTTTCAAATTGCAACGTTATGTGCGATATCGCGCAGATATTCGATCTCCACGATGCACTACCGTCGGCATTTACTCGGTCTTTTCAATATAAATATCCATCAGTTATTATATGCTCTTTTCCCTCTGAGACATGGTCATTTCCATTGTTATATAAAAAAAAATATAAAAAATGAACAAAGTAAATTTTGGTATTTATAGTTTTTTAGGCTTATACTACGTAAATACGCAGATGTCTGCTCAATGAAAACAGTGATTGAAACTATTAACTGATTTCTTCTAAGTATAAAAATTCTACACTCTTTGATGTGTGAACACTAGAAAATAATTACAATTAAATCTTATAGATTATGCTGCGCGCTTTCGACGGCACGCATTTGACGGGCATGTTTCGCTGCGTGCTTTTGTCGGCGTGCATTTGTCTGCGAGCTTTTGACATGCGCGCTAACGACGGGGTGCCTTTGATTTGACCTGACTATAAGGTACAAACATGTCTTGTATTTACTTGATTATAAAGTATAAGAATGTTGTCTTGTATTTACTTGACTATAAGACACAAAGAACACTGTCTTTTATTTACTTGACTATGTCTTACTATAAGACATACAAATATTGTATTGTATTGTATTTACTTGACTCTAAGACATAAAATATTGTCTTGTATTTACTTGACTGTCTTACTATAAGACATAAAAATATTGTCTTGTATTTACTTGACTTTAATACATAAAAATGTTGTCTTGTATTTACTCGACAATAAAGCATCATAACATTGAATTTACTCGATTCAAAGCATGGGTACAGGACTGAATTGGTGCAGTGCAAGTTCCATTATTTTGTCTCTCTCTCTCTCTCTCTCTCTCTCTCTCTCTCTCTCTCTCTCTCTCTCTCTCTCTGATATTATTTCTGGATGTGCTTGCTTAAATTCCATCATAGGTGCTTGATTCAACTAGTTAACTAGACTGCATGTATGCTGGATTTAGGCTTCCATCTTCTGCCTTTGTTTTCTTCTTCATTTCATCCTGGTTATCATGTTTTTGTTCGAAGTATTTTCATTATGTATTCCGGCAGTGGTATAAATTGCAGCGTTGGCAGCAGAAACATATAATGATTATTATAAGAATGAACACAAAACTGCCAACAGTGCTACCAATTATGATAGCATTTTGAGACTGAGATGAAGTGACCGGTATTGTCATCACTGTTTTGGATGCTGAAAAGAAAAAAAAGGTCTGTGTACTAAATTAAAGATGCCTAAGGATGAATGCACTGTAGTTACCTGTTTAGAAATCACTGTGTTTGATGTTGAAAGAGAATGAAGATCAGATTTTAAAAGATGTCCAGAGACAGATGCATTCTAGTAACTAGTATTGACCTCACTATGCTGACAGAAAATGAAGTTCTTCTTATTATTTTAAAGAGATGTCAACCTTGCATTTACAACATTTGTAAATCTGTAATCTTCTGTATTTTTATAGGAATAGACCTCCATTTTATACAATTATACATGCAATGCTATAAAATGATACATGCCATATTATACAATGATACATGCCATGTTATACAATTATACATGCCATGTTATACAATGATACATGTAATGCTATACAATGATACTTGGAATGTTATACAATTATACATGCCATGTTATACAACGATACATGCCATGGTATACAATGATACATGTAATGTTATACAATAATACATGCAATGTTATACAATGATACATGCAATGTACTACAATGATATGTGTAATGTTATACAATGATACATGCAATGTACTACAATGATATGTGTAATGTTATACAATGATACATGCAATGCTATACAATGATACATGCCATGTTATACAATGATACATGCCATGCTATACAATGATACATGCAATGTTATACAATGATACATGCCATGTTATACAATGATACATGGCATGTTATATAATGATACATGGCATGTTATACAATGATACAAGCCATGTTATACAATGATACATGTAATGCTATACAATGATACTTGCAATGTTATACAATTATACATGTAATGTTATACAATGATACATGCAATGTTATACAATGATACATGTAATGTTATATAATGATACATGTAATGCTATATAATGATACATGCAATGTTATGCAATGATACATGTAATGTTATACAAAGATAATGCCATGCTATACAATGATACATGCCATGTTAAACAATGATACATGTCATGTTATACACTGATACATGCCATGTTATACAATGATACTTGCAATGTTATACAATTATACATGCCATGTTATGCAATGATACATGCCATGATACATGCAATGCTATACAATGATACATGCAATGCTATACAATGATACATGCAATTCAGCATACTGGAATGTCTCTACAAGAGTGAATCTTTATTATTTTTCTAAATATAAAATTAAGATGGTGAATACAGTACTAACTCACTATAAGGGCCTTAATTGTACAACTGTTCCTTCTGTGAGGCCAGGATGGTTATATATCCCATTTCATTACATAGTATTATTATTACATGTGTCATATACTTCATTCTAACACAGTCTCACTATAAGATGTTATAGTTTGGTTTCTGTGAACTGTGTTATAATGTTGGATTCCTGTAGTATACTATACACTTCATTAAAAGGCAGTTTCAGACTGTCATGGGCAGTGTTATTTTGATAGAGTACTGTGTGATGTACTTCACTTCAACTCTGACAATAAGGCAATATATTACTTGGTTCCTTTGGATTGTGTTACAATGAGGGATGACTGTATTAGGCACTTCATTGTAACATAGTCTGACCATCAGATGGCAATGGCTTCCATGGAAAGTTTGATGATGATGGTGTGGCAGTTAATATTAAGCCAAGCCACTCAACTGACAGAATAGGAATGATGGCGTGGAAGTTAATATTAAACCAAGCCACTCAACTGACAGAATATGAATGATGGCATGGAAGTTAATATTAAACCATGCCACTCAACTGACAGAATATGAATGATTGCATGGAAGTTAATATTAAACCAAGCCACTCAACTGACAGAATATGAATGATGGCGTGGAAGTTAATATTAAACCAAGCCACTCAACTGACAGAATATGAATGATGGCATGGAAGTTAATATTAAACCATGCCACTCAACTGACAGAATATGAATGATTGCGTGGAAGTTAATATTAAACCAAGCCACTCAACTGACAGAATATGAATGATGGCGTGGAAGTTAATATTAAACCAAGCCACTCAACTGACAGAATATGAATGATGGCATGGAAGTTAATATTAAACCAAGCCACTCAACTGACAGAAGATGAATGATGGCATGGAAGTTAATATTAAACCAAGCCACTCAACTGACAGAATATGAATGATGGCGTGGAAGTTAATATTAAACCAAGCCACTCAACTGACAGAATATGAATGATGGCGTGGAAGTTAATATTAAACCAAGCCACTCAACTGACAGAATATGAATGATGGCGTGGAAGTTAATATTAAACCAAGCCACTCAACTGACAGAATATGAATGATGGCGTGGAAGTTAATATTAAACCAAGCCACTCAACTGACAGAATATGAATGATGGCATGGAAGTTAATATTAAACCAAGCCACTCAACTGACAGAATATGAATGATGGCATGGAAGTTAATATTAAACCAAGCCACTCAACTGACAGAATATGAATGATGGCGTGGAAGTTAATATTAAACCAAGCCACTCAACTGACAGAATATGAATGATGGCGTGGAAGATAAAATTAAACCAAGCCACTCAACTGACAGAATATGAATGATGGCGTGGAAGTTAAAATCAAACCAAGCCACTCAACTGACAGAATATAAATGATGGCGTGGAAGTTAATACTAAACCAAGCCACTCAAATGACAGAATATGAATGATGGCATGGAAGTTAATATTAAACCAAGCCACTCAACTGACAGAATATGAATGATGGCATGGAAGTTAATATTAAACCAAGCCACTCAACTGACAAAATATGAATGAGGGTATGGAAGTTAATATTAAACCAAGCCACTCAACTGACAGAATATGAATGATGGCGTGGAAGTTAATATTAAACCAAGCCACTCAATTGACAGAATATGAATGATGATGTGGAAGTTAATATTAAACCAAGCCACTCAACTGACAGAATATGAATGATGGCGTGGAAGTTAATATTAAACCAAGCCACTCGATTGGCAGAATAGGAATGTTATCATGCATAGAAAATGGTCTAAGTGCCTTTTTAAGGCCACACCAAAACAATCTGGGCAGTTACTAAGTGCAAATCACATAGGGATGTGAAATTAGGATTTAAAATTCAAAATATTTGATGAGAATTTTCATCAAATTTAAGCAATGTTATGCTTTCATGTTTTCAGATAAGTTATATAATTATTGTACAACTAAGAAGACAAGTACTGAGTTTCCTGCATGTACAAACCCTGCCTAGATTGACATTACACAAACATGCATTCCAGCATAAAATTCCTATTGGTATACAAACAAATACAAATGCAACAATACTGAACAGATCTGTGTTAGTCTTAGCCAATGAAAACTGTTGTTATTAAAATATCTGCATGATCATGCCTACACAAATATATCAGAGTAATTTATTATGGCATTGGAATGTCAGTTTGCCAAACATTGGCCAATCAGATATGGTTTCATCCAATGAATTTTGAATACTTTTAAATCCAAAAGGCTAAAATGCATATCTTAAGTTAAACCTATTGTTAACTATATAATGACTTTTAAAGTCAATGGTCATATTATTAATACTTTGTGTTTTGATGCCATTTCTCAGCAATTGACAAGCTATGCATGGCAGCCGGTATAATTAGTGCAGTTAACCCAGGTTTAATACAAACCACTGACTCATGCAAGCTTTCTCACATACAATATTCAACAGCAGAACTGCTTAAAAAAAACTAACAATAATGAAATCAGATCAATTAAAATCAATGAAATGTTTTGAATCATGAAAACAGAGCAACAATAAAGTAATAAGTGTTAATCAATAATATGACAGACATGTATCATTGTGTGGCCTTGATCATAAATATGACACACATTTATCATTGTGTGAATTTCAACATTAATATGGCACACATGTATCATTGTTTGAATTTCAACATTAATATGACACACCTGTATCATTGTGTGAATTTCAACATTAATATGACACACATGTATCATTGTGTGAATTTCAACATTAATATGACACACCTGTATCATTGTGTGAATTTTAATATGTTAATATGACACACATGTATCATTGTGTGAATTTCAACATTAATATGACACATGTATCATTGTGTGGACTTGATTATAAATATGACACACATGTATCATTGTGTGAATTTCAACATTAATATGACACACATGTATCATTGTGTGAATTTCAACATTAATATGACAGCCATGTATCATTGTGTGAATTTCAACATTAATATGACACACCTGTATCAGTAAGTGAATTTTAATATGTTAATATGACACACATGTATCATTGTGTGAATTTCAACATTAATATGACAGACATGTATCATTGTGTGAATTTTAACATTAATATGACATACCTGTATCATTGTGTGAATTTTAATATGTTAATATGACACACATGTATCATTGTGTGAATTTCAACATTAATATGACATTCATGTATCATTGTGTGGACTTAATCATTAATATGACACACATGTATCATTGTGTGAATTTTAACATTAATATGACACACATGTATCATTGTGTGAATTTCAACATTAATATGACACACATGTATGATTGTGTGAATTTCTACATTAATATGACATACCTGTATCATTGTGTGAATTTTAATATGTTAATATGACACACATGTATCATTGTGTGAATTTCAACATTAATATGACATTCATGTATCATTGTGTGGACTTAATCATTAATATGACAGACATGTATCATTGTGTGAATTTCAACATTAATGTGACACACATGTATCATTGTTTGAATTTCAACATTAATATGGCACACATGTATCATTGTGTGAATTTCAACATTAATATGACACACATGTATCATTGTGTGGACTTAATCATTAATATGACACATATGTATCATTGTGTTAATTTCAACATTAATATGACACACATGTATCATTGTGTGGACTTAATCATTAATATGACAGACATGTATCATTGTGTGAATTTCAACATTAACATGGCACACATGTATCATTGTGTGAATTTCAACATTAATATGACACACATGTATCATTGTGTGGACTTAATCATTAATATGACAGACATGTATCATTGTGTGAATTTCAACATTAATATGACACACATGTATCATTGTTTGAATTTCAACATTAATATGGCACACATGTATCATTGTGTGAATTTCAACATTAATATGACACACATGTATCATTGTGTGGACTTAATCATTAATATGACACACATGTATCATTGTGTGAATTTCAACATTAACATGGCACACATGTATCACTGTGTGGACTTAATCATTAATATGACAGACATGTATCATTGTGTGAATTTCAACATTAATATGACACATGTATCATTGTGTGAATTTCAACATTAATATGACACACATGTATCATTGTTTGAATTTCAACATTAATATGACACACATGTATCATTGTGTGAATTTCAACATTAATATGACACACATGTATCATTGTGTGGACTTAATCATTAATATGACAGACATGTATCATTGTGTGAATTTCAACATTAACATGGCACACATGTATCATTGTGTGAATTTCAACATTAATATGACACACATGTATCATTGTGTGGACTTAATCATTAATATGACAGACATGTATCATTGTGTGAATTTCAACATTAATGTGACACACATGTATCATTGTTTGAATTTCAACATTAATATGGCACACATGTATCATTGTGTGAATTTCAACATTAATATGACACACATGTATCATTGTGTGGACTTAATCATTAATATGACACACATGTATCATTGTGTGAATTTCAACATTAATATGAAACAAATGTATCATTGTTTGAATTTCAACATTAATATGGCACACATGTATCATTGTGTGAATTTCAACATTAATATGACACACATGTATCATTGTGTGAATTTCAACATTAATATGGCACACATGTATCATTGTTTGAATTTCAACATTAATATGGCACACATGTATCATTGTGTGAATTTCAACATTAATATGACACACATGTATCATTGTGTGAATTTCAACATTAATATGACACACATGTATCATTGTGTGAATTTCAACATTAATATGACATACTTTTATCATTGTGTGAATTTTAATATGTTAATATGACACACATGTATCATTGTTTGAATTTCAACATTAATATGGCACACATGTATCATTGTGTGAATTTCAACATTAATATGACACATGTATCATTGTGTGAATTTCAACATTAATATGACACACATGTATCATTGTGTGAATTTCAACATTAATATGACACACATGTATCATTGTGTGAATTTTAATATTAATATGACATACATGTACAACAATGTGTGGATTTTAATATGTTAATATGACACATGTCATACTTTGTGCCAGTTCTGAGACCAACACGTATTATCTATTTGTAATGGGCCAAGTCACAGATCAATGTCCATGTTTGACATTGTTATATAAACCTTAACAGGAGGGTCCCGAGTGGCCAAATGATGGTCCAAAGCGATCTCTGTTATGGATCACTGGCGTCTCACCTCTGTCTGCATGGGTTCGAGTCAGATTCAGCTAATGTAGTTATGTGAGAAAGCTTGCCAGTAGCTTATCATGGGTCAGTGGTTCTATCCGGAGTTTTCCCGGGTTCTTCCTCCACCAATAGTACTAACCACCATATATAGCCTATCGTGTGCTGAAAAATAGCGTTAAACCCTACAACAACAATAAACCTTAACAGATAATACAATGTATGTGCCCAAATCTCATATCACCATGGCAATAAATGTCATTGAATGACAATGAGCTGATAAATGAAAGTACAGTTGACTCCGGTTAACTGCACATCCTCGGGTCCGTCATGAGACAATGCAGTTAACCGGAGTGTGCAGTTAACTGGAGTACGGTACAGTACCGGTACATTTTTAAGCATTTGGAAAAATCGGGACCGGCGTGATTACGTGCAGTTATCCGGAGGGTGCAGTTAACCGATGTGCAGTTAAGTGGAGTCGACTGTAGTGAGTGTGATACCAAAAGTAAAAAAGGCAACACTGTTCCTTGAAATGTGAGCCAACTTGTAACAAATATACTTATAGCATCACTGTTCCTTGAAATGTGAGCCAACTTGTAACAAATATACTTATAGCATCACTGGGCCAGCAAAGGGTATGTCAATATGTAACATTGATATTCTATCATGACTGGACCAGCAAAGGGTATGCCAATATGTAACATTGATATTCTATCATTACTGGACCAGCAAAGGGTATGCCAATATGTAACATTGATATTCTATCATTACTGGACCAGCAAAGGGTATGCCAATATGTAACATTGATATTCTATCATTACTGGACCAGCAAAGGGTATGCCAATATGTAACATTGATATTCTATCATTACTGGACCAGCAAAGGGTATGTCAATATGTAACATTGATATTCTATCATTACTGGACCAGCAAAGGGTATGCCAATATGTAACATTGATATTCTATCATTACTGGACCAGCAAAGGGTATGCCAATATGTAACATTGATATTCTATCATGACTGGACCAGCAAAGGGTATGCCAATATGTAACATTGATATTCTATCATTACTGGACCAGCAAAGGGTATGTCAATATGTAACATTGATATTCTATCATTACTGGACCAGCAAAGGGTATGTCAATATGTAACATTGATATTCTATCATTACTGGACCAGCAAAGGGTATGCCAATATGTAACATTGATATTCTATCATGACTGGACCAGCAAAGGGTATGTCAATATGTAACATTGATATTCTATCATTACTGGACCAGCAAAGGGTATGTCAATATGTAACATTGATATTCTATCATTACTGGACCAGCAAAGGGTATGCCAATATGTAACATTGATATTCTATCATTACTGGACCAGCAAAGGGTATGCCAATATGTAACATTGATATTCTATCATGACTGGACCAGCAAAGGGTATGCCAATATGTAACATTGATATTCTATCATTACTGGACCAGCAAAGGGTATGCCAATATGTAACATTGATATTCTATCATTACTGGACCAGCAAAGGGTATGTCAATATGTAACATTGATATTCTATCATTACTGGACCAGCAAAGGGTATGTCAATATGTAACATTGATATTCTATCATTACTGGACCAGCAAAGGGTATGTCAATATGTAACATTGATATTCTATCATTACTGGACCAGCAAAGGGTATGTCAATATGTAACATTGATATTTGGCCAATATGTGATATTGACTTTCTATCATTACTGGACCAAAGAGGTGGAAGTACTTTTGTGACAAAAATACTTCAAGTATCACTGAACCAAACCTGACCTATGTTTGTTCTGGTGACATGAAACAGATTTCCAAGGTCACTAGTCAATATTCATGTAAAGAAATGGATGGTCACTCATGTGTAAGATATCTTGAAAGTCACTATGATGTTATGTTATCCTCTGATATTGATAGAGAAATAGGAGGAGAAACCAGTCTCTCATAAAGATCATCTCATACTTATATGATCAGATTTCTTTATACAATTGTGGTACAAGCAATAATTTATTGCCTTTGCTTTTGGAGACATGAAGATTTGTCTGACAAAATAGTCATGATCCACACTGGCCTCACCCTAGCTGGAACATGACTTGCCCTGGGTGAATATCTCTACATATCTCCCACATAGTAATGGCTTTAAACTTTTAATGCTGTTTTATGGCAGGCAACCAAAATCCAAAACTTTCAAATATATATCTATGAAAAATGCACACCATAGTTCAATTATCTACCTCAAGTGATTATACCTCAAATTCTGTTTTCAGTCAAAATATCTCCAAAAACATGCCAACAACTTGACAGTTGCTTAAACGGTTTTTAAATCTAATTAAATCATGTATATATTAAAGATCTATATCATGTGATTGTTTAATTTTTTATACTTATAAATCTTTAACAAAATTGAGTCCAAAAATATCACAAATATGTATGAAATTTAAAATTAGATCTTTGAATGCACTCAATGTATGAAACTTTTACAGTTGTGTTGCAATACTATTTTTTTATATATCATAAAGAATGCTTGATGGAGTGATGATTAATGAAAAGCATAAAACCAATATGTTCCCCATTCTTGGACAAACACACAAACTGAACAAAACATATAATGTCATTGTGCATTGACTATTCTAAGAAAGAAAGTAGAGAATATAGTAATAATCACATACCAGTTTTATTTGCAGCTGTTGTGACAGCTGTATTTGGTATTGGGGTGACAGTTGTATTTGCAGCTGTTGTGACAGCTGTATTTGGAACTGGGGTGACAGTTGTATTTGGAGCTGTTGTGACAGTTGTACTTGGATATGGGGTGACAGCTGTATTTGGAACTGGGGTGACCATTGTATTTGCAACTGGTGTGACAGTCGTATTTACAGTTGATGTGACAGTTGTATTTACAGCTGTTGTGACAGCTGTATTTAGAACTGTGGTGATTATACCTGAAAATAAGGAAGATAAATCATTAGACTTTTAAGCATAGTACACACAACCAATACAAATGTCACATGTCCAATTTGCATTAAAATCATATCGAGATCAATATAGCAACTAAAAAGGGGGGTCACTCTGACTTACCTGATATGGGTGATTATAGTCCTTTTCAAATAAATGTACAATTAATACCTAACTGTTGATGTAATGGTTTACAGTGTACAACTGATAGTAGATATCATGGTGTACAGTGTACAACTGATAACTAACTGCTAATAGAGGTCATGGTATACAATGTACAACTAATAATAGATGTCATGGTATACAGTGTACAACTAATAATAGATGTCATTGTGTACAGTGTACAACGGATATCTAACTGCTAATAAAGGTCATGGTATACAATGTAGAACTAATAATAAATGTCATGGTGCACAGTGTACAACTAATAAAAGATGTCATTGTGTACAGTGTACAACTAATAATAGATGTCATGGTGTACAATGTACAACTAGTAATAGATGTCATGGTGTACAGTGTACAACTAATAATAGATGTCATGGTATACAGTGTACAACTAATACCTAACTGCTGAGAGAGGTTATGGTGTACAGTGTACAAATGATATCTAACTGCTAAAAGAGGTCATGGTATATAATGTACAACTAATAATATATGTCATGGTGTACAGTGTACAACTAATACCTAACTGCTGAAAGATGTCATGGTGTACAGTGTACAATTAACAATAGATGTCATGATGTACAGTGTACCATTAATAATAGATGTCATGGTGTACAGTGTACAAATGATACCTTACTGCTGACACATAACGTATAATCATAAAGAAAAAACTAAGAATCCATACAAATTAAATATACGATGTTCCTTCCATGATAAAAAGGGATTTCTAGATGAAGCCTCATAATTGACACAAAATATACATGAAGCAATCAGAAACACATAAAAGTGCATCTGCAATTGCATTTTCTTTTCCCTTGATGTGCCTGATGTTAATATTGTATTCCTGGAATAACAAATTCTACATTAATAATCAATGATTTTTTTTCTTCATCTTGCTAATGAAAATAATGGGGATGTGATCACTGAATACAATAATCAGAGAAGGAACTGAACTAATGTAAACTTCAAAGTGTTGAAAAACAATATACAGTCGACTCCACTTAACTGCACATCGGTTAACTGCACACTCCGGATAACTGCACGTAATCACGTCAGTCCCGATTTTTCCCAATGCTTAAAAATGTACTGTACCGTACTCTGGTTAACTGCACACTCCGGTTAACTGCATTGTCTCGTGACGGGCCCGAGGGTGTGCAGTTAACCGGAGTTGACTGTAAAAGCCAAATATTCCTCCTTGATTTTGGAATAAATTTCTGGGGCTTAATTTTTTAAATAGAAAAATGACATACTGGATGATTCACAGCATTTTTGTTTTCCTGAAATAGTATTAACACCAAGCCTAGCATTACACGCATCAAAAGATATCTTACATGAATGACCTAATTAGAGTTGAAAAAACTGATGCACTCCCAAAAGTATGGCATCAGTTTTTACTTATAGTCAAGTCAAAAAGTACAAAACAATTTTACTTCTAGTCAAGTCTGAAAGTACAAAACAAACCTTATATAAAGTCCATCTGCAGTTATGAATGCTGAAATTTTGTTTCCCTTTTCCATGAGTGGAATTTACCAAAAGGTTGGTGACAAATTTTGCATTTCCAACCTTGTAAATGCAGTCGTCAATTCTTGTCAGTGCAGTCATCAATTCTTGACAATGCAGTCATCAATTCTTGACAATGCAGTCATAATTCTTGTCAATGCAGTCATCAAATCTTGTCAATGCATCAATTTTTATCAATGCATCAATTCTTGTCAATGCAGTCATCAATTCTTGTCAATGCAGTCATCAATTATTGACAATACAGTTATCAATTCTTGTCAATGCAGTCGTCAATTCTTGACAATGTAGTCATCAATTCTTGTCAATGTAGTCATCATTCTTGACTTAGCAGTCATCAATTATTGTCAATGCAGTCATCAATTCTTGACTTAGCAGTCATTGAATCTTGTCAATGCAGTCATCAATTCTTGTAAATGCAGTCATCAATTATTGACAATGCAGTCATCAATTCTTGTCAATGCAGTCATGAATTCTTGACAATGCAGTCATCAATTCTTGACTAAGTAGTCATCAAATCTTTTCAATGCAGTCATCAAATCTTGTAATGCAGTCATCAATTCTTGACAATGCAGTCATCAAATCTTGTCAATGCAGTCATCAAATCTTGTCAATGACAATGAGTCTCTTTTGGTCACACTGTTCATGTTTCTACAGTCAGTGCTTATGCCAAAAGTATTATCTGGTTTCAGCTTAAGAATAAATGAACTCCAATTACATTTACTTAGCTCTGTGAAATCATCAACAAATACTGAATTTATATTATCAAACATTCCTGTTTGAAAGGGTTCACCATGTGTAGTTGCTGTTTCACTGGTGTGGAATCTACAACATCAACATCATGGTAGGTTTTATTTATCCATGTTGGAACACCTGGAAACGTACTCACATTAAAAATTAGCTGTTTTAGTTCACTTGTTGTGGTTGCAGATGTGAAAGATTTTGATCCAGATTATTCATTATTTTTGAATTAAGAAGATTGGTTATACATGTAGCAACATAATTACAGTCCATGAATTATAAAGATCGGTTACACATGTAGCAACATAATTGCAGTCCATGAATTAAGTAGATTGGTTATACATGTAGCAACATAATTGCAGTCCATGAATTAAGAAGTTTTGTTATACATGTAGCAACATAATTACAGTCCATGAATTAAAAAGATAGGTTATACATGTAGCAACATAACTGCAGTCCAATTGCATCACTTAAATTCCTCACTGTGTGGGAAAACTACAACTTGAATATATTATTAACAGTGCTAACTTTATCAACACTGTGTGGGAAAAGTACAAAGTATGTCTGAAGCAATAATCATCAGGATGGCACACTTGTGTGGACCATGTCATAGGCATGCATGCATCAAGATAGCAAAAAAGAGTATTTGTGTGATGTCTTCAGTAAGCTGGCATTTTAAGATAGCACAAAAGAGTGAGGATCATAACTTCATATGAAAACATCAGGATAGGGACACTAGATTAAGGATCATGATTTTAAAGTAAGCATCAGGGTAAGGACACTAGATCAATGATCATGATTTTAAAGTAAACATCAGGGTAAGGACACTAGATTAAGGATCATGATTTTAAAGTAAGCATCAGGGTAAGGACACTAGATTAAGGATCATGATTTTAAAGTAAGCATCAGGGTAAGGACACTAGATTAAGGATCATGCTTTTAAAGTGAACATCAGGATGGGGACACTAGAATAAGGATCATGCTTTTAAAGTAAACACCAGGATGGGGACACTAGAGTAAGGATCATGCTTTTAAAGTGAACATCAGGATAGGGACACTAGAGTAAGGATCATGCTTTTAAAGTGAACATCAGGATGGGGACACTAGAGTAAGGATCATGCTTTTAAAGTGAACATCAGGATGGGGACACTAGAGCAAGAATCATGCTTTTAAAGTAAACACCAGGATGGGGACACTAGAGTAAGGATCAAGCTTTTAATGTGAACATCAGGATGGGGACACTAGAGTATTTGGACAATGCCTCTGGTAAGGAGGGTTAGGGTAGAGGTTAGGGTTATGTTTGAGTGTAGATTATGCCTTTAATCATTTGTACAGTCATGTCAAATTATTAGCACAAATATATCATGTCATTAGCACAATCATGTCCAGTCATTAGCAGAGATATATCACTTCATTGGCACAGTCATGTCAAGGCATTAGCACAGACTTATCATATCATTAGCACAGTCATGTCCAGTCATTAGCACCGATATATCATGTCATAAACACAGTCATGTCAAGTATTTACCACCAACATATCATGTCCCTGACACAGTCATATTAAGTCATTAGCACATGCATGTCATGTCATTAGCTGAGACATGTTATATCATTAGCACAGTCATGTCAAGTCATTAGCACAGTCATGTTAAGTCATTTGGACAGACATGTCATGTCGATAGCTGAGACATGTCATGTTATTAGCACAGAAATTTCATGTTATTGGTGCAGACATATCACGGCATTACCACTGACATGTCACATCATTGGCACTGACATGTCACATCATTGGCACAGACATGTCACATCGTTAGCACAGTCATGTCTTTGGTAAGCATGACATAGGATATCACACTAGAATACTTGCACACATTCTCATTCATTATAATGTCTAAACAGAGTATTATAAATACTGTCAGAACAATACATTTTGTCATATTTGGTCCAGTTCAATTTTTGAGGAAAAGCTGTATAAAATTAACTTTCCTCTCTTCAATAACTGTCCATCACAGGATGCTTTCAAATATAGTAAAATTTGTTGGACATTTTTTTAAATTAAAGGCTTTTCAGCTTTTTAAACAGTAGTCATATTTGATAGTGGAATGTCAAACCTGTACAAATGTGAAAGCCACCATTCATGGCAGGATGCTATGTTCTATAAGGACTAATTCCTTTGCGTGTATTGATTTAGTCTGGTAGCTATACATTAATAAGAAACAGGTTTGTAACTAGTTGTTATACTTACCAGTATTTGCAGCCATTATACGATAAACAGCTACAATTCCACTATATTCACATTTCCATGTAAAGGTGTCTATGGTCGAGTTAAACCTTGATATCATAACAATGATAGATGAAGGAGTTGCACTAAAGTTATATCGGATTCCATCACTTGAAGGTGAACATACTCTATTGCTGAAACATGTAGTAATGTGAGCTCCATTATCATTGTTTTTCCAAATTGCTGGCAAAGTAAATGCTGAAATAATGCAGGTTAAATTGACTGTATCACCATTTATTGGGTTTGTGACAGCAGGTATCTTGACTTGTGTATCTGAAATGAAAGGGCTAATAAATTATAATGCATTTTAATGTAATGAATATGTGTGCATGGCAACTGAATTTATTAACTACATTTGCCACAAGACCAAAGAGTGTCTGATGCAGTGTCTTAGATATCAGTATCCTAAACAGCAAGGCCATAGAGTGTATGGTGTAGTATGTATGTATGTATGTATGTATGTATGTATGTATGTATGTATGTATGTATGTATGTAATTCATGCATATTCATGAATGAGAAATGGGACCATACTTTTGCTATGCACTTAAGCGATATGCATTTAAGTGGAGCCAATTGTACATATATGTATGTATATATCTGTATAATGTTACAATGTTGATTTTCAGAAGGCTCTACATTATGTATCATAAACAGGCACATAGCTGCTGATATGCTGCATACAAATAATTTGACAAGGAAACAAAATCCATTTCAAAACATTTTAAGGTATGATATTTAAGTATTGCAATTATTCATGATAAAAGAAAATTCCCTCCATGATTTCATGATCAATAATTGTTTTTAAATACAAGCAGCTCCATTCCTCCTCCTCTTATTACTACCTGCCTTCATCGTTCTATACATTCATATGACAAAAAATGGTCTAGATATGCATCTTATAAACTATTATGATTTTCATTTCCTGAATACAATACATAAAAATGGCAGTGTACACTCTGTAAGCACATACAGTTGGCAGAGAGTGTACTAGCATGTACTGGAGTGCCATGTATTTGGTATTCCTTTCAGCTCTAGTAATGAAAAGTCTGGAGTCATGTATTTGGTATTCCTTTCAGCTCTAGTAATGAAAAGTCTGGAGTCATGTATTTGGTATTCCTTTCAGCTCTAGTAATGAAATGTCTGGAGTCATGTATTTGGTATTCCTTTCAGCTCTAGTAATGAAATGTCTGGAGTCATGTATTTGGTATTCCTTTCAGCTCTAGTAATGAAAAGTCTGGAGTCATGTATTTGGTATTCCTTTCAGCTCTAGTAATGAAATGTCTGGAGTGCCATGTATTTGGTATTCCTTTCAGCTCTAGTAATGAAAAGTCTGGAGTCATGTATTTGGTATTCCTTTCAGCTCTAGTAATGAAAAGTCTGGAGTCATGTATTTGGTATTCCTTTCAGCTCTAGTAATGAAATGTCTGGAGTCATGTATTTGGTATTCCTTTCAGCTCTAGTAATGAAAAGTCTGGAGTGCCATGTATTTGGTATTCCTTTCAGCTCTAGTAATGAAATGTCTGGAGTCATGTATTTGGTATTCCTTTCAGCTCTAGTAATGAAATGTCTGGAGTCATGTATTCGGTATTCCTTTCAGCTCTAGTAATGAAATGTCTGGAGTCATGTATTTGGTATTCCTTTCCGCTCTAGTAACGAAATGTCTGGAGTCATGTATTTGGTATTCCTTTCAGCTCTAGTAATGAAAAGTCTGGAGTGCCATGTATTTGGTATTCCTTTCAGCTCTAGTAATGAAATGTCTGGAGTCATGTATTTGGTATTCCTTTCAGCTTGAGTAATGAAATGTCTGGAGTCATGTATTTGGTATTCCTTTCAGCTTGAGTAATGAAATGTCTGGAGTCATGTATTTGGTATTCCTTTCAGCTCTAGTAATGAAATGTCTGGAGTCATGTGTTTGGTATTCCTTTCAGCTCTAGTAATGAAATGTCTGGAGTCATGTATTTGGTATTCCTTTCAGCTCTAGTAATGAAATGTCTGGAGTCATGTATTTGGTATTCCTTTCAGCTCTAGTAATGAAATGTCTGGAGTCATGTATTTGGTATTCCTTTCAGCTTGAGTAATGAAATGTCTGGAGTCATGTATTTGGTATTCCTTTCAGCTCTAGTAATGAAAAGTCTGGAGTCATGTATTTGGTATTCCTTTCAGCTCTAGTAATGAAATGTCTGGAGTCATGTATTTGGTATTCCTTTCAGCTTGAGTAATGAAATGTCTGGAGTCATGTATTTGGTATTCCTTTCAGCTCTAGTAATGAAATGTCTGGAGTCATGTATTTGGTATTCCTTTCAGCTCTAGTAATGAAATGTCTGGAGTCATGTATTTGGTATTCCTTTCAGCTTGAGTAATGAAATGTCTGGAGTCATGTATTTGGTATTCCTTTCAGCTCTAGTAATGAAATGTCTGGAGTCATGTATTTGGTATTCATTTCAGCTTTAGTAATGAAATGTCTGGAGTCATGTATTTGGTATTCCTTTCAGCTCTAGTAATGAAATGTCTGGAGTCATGTATTTGGTATTCCTTTCAGCTTGAGTAATGAAATGTCTGGAGTCATGTATTTGGTATTCCTTTCAGCTCTAGTAATGAAATGTCTGGAGTCATGTATTTGGTATTCCTTTCAGCTCTAGTAATGAAATGTCTGGAGTCATGTATTTGGTATTCCTTTCAGCTCTAGTAATGAAATGTCTGGAGTCATGTATTTGGTATTCCTTTCAGCTCTAGTAATGAAATGTCTGGAGTCATGTATTTGGTATTCCTTTCAGCTCTAGTAATGAAATGTCTGGAGTCATGTATTTGGTATTCCTTTCAGCTTGAGT
This sequence comes from Unio pictorum, assembly GCA_030141615.1. Taxonomy (NCBI): domain Eukaryota; kingdom Metazoa; phylum Mollusca; class Bivalvia; order Unionida; family Unionidae; genus Unio; species Unio pictorum. Next base: position 5,759,833 of record JARLTB010000005.1, on the reverse strand, counting down.
AATGAAATGTCTGGAGTCATGTATTTGGTATTCCTTTCAGCTCTAGTAATGAAATGTCTGGAGTCATGTATTTGGTATTCCTTTCAGCTCTAGTAATGAAATGTCTGGAGTTAACTGATGACTGAACATTTGTGTCCATAGTGTCTAAGTTAAACATTTTGGAAGACTGTGAAAAATGCACATCTTCAGTGTCAAAAGTCAGGTCATTGAAACTAGGTTGCCATATCTTCAGTGTCAATAGCCAGGTCATTGAAACTAGGTTGCCATATCTTCAGTGTCAATAGCCAGGTCATTGAAACTAGGTTGCCTCTGAATGGCCTTGAGTCAAAATAATTATCCCAGGTAAATCGTCACTTGCAACAGGTGTGTAGACCAGCAATTATAGAGTTCATCACTTACAAACAATGTCAGCATCAAGTACTCACACATTGTGAATATTTAATTTATATTGTCATAACTTTTGTCCATGATTGAGTGGTGTAAACTGAATGTTTACAAAGCAAACTTTTGTCCATGATTGAATGGTGTATACTGAATGTTTACAAAGCAAAGTTTTGTCCATGATTGAATGGTGTAAACTGAATGTTTACAAAGTAAACTTTTGTCCATGATTGAATGGTGTATACTGAATGTTTACAAAGCAAAGTTTTGTCCATGATTGAATGGTGTAAACTGAATGTTTACAAAGCAAACTTTTGTCCATGATTGAATGGTGTATACTGAATGTTTACAAAGCAAAGTTTTGTCCATGATTGAATGGTGTAAACTGAATGTTACAAAGCAAACTTTTGCCCATGATTGAATGGTGTATACTGAATGTTTACAAAGCAAATTTTTGTCCATGATTGAATGGTGTAAACTGAATGTTTACAAAGCGCAAACTTTTGTCCATGATTGTAAGCTGTAGACAGAATGTTTACATGCCATTTGAGTTCAAGACCAATCAAGTTCACACTTACACTCTAATTTTCCATTGGATTGCTTCACAATTGTTTATACTTTAAGTGAAAATGTTCATAAATAAATAAATAAACCATTCCACTTTTATATCAGTCTGATGGAATTCATTGGTGACAAGAATTTATGGTTTTGTTTTTTATATCAGATATAATTCAAGAGGAAGTATTTCAAATATTCATTTGAATTTTACTGATTGACTTTTGGATTAATAGACTACTTTCTATTTATGTGAACAGACTGAAAAGCATGCATACTATCACTGTGTTACATCAGGACAACAAGGACTATTGGAATACATAGATAACATTGTATATATTTGGCCATGTATCTGTTGAATTTTCACTTTGTATTGTATGCAAATAAGCTACTTTTTGAGTTTTCACTTTGCATTGCAGGCGAATAAACTACTTGTTGATTTTACATAAACTGTTGGCTTTACTTTCTTTCCATTACTTATTTTTTAGGACGCTCCAAGTAGCCAAGTGGTCTGAAGCACTCCCGATTATGAATCATTGTCATCTCACCTCTGTCTGTGTGGGTTTAAGTCTTGGGTTCAGCCAATGAGGGTATGTGAGAAAGCTTGCCAGTATCTTTCCATAGGTGAGTGGTTCTTTCCAGAGTTTTCTTGGGTTATTCTTCCTCCGTTTATACTGGCCACCATGTGTAGCCTGTATAGTGATGCCAATGGCACTAATCCCTAAAACAACAAGAACATATCTCAAGATCCATAACAGATGCAAACTAGAAAAATACAAAGCTGTGTTATATAAATACCACCTTATGTATTCAGATAGCATCTGAACTATTTATCAATGTTGATGAACCAATCAGATCAATCCTATTTACTTGTCCACACCCACCCACCCCAGCCAAGCTACCCTGAAATCATGGTGAAATACATGTATCTTAGTAACAAATATAAAATTATATTTAAGTGGACTTAGGTAAGTTGGGGTGGGGGGAATTGAGGCTAGTAATCAGATAAGTGTAGGTATAAAATTCCTGTTTTATCTTCAAATTTAGCTTGACCAACAATGTTCCCTAGAAACATGCATTAATATTTTTTTTTGTCTTGGCCATTAGTTTTTTTCAGAGCATATTTGAAGGGCAACATCAAACTGCCAATGTATTTATTAAAAAAGCAAACCTAAATAATAATCAATCCAGTTTGTTAACACTAGTTTACAGGGAGAATCAATGCATCAGATTCAAACATGCAACATAGTGTAAATGTGGAGGCAATAAAGAAAATAATTGCAAGTCATTAATACCTGTAATGATTTTATGGAGGGCTTTAAAAACAATCTTTGTATTAAAAGATTTAAAATGAGCATTATAACTAGGACCCCAGGTATGGGGACACCTTTTCCTCCACCATTCAAATTTGGGGGACACCTTTTCCTCCATCATTCCATTCAAATTTGGGGGACACCTTTTCCTCCACCATTTAAATTTGGTGTACACACAATTGGTGAGAATGGAAAATGTACTAGTAGTGCAGAAAAAGAAAAAAAGAAATATTATTTGTTTTGATGGTTTTGCCACTAAACAACTTTTGTCACATCCATGTTGCTATATTTTCCTTGGACACTTACACAGACATAATAAACTTCTGCCTATGTCTACAAGTCAGTCACAAATACATTAACATGTTTGAAAATAGCCTGAAATGACCTGCAATCCCAGATCTTTTTTCATTTAACTTAAGTGTTCTCTTCTTATTACTAGCATTTATTATAGAACCAATTTAGCACCTTTTAGAACTACCTAGGAGCACCTTTAAGATCTACCTTTAGCACCTTTTAGATCTACCTTTAGCACCTTTTAGATCTACCTTTAGCACCTTTTAGATCTAACTTTACCACCTTTAAGATCTACCTTTACCACCTTTAAGATCTACCTTTACCACCTTTAAGATCTACCTTTACCACCTTTAAGATCTACTTTTACCACCTTTAAGATCTACCCTAAACACCTTTAAGATCTACCTTTAGCACTTTTTAGATCTACCTTTAGCACCTTTAAGATCTACCTTTAGCACCTTTTAGATCTACCTTTAGCACTTTTTAGATCTACCTTTAGCACCTTTTAGATCTACCTTTAGCACTTTTTAGATCTACCTTTAGTACCTTTTAGATCTACCTTTAACACCTTTTAGATCTACCTTTAACACCTTTAAGACCTACCTTTACTACCTTTAAGATCTACCTAAAACACGTTTAAGATCTACCTTTAGCACTTTTTAGATCTACTTTTACCACCTTTTAGATCTACTTTTAGCACCTTTAAGATCTACCTTTACCACCTTTAAGATCTACCTTTAACACCTTTAAGATCTACCTTAAACACCTTTTTAGATCTACCTTTAGCACTTTTCAGATCTATCTTTAGCACCTTTTAGATCTACCTTTAACACCATTTAGCTCTACCTTTACCACCTTTTAGTATTACCTTGATATCAAATGAAATGTTGGATCCCATAGGTGTGAGTTTGACACCAAAAAATATATTACATTAGAAGCTGTAAGGACTTTAAAATGCAACTTTGTCAACTAACACAAACCTTGAATTCTTCCAATGCCAGGTTGAGATTAACTGCAGACTAATACAAATCTTGATTTCTCTCATTACCAGATTGAGATGAATTGACAACTGACACCAACCAAATGTTCTTCCATTTTTAGATTGAGATTAATTGCCATCTTATTTTGTATTGTCTTTACTGACATGTTCCATTTCTAGCATCAACAAAGCACTAACAGAGACATGGACAACTGTCCACTAAAGAAAAAGCATATTTAAAAATTGTTTTCCTGATGTAAAGGCATGTCTAGAGGTGCAGAGTGTTATTGTTTTGAGCAATAAAGGTTGAAGATTTGCAAAAGAGTCCTGTGACCTTACAGTCTAAAAAGAGTCATGTGACCTCACAGTCTAAAATGAGTCATGTGACCTCACAGTCTAAAATGAGTCATGTGACCTCACAGTCCATAAAGAGTCATGTGACCTCGCAGTCTAAAATGAGTCATGTGACCTCACAGTCTATAAAGAGTCATGTGACCTCAGTCTAAAATGAGTCATGTGACCTCACAGTTTATAAAGAGTCATGTGACCTCACAGTCTAAAATGAGTCATGTGACCTCACAGTCTATAAAGAGTCATGTGACCTGATAGTCTAGATACAATACTGGTTATGGTAGTTATAAATTATGCTTACAAGCTTCATTCATACAATGCATAACATTATTTTAGCTGTATTAGACACTTTGAACAGCTACTGATGAAATTTGCTACCATATTTCTATATTAATTATGCAAAATAAATCACTCAGTAAATAAATATCACTTTATAATAATAGTAGAAACAGTAAGTGTTATTGATTGTGAGACCTAACAGTGTTACCGATGAAAAATTTGAAAAATAAGAACTAATAACAACATCTATGCAAATAATATTTTAACTGGAACTATAATTAAAGAACAAAATATTTGCGCAGTAAGAAATGGTATTTTTCCCATTGAAACAAAGTTAAATTTTGACCTTGAAAACTGGCTTTGTTCTTGAGGCGTGTTATAAGAGACCACCTGACTGGCAACCAAATTTTGTTGGTAGTAGAGGTGGTCTCTCCAGACAGATGTATAAATTACTCACCAACTTGTTTCCCAAGGAAAAATATACAAATGGTCAGTTTGATACAAAAATGCATAATTCTGGACTGGATCATCTGAAAATAGACATTCAATTTGATTACTAGAAATTCTAATATTAGGTGCATCATGCATATGTTAAATGGTCACATGACTCGTCATTCAGATCTATATCTGGGTCATAGAAAATAGTTATTTATTTTGAACTGAAGAGATATATTTATTTAAATTTAGCAAAACTAATCATACTTCCAATTCTCTGATGTAGACCTATGTTTCCTCATTTAGACAGGCATTAAATGAATGTAGCCCTATAGTTCCCCATTTAGACATTGAATGCAGATCTATAGTTCCTCATTTAGACAGGCATTCAACGAATGTAGACCTATAGTTACCCACTTAGACATGCATCCAAGGAATGTATACCTATAGTTCCTCATTTAGACATGAATCAATGAATGTATACCTATAGTTCCTCAATTAGACATGAATCAATGAATGTATACCTATAGTTCCTCATTTAGACATGAATCAATGAATGTATACCTATAGTTCCTCATTTAGACATGAATCAATGAATGTATACCTATAGTTCCTCATTTAGACATGAATCAATGAATGTATACCTATAGTTCCTCATTTAGACATGAATCAATGAATGTTTACCTATAGTTCCTCATTTAGACATGTTTGCAAGGAATGTAGAGCTATATTTCCTGATTTAAACATGCATGCTAACAATCAGCACCTGACAAAACACAATTCAATAGCGCTGAGATACAAGCCTAGGGTTTATTCATGTTGCCATTCAATAGCACTGGGATACAAGCCTTGGGTTTATTCATGTTGCTATTCAATAGCACTGGGATACAAGCCTATGGTTTATTCATGTTGCTATTCAATAGGTTACAATCTTTAAATGTGGGTACAATTTCACAGCTAGTAAACACCAACCATGTTTTAAATTCAAATTTGATAAAAATGTACGCTGACTATGCCATGCTGACCAGTCAAGCTATGTCTAAAAGATAATGAAGTGAACACCATGTTGACCAATCAAGCTATGTCTAAAAGATAATGAAGTGGACACCATGTTGACCAATCAAGCTATGTCTAAAAGATCATGAAGTGGACACCATGTTGGGCATTCAAGCTATGTCTAAAAGATCATGAAGTGGACACCATGTTGACCAATCAAGCTATGTCTAAAAGATAATGAAGTGGACACCATGTTGACCAATCAAGCTATGTCTAAAAGATTATCAATTAGATTTAAATCCTGAAGAAAAATCCCTGAATAGACACAGTCTTGCTATGTAAATGTCTGTCCGACCACTCCAATAACTTTCATTAAAACCCCAAACAAGGCCCAGTACTTCCCATACACAACAATGGAGTAACATTTTGTTGAATGTTCATTAAAATGTGACACCTTCTGTTCCAGAATATTCTGCAGAACCACTTCAGGTCTATCTAATTTAATGTTGAATATTATTGCCCCACCCCCTTAAAACTCCTCCAGATTTTATTACTCAAATAATTTTCCCTGAATATGCACAAATTACCCCACACATACAATCACAAAATGCCTTGTATAAACACATAAAGTACAATAAAATCTAGGACAGATTTTGTCAATAAAATTATGGACTGATATGGTTAATATTTATGGACTGATATGGTTAATATTTATGGACTGATATGGTTAATATTTATGGACTGAAATGGTTAATATTTATGGACTGGTATGGTTAATATTTATGGACTGAGATGGTTAATATTTATGGACTGAGATGGTTAATATTTATGGACTGATATTGTTAATATTTATGGACTGAGATGGTTAATATTTATGGACTGATATGGTTAATATTTATGGACTGATATGGTTAATATTTATGGACTGAGATGGTTAATATTTATGGACTGATACGGATAATAGTATACGGACTTGTACAATTAATAATTATGGACTTGTACAATTAATAATTATAGACTGTTACATGAAACACAGTATGATACAAATACTAAAAAGTAAATATATGAATGTGTCACAATTCAGTATTTTAAATTATATTTCATTGTGGTATTGTAATTGAAAATAATTCATTGCTATGTTGTAATTCTGAGTACAATATTTTTCTAACAATACATAGTGAACGCTAACAGCACGATTTTATGTGAAATATAGTCTCACACCAAACTTGTACAGTGTGTGTGTCATCAAAACCAATCACACAACTTGTACTACCTAACGCAACTACATGTACAAGCCGAAGCTACTTAGCTGTAGTTACAACTGAATCAGTAAGCCAAGCATGTACATAAACACAAAAATAGGTTTTATGAAATTAAATTAAATTACCCACAAGTTCGGAAAATAGGTGAATCTGCCAAGTCAATTTCAACCAAACATCAAATCTTATCATTCATTTGTATGCATAAAACTGCAACTCGCTTTGATATTGCACTCAGAATGCATGTGTACATTTTGAAAGCATATTAAGAATGTGCTAGGGATTGTTGCTATTGTTGTTGTATTTTTAAATTTTCTTTGCTACGCCTTCTATTGGCTGAAATACCTAAGGTCTCACTGGATAGTTTCGCATTTTGACACCTTGCAAATATTTAAGGTAGAAGGCATGGTCCTAATTATCACCATCCTAGCATTTTTCAGTTCACACATAAGCTAAATCTATAATGTGGTTTAGATTTAATTTGAGTTAGGCTTGGAAATGAGTTGACTTGTTGGTGACTGCCTGTCACAGTTAGACTAGCATATGAGATCAAATGCGTAACTTGGGCTTCAAATGAGACTTGGACTTGGCTTGGCTTGGCTTTACATGTGTCTGCTACTGAGGTAAATATCTAGATGGTTGAAGGGTGATGAAATGTATGCTAATTTGTTACAGTACTGGTGAACTTTATTCATGTATAAGACACATACTGAATCTTTTAGCTCTCTTATCACAGGAAAATATTAATATACCCCTTTTCTGTAAAAAAATAAATGTAAAAAAGAGGGGCTGAGGGTAGTGTTGATTCAGTATAAAAGCCACTAGTTGCATGGGGAATTAACTTTAATTCCTCAGTCAGAATATTACAAGCATCAGTTCATTTTTATTTGTGTCTTTAATGTAATAGTATTATCATTTTTCTGCTATAGGTCATTGTCTGACAAAAATTTGCCAAAACAACCATCCAGTGAGACCTAATGGTCGGAAAACACCATCGGATGTATGCCTAAATAATTCCCTAGCACGAAGCGGCCTAAACAAATTCTCGAGCGCTGAAAGAGGACTCAACAACTTGCACTAAATATTAAAATTCAAGCTGGCCAAACTTAAATAATGAATAGAATTAACTTATATTTACATAAGTTATACTGCAGATTGTTCGAGGTAATTTGAGAAGAGATGACAGACAAGATGTTTTTATTTGAGTCTGAGTTGTATTTAACTCATATCTGTCAGTCTATATAACTATATATCTAACTGTCAGTCATACATTAAGTATTATTTTATTTGGAGTCTGAGTTGTATTTAACTCATATCTGTCAGTCAAACATAAAGTATTATTTTATGTTAAATAATGAACAAAAACTAACAGATAATAGAAACTTCAATTATACGAGTTTAGCTCCCCCACCCAGTGTAGCGCTATATACTAACCTTTAGTACTAATATTAGTACCCTTACTCCTACGTCGTGGACAGGTCAACCACAACAAATCAAGTTGAAGCCTCGACATCGTAGCTAACTAACCTTAATTACAGCAACGTATAAAACATACCTTTAAATCAACGATCTCTCAACTTGCCCTGTCAGCTAGTCTAGACGCCTAATACGGTTGCTTTCCTCACTGATAAGTAGTCGTACGCAGCACTCTCTTGAGGAATTTGCTTGGCAATTTTTGGGATTTTTTCGTTTCTTTTATTAGCTCCATTTCATGCAGCTATTTAAAAATTAGCACTGGACATGTTTAATACCTGCAGGTGCTCTACTGCATAAATTTGTTAAAAATAGACTTCGTTTTATTTTCTCTATTTGATTTGAAATATAGAAAAGTTGAATTTAACTCTAGACCAACAAATTGGTCTCCGCTTTATTTTTATTTTGACGGCGCGGTCTAAATTTAACTTATGTTCAATCCACAGCTGCTCGACGCGAGCTTTTGATGTGAAGAAAAACATATTATTCTAAAGGGGGAAAAAATCATACAGAGTGAGAAAAATACCTTAGATTACCCTCATGGTCCATTCAGACATAGGACCATCTTTATCATACTATATTAAAAATAAAGCTAAACATTGCATTTAAGGACGGTCATATTTTCTAGTGCGTGGGAATTTCCATCTCTAAAAATAGAGTTTGACTACGCTAATCACGTGACAAATCCCTATAGTAAAAAAAAAATGTTTATAAACATACGAGTTTGTTTTGGAATGATTTGCATGAAGCAAAATTGCATATTTTAATGAACAGATGACAGCAGATCGATATATCGTCCGGACATCAGTATCAACACAGATGTCTGCAACGCGACAATTTCGTACCCAGTTGAAATTGGTTGTTTCGTACCCAAGGTGACAGTCGTTAAGGGCATCTGGTCGTTCCGCGAACCTGGTCGTTCCGTACCCAAGTCGTTTCGTACCCACATAAATTGGTTGTTTCGTACCCAAGGTGATGGTCGTTTCGTACCCAAGGTGCTGGTCGTTTCGTACCCAATTAATTTACACCAAAAAAATAACTTAATTTAATTTTTTTTTAAAAATATTCACTTTGACAGTAAGAGAAAACGCAGATACATTAGTGTTGTTTGTGTCAGTTTTTCTTCTCCAAGACCTAATACTGGTGTTAATTTAATTTTTGTTTAGCTGCTTTTAAAAGTGTTGAATGTTTTATATAATGGGGGGGAGGGGGGGCAGCCGATCGCACTTTCATACTTGTGTATATATTTGGTCACTTTTGTTATCCTCCACATAACTGAAGAGAGAGAGAGAGAGAGAGAGAGAGAGAGAGAGAGAGAGAGAGAGAGAGAGAGAGAGAGAGAGAGAGAGAGAGACTATTAATGTTATATGAGAGCTTTCATTTGGCTCTACTTTTTGCATATATTTACTTTGTTGTTTTGAAACAGATTTAATTATCTAAGATATATAAGAATGCTTTGTTTGAATCAGTAATATGGTGACTTGGCATCGCCTCTTTTTAGAGCGGACTGAGTACCACCAGACTGTTACGCCTGTCATTTTACGCTAGAAGAAAGATTATTAAATGGGGCTGGATGCAGATACAGTAGTGTTGTTTGTGTAAGTTTCTTTTCTCCTATTACTGCTGTTTATTTTTTATTTGTGTTGCTTTAAAGTGTTGAACATGGCATATTATACGGGTAACCATGCCGGGAGTGGGGTGGGGGGACAATCGATCGCATTGGCATACATGTGAACATTTTTGCTCATTTTTGTTATCTTCCACATAAATGAGAGAGAGAGAGAGAGAGAGAGAGAGAGAGAGAGAGAGAGATTTAATTTGTCACTGCATTTTACACATTTACTTTGTTGTTTTAAATTTTATAAATAATCTAAGATATGTATGCGTGCTTTCTTTGAGCCAGTAGTGAAACTTATTCAATACAGCATATTTTATTCCCAGATTAGAACAGTAAAAATTACCATCCAAAGAATGACTGAAGGAGATGTCTCAGTAAGTCAAATTATTAGCTTGAAAGGTTTCATTAAGAACAAAAGACACTGCTTGATAATATATCTTTAATTTTTGTAAAGACAACTCAACTGCTTTTATAGTCTTTACAGAGACTAAAGATGAACTTTCATCTTTTTGTTACGTGTAATTAAGTAAAACTGAAATATTTTTGTACATACAACTTTTCATACAGTGAGACTAACAACATTATTCACAAATGTACATTCTAGAGTTTTATTACATGCATACAAAAAAAAATACAATTACAATATGCATGGTATCATACTGCAGTGAAACTGCCTTGTCATTGTTGTCGGGCCGTATATACTGCTGCAACGTCTCAGTAATTTTGAAGAGGATATGACGCCGTTCTGATATTCTTCCCACACCGAGAATATTCTCGCCTGCATTTGTCGATATTTTTTTCTGGTATCTTTTTAGCTTTTTTTCAGATACCAGTTGAATCTGTGTTTCAATTGAATTGGCTTCGTCGTACAAAAGACCAGCTAGCACATAGAAGGCAAGATTAGCTTTGCCGGCTTTACCATTGATTCTTCGATGCCAACCCTCTACATCGTTGTTGGTACGTACCGATTTCAGAAACACAGACCAAGAGTCGATCGGGAATGTGCTGTTTGTAATCCAGGTTGATTCTACATAGTCAACCCAACTACATAATACTGGAATCATCTTGGACTGAGTTTTTTGACGGGCAAAGGCAGAAGCTATATGTTCTGCGGGCAAAAATGGTAACGCCATCACCTGAAAAAGAGACACAAAATGAAAGCAATTTGTTTATAAGATAACACATCATAATGACAAATGTCAGTTATAACACGCATTAGCCAATTCATTCGAATGTCGATATTATGCATTACCTTCCTGCAAAACTGATGAACACTTTTTTTCTTGAGTGTAGGCTGTTCTCAACCCCAATTCCTGAAGTTTTCGCCACATAACTTGCCCCAGGTGAAATGCACAGCCGTGGATAGGCACTCCTGGATAAACACGCCGGAAAGCTAGCCAGATACCTAAATAATTAAATATTTAATGTGATGAAGAAGTTTGTGCGTGTGCGCGAAAGCTAACAGCTAGCCAGAATATTGAAAACAGTTCATCGGTAAAAATAAGAAAAAGTATTTAGTTGGCTAAGAAGTGGAGAAGAATAACAAAATTCTTTATATTAATATTACGTGAGTAGCAACAACTAAAGCCACTCTTACTACTACTACTACTATACTACTACTACTGTACGAACCTGCTTCAAAGTCTGCAACAATACCGTTGACAGTGGGAGGAGACGGAAGAAGACGCTTCAACGCTTTGAAAACCTAATTACAAGCAATGAAAAAGACCGAGATAAATTACTGTAATATGCAACATTACAACATGAAATACTGCTGCTACAAATACTACTAACTGCTAATACTATTACTCCTTCTACTACTAAAAATAATAAAAATATTCTTATTATTTGTATTACTACTACTACTACAACTACTACTACTGACAATAAACTGTGATAAAATACGATAACTATATTATCATCGTATACAATCGATAATATTATTTGCATGAATGCTTTCGTAACCAATGTAAAATCAAATTGTAAGAAACGTTAAAATTTAGTTAACCTCAAATCTGTCTTTAAATAAATCCATATAAAATGAAAAACAAATGAATATTTACCTTCTTGTAATCCTTTTTTCTTCGTCCTGACATCAAAGCGAACGCCAGTGGCAGCTGTTTTGTTTCATTTTCGTCATTCTTAACAAAGGCATGTATAGAAAACAACTGCATAAACTGGTCCCTGATTATTTTAAAGGTGACGTCAACGTACCAGATTTTTGCTCTCGCCAAAACTTCCAATTTGTTTGTCAGTGGCCAATAAAATGTGACGTTTACTGCCAACATGAATGTCTTTCCGAAGAAATTTGTCGGGAAACTGACTCGTCCAACTGAAAGATGTTAAATAAGGAAATAATAAATATTGAAGGGCCTGGTGCAAAACAACCAACGCAATATTAATACAAAATTATTAGTGCTACTTACAACAAATTCTAAGTCGCGCGGCTCTTTTGGTCGCATTTTCTGGCGAGTCCTATTGGCAGCTCTAACTAAGAGCGCTGGTTCGGAAAGAAAGTGACCATCCTTTGGCACTAATTCATTTAAAACTCTATCCACGATCGTAGCAGCTGATGTGTATTTATGCTGCTTCGCTACACTCTTCACCTATGGAATATGTTATAGAATATGTGAGCGTTACAAAAAAATAAATGAATATATAAATATTAAAACAGCGAGAGTATATATAGTAGAACGTTATAGTTAATGATGTGTATTTCAAATACTACTTACATGTACGTTGATGTTCCTAATAGAAACAATGAATATTGACAGGTGCAGGGTAATGAGCGATGTGTATTTTGAAATTACCAAGACGTAGTCAACATGCAACCTCCGATGACACCTTATCCTTGGCGACGATCCCTGGATCGATGCTGTGTATATGGTGGTGTAGTCCTCTCTCGTAACAATCACCACGTTGTACTATGGTGGCTGGGCATCGCATCTTTTTAGAGCGGACAGAACACCACCAGTATGTTACTTCTGCCCTTTTACGCTAAAAGAAAAGATTTTAAAACATAAATGTGCGAATATCAATGATACCACCGCCAACACTTCTACAAATATGACCAATAACGATGATGATAGTATGGCAATTACCAATATTACTACTAATTACCTTGATAGTGTATGAATATCCATCAGCCTCCACAAGTTTTGGACGCGACATTTTGGAACCAGTAAGAACGATCTGAAAATCTGGATGACGTACTTGGTTTAGTCTGAGCTGTAACGTCGTTCATTTATGGACCTGTAAAAAAAAAAATCGATTTCGTGAATAAAGAATATTTAAATCGAGAGTGTGGTACTTTTTGGATACTGTGCTATTCAGTGTCTTACATATTATGATTTTCTCCAGAACACTAGTTAGCTAATCATAATATGTACTCTTATTAATTTTCAACTACATGCCATTTCAATTGTATTTTATTGAACGCAAATTTACATTACAACATAATACAATTCTTAAAGATTATAAAATAATAAACTCACTCTTCTTCTTGATTTTCCGTGACTTTGAAAGAGGCGTCTATATTAAAAGTGCATGTCACTTCTGCATTTTGGGACGCTGTCCAGGTATAAGAACTAACATCTGGTAGCAATCTGGAAGAAGAAAAAAAAACATTTCAGTGGTTACCTAATGTGAAAATGCTGCACATTTATTGCGTATTTGTTTCGTACGTTTAGAAAGATTAAATTAAGATGAAATAAATGGATATATATCTTACTTGACTGAAGAGTTGTCGATCGGGATGTCAGAATCATTGACACTATTAATGATGTCAGTATTCATTGCCTCATCAGCAGTCAGATGTGTACTCTCTGCTATTGGCAAAATGTTCAACATATTGTTGAGACTGTAATCTGTCATAATCAATGGTGGAGGAAGTCGGGAACAGTCCTTGCAACGCCACCCACTTAGCGTCTCATCACCACGACATAACTGTCGATACAGTGTCTGTGATATTCCTTTGAAGAAAAGAAACAACATCAAAATAAAAGTAGCTACAGCATTAATATTAATATTATGTTTAACTTGCGACTGGTAGGATTGTTGTCAGGATAATGTGACTGGTGGGATACCATGCTACATGTCTGATACATATGATGCCCCAGTGCTCTACATCACAATAAACTGCCACACTGTAGACATCGTAGCGATATGAATGCAAAATTGTAAGAGCTACGTTAAAATGTCCAAATTTTAAAATCTCTCTCTCTCTCTCTCTCTCTCTCTCTCTCTCTCTCTCTCTCTCTCTCACACACACACACACACACTAATAATAATAATAATAATGATAATAATAATAATAATAATAATAATAATAATAATAATAATAATAATAATAATAATAATAATAATAATAATAATATACATACCTGTCTCACATTTACGATGCTGCCACTTTTGGCAATCGTTACATTGTAAAGCATATTGTCGTGGTCGTACTCTTTGGAAACAAACTACACAATTGTCCATGTCTCGCTTCTATTTGCATATGTGTGTTGATGTCTGACTATTTCTTCTAATACTTTTGTATAAACCATTTTAACTATTTATATCTGTATCGTGTTTTCTAGTCATATGTTGTTTGCACAGAGACATTATAAAAGCTGGCTTCATTTATTTATATTAATAGATAGAATAAACATTTAAATAAACTGAGATAGAAATAAAACGTACATATTACAATACCTGACGGTCAAACAATTAGGAGTGGGACATATGTCAATTATAATGCAACCGACAAAGGAGAGTAAGAGCAAAGACAATTACTAACAGCGTATGCGTCCATGAGAACAAATGAATGAATTTGCTAATTGAGTCTTTTTGGCTTAACGCTAAATTGATTTCATTGTATACAACTCCAAGTTTGCCATATGCTCTTTGTACTAAAACATATGTGCCTGTGAAAACAAATTCTAAATACCATTATTTTTTTTTAATTATTTCAAAATAAATAAAAAACAAAAAAATACATAATCAAACACGTGTGAAATTGCATTAAACTTTAAAGCGTGAACTTACTAGATATCCGTGGATTTTTAGCATTTGATAACATTTCAATTTCAATTCCCGTTAAAGTATAGAAAATCATATTATTATTATTATTATTATTATTATTATTATTATTATTATTATTAGGTCACAAAATACTTTCTTATTATAGGTAAGTACCGTCTATATTCATAAACATATTTAAAGAAGAATATGCATTTTAATGTATGAGATCGTAAAAATAAAGTTCATATGCTTGCAACATGTTTTTACTGAATTCTACTATTTTATAATACATTGTAATGGAATGATTAATTGTTTGAAAGAATTCGTAATCATTTATATTTATGGTAAATTTTATTGTAAATGACGAGTCTGCTTACAACTTCATGTTTGATTCAAAGTTGAGGAAAAGTATTCTTTAAGTAAGATAGTAATATTTAGTAACATAGTCCAAATTATTATTATTATTATTATTATTATTATTATTATTATTATTATTATTATTATTATTATTAATGTGTATATCTATAAAAAAGGAAGAAAGCAACATTACAAATATGTATGAAATTTCTTTTAATGATATTTAAACGACGATAACATTGGGTACGAAACGACCAGCACCGTGGGTACGAAACGACTAATGCTTTGGGTACGAAACGACTCATTTGGGTACGAATCGACTTGGGTACGGAATGACTTGGGTACGGAACGACCGTGAAGCATCGTTCCGTACTCATGTCGTTTCGTACCCAGTGGTTGTCGTTATTGGTAAGTTTCGTTTTGGTAATATTCACATTGCCAGTAAGAAAAAAACAACCTTATCCAGGTTTAAATAACTGAATAAGTCCATTTATTTTTTTGTATAGTACCAATTAACAATTACTTGTCATATTATTTGGTAATGACTAACGTGTCCGATAAATTACAGCTGGTTATCCCCTCAAAACAACTATACATTTTGCGATCTTTTGATAATGGGGCTGAATGCAGATACGACAGTATTGTTTGTGTAAGTTTCTCTTTTCCAAGACCCAATACTGGTGTTAATTTAAATTTGTGTCGCCAGCTTTTAAAAGTGTTGAACGTGGTATATACGGGCAAACAAGCCATTAGTGGAGGGGGGGGGGGGGGAGCGGATGGGGGATGGGAAACAACCGATCGCATTGGCATACTTGTGCACATTTTTGTTCATTTTTGGTATCCTCCATATAAATGAGAGAGAGAGAGAGAGAGAGAGAGAGAGAGAGAGAGAGAGATTTCATGTGGCACTACACTTTGCATATATTTACATTGTTGTTTTAAAACAGATTTAATTATTTAAATAATCGAATATATGTATGCATGCTTTGTTTGAAACGTATTCAATACAGCACCCTATGTAATACGGCATATATTTTGCCCAGATTAGAACAGTAAAAATTACCATCCAAAGAATGACAGAAGGAGATGTCTTAGTAAGACGAAATAATAGCTTGAAAAGGTTTCTTAAAGAACAAAAGACTAACAACATTATTCCGAAATGTACATTCTAGAAAATTAATAACAACGTATACGTCCATGAGAACAAAATAATTACTTTGCTAATTGAGTCTTTTGGGCTTAATGATAAATTGAATTCATTGTATATAACTCCAAGTCTGACACATGCTCTTTATACTAAAGCATATGTGCCTGAGAAAACAAATTTTAAATTCCTAAGATAAAGTTAAATTATTTCAAAATAAATCAAAAACAAAGAAATAATCAAATACGTGTAAAACGGAATTAAGCTTGAAAGCTTAAACTTACTAGACATACGTGGATTTTAATATTTGATAACATTTCAAGTATGATTCCCGTTAAAGTATAGAAATTATTATTATTATTATTATTATTATTATTATTATTATTATTATTATGTATATCTATCACAAAGGAAAAAAAGCAACATAAAAATACATATGAAATATCTTTTTATGATGTTTGTAGTTACATTTGAAACGACTATATCATTGGTACGAAACGACCATTGTTTTCGGTACGAAACGACTCATTTGGGTACGAATTGACTTGGGTACGAAGCGACTTGAGAACAACCACTAGCCGTCGTTAAGTACCCGAGTATCTGATCGTTTCGTACCCAAAGCGGTGATCGAATGGTACCCATTAATTTACAAGGTCACGTTTTCCAAATTGTCATATTTACCAGGCACTCTCTATGCCTAATATTTTTCCTTCCTCAAAAATTGCATGAGCAAAACATATCCAGGCAAAAAATTACCAAATACAAATAATTATAGTAATTGTATTGTTTTCACTGTATAATGGCATGTATGTACAGAAACGATTTTTAAAAAAATCACATTGCCAGTAAAATTAAAAGGAAAACGTTACCCAGCTAAAAAAAATTGAATAAGTCATATATTTTATTCCGTCGTTTAAATTAAGAAACTTTGTTATATTTTTTTATATTATTTAGTAGTGACCAACTTGAGTGAAAAAAAATTAAAGTATTTATTCTCTCAAAGCAACTAGAAATTCTGCGATCATTTAATAATGGGGCTGAATGAAAATAAAACAGAATTGCTTGATTAAGATTCTTTTCTTCAGGTACCAATACTGGTGCTAATTTCAAGTTTTGTCGCCTGCTTTTAAAGGTGTCGAACGTCGTATTCTATATAGACCGTTCATGCTTGTGCAACGTTTCACACACTTTCACAATCATATTGAATTAATGGTAAATTTCAATTCGCTGTATATAAATCCAAATTTGCCTTCTGATCATTTTTTTAAATTATTAGTACCTGAGTAAAACAAATTTAAATTTTCGTGGAGAAAGTAAATCCCTTGTAAACAAGTGCGGTAAATATAGTATTCATGTCCAATAATTATTGATTTGGAATTTATTCAGATAAGTGCGGTAAATATAGTATTCATGTCAAATAATTATTTAGACGAAATTTATTCAGATTTCTCAGAGTCAAGAGACTGCTCGGAAGCACAGACCTCGTGTAATTATTTCAAAGTAAAACAAAAACAAAAAAATTAAATAATCAAATACGTGTGAAACTGGATTAAGCTTGAAAGCTTCAACTTATCAGATATCCGTGGATTTTAAAATTTGATAACTTAACATTTCAATTATTATTCCCGTTAAAGTATACAAGGTCATGTAGAATTCATAAAATATTATCCTTTAATTATTATTATTATTATTATTATTATTATTATTATTATTATTATTATTATTATTATTTCTTCTTCTTCTTCTTCTTCTTCTTCTTCTTCTTATTATTATTACTATATAGTCGTACTTCACTAACATGTAGATTCATTTTAGTATTAATCATTTATGTAATTACCTTTATCTATCTATCTATCTATCTATCTATCTATCTATCTATCTATCTATCTATCTATCTATCTATCTATCTATCTATCTCTTTATTCTTTCTTTCTTTCTTTCCTTCTTTCTTTCTTTTACAATTTTTCTTTGTTTTTCGTTTTATTTCGTTTCCTTCCTTCCTTCCTTCCTTCCTTCCTTTCTTTCTTTCTTTCTTTCTTTCTTTCTTTCTTTCTTTCTTTCTTAGTTTATTCTGATGAAATGAACATTGCATATGCTGTTATATTACAATGCTTCATTTTCGCGATCTCAAGTTACTCACTCTCTCACCTTAAATTAAACATTGAACAGCTTTAATCAGTTTGAAATACGTATAAAATATCTATTTTTTAAATGATATTGGTAGTTACATTTGTACTTTAGATACGAAACGACTCATTTGGGATTCAATGCAACTATGGGTTTCAATAATTCAAGCCTTTCTCATACGACATGGTAAGTATATTTCTTGCCGCCGTGTGATCTCGTTTAGTTGTGAATATACTAAGGTGAGAGTGAAGCGTGTCTCTAATTTATTAAGAACTGTGACAGGCAGTCGCCAACAAGTCAACCCATTTCCAAGCCTAACTCAAAGTAAATGAAAACCACATTACAGATTTATCTTATGTGTGAATGTAAGGATTGTGAGAATTTTTAGGTGCATGCCTTCAAACTACAAAATTACGAAATATAAAAATACAACAACAATTAAACAAATCCACTCAGACTCATGTTGTAAGGATTAACCAGATTTCAACATGTATATGTTAGACCCCGATGCTAATAATTTCGCACCGTAAATATATATGAAGGTCCGCACCATAAATATGTATGAAGGTCAATTCGGCGAACAACGAAGTATCAAGTCAGTTATTTGACATGATCATACAATTCGTGACTCATCTTTTTTTTTTGGGGGGGGGGGAGGGGGTTAAGCCAGTTACGTAATATTACCATAATATGGTTCACCGGTAAGTGATGAAATGAAATTCTGTGTTCTGATCAAAGGAACATCAAGTGTGGGTCGTAAAATCCACCCTTGATAGACTGTTGGGGAGGGGACAGTGTCTAATAATTATGTGAATCAACATCCATTCGAAATTGAGCGAGGTGTAGCCAGCATTAGAAACGTAAGATAGCTTAAATCTATTATCTTGAGAACAAAACGTCTGGAGTCGCTAAACCAGCTTGCGGAAATTATAAGGGAAGATAAGCTACTCCGACGTCATTCGAAATTGGCGGGAAACTTGTTGTTCTGGGAATTACAAGGAGTTTCAGTACCCGTCAGTGACTATTTGCTCGCTTGTTATACTATATTACGGCAAAGGAATTGTACTATAATTATTGCAGTATGTATACTTTAGTACGTATAATTAACATTTGTAGAGTTTGATTCATTCGTAGTGTTTGATCTACATGCATATTTTGAGATAAGGGCAATGTTAAAGTAAAGAATTAATATTGTAATGCGCTGTTGGTTACTTCGTAGTAACCTCGTGCAATTATTCATTTGATATTATAGATTTGCAAATGCTGAACTGAATTATAAACTTTGTATAATGGTTGCAGTGTGCAACATTAGTTAATAAGGATTTGCCTGATTGTGTATTATGTGTAAGGATATATCAGCGCACGGATATGTGGATATCTGTGCACACTTTGTAGAAGTGTAATGTACATAAATGCCTCTGATTATGTGATATTGTCCTGGATAATAAAATTGAGAATCCATATATACAGAACACAGAACCGCTCCGGTGGGCTAGTGGTTAAAGCGTCCGCCACTGAAGCGGGAGGTCGTGGGTTCGATCCCCGACCGAGTCATACCAAAGACTTACAAAAAATGGTACTAACAACTGCCTCGCTTGGCGCTCAGGATTAAGAGGTCAGTGTTAGGACTGGTCGTCCTGGTGTCAGGATAATGTGACTGGGTGGGACATCATGCTACATATATGCGGCATGATGCCCCAGTGCTAGACATCACTGTAAACTGCCTCACTGCAGACGTAGCGATATGACTGAAATTATTTTAAAGCTTCGTTAAAATCCTAATCAAATAAACCAAACAAAAAAACAAAAAAAACCCCCAAAAAAACAACCGTGTACACAGAGAGAATGTGTATTTCAATGTGCACGAATGCGTGACCATAACTCACCGGATATAATTAATGAAGCCGCTGATATCTGTAGACGATTATTTGAAGGTGGGATCATGCATATCGGCATATATCGAGAACTTATCGATGAACTCGTTGATGGTTATCACAGTGACTAATTATCACCACGATTAGATATAACGACATTATCTTAAACTATCACCATGATAAACAAACCATGGCCTACGTAGTAAACTCAAGATTACCCGTTTACAGAACGATTTTTGGAGATGGTCTCGGTGATGTTATTCAAGGGTTATATGCAAGGATGTCTCCAAAAATAGCACCAATCGTAAAAAAATTATCGATTAAAGCTATTAATGTTATTGGTGAAAAAGCTCCTGGTGTTATTGGTAATATTGCAAGGAAAGCCTTTACTGCAACCAAAAGAAGACTAACACGATTAATGCGACAAAAACTGTGGTAAGTAATATTGCCATCTGCATAAATCATGCATAAAGGCGAGGCGAGCGTAGATTATTTTGATGTGCGATTCCACTGTCTGATATATTTGGATCTTGTAGAAATGTATGAAAAGGTATCTTTGGAGCAAAACACACAGCAGTCCTCGTAAGATAACATGATGATAATGAAGCAATTTGGTTTGGTGCTGGTGTTTCTGATGTTAAGGTAAATATCACAAAACTTTCATTGTGGAGGCCAGTAAAAATGACTCCATCGATCACCGCAGAGAATATATTACTATAATTTATGGATAAAGATGGTAAATCATTGCTACCACCACTATTTTTATGTCAAGAACACAGAGGACCACCATCTCCTAAGAACCAACTGGAGGGCCGTCTACTTTCCGAAGTAAGGCTGTGCGGAGTATTCTGATTCATATGTGTCGCAACCATTGGAAGACTATATCATCGATTTCATGAAAAAAAAATGCCCACAACTGATATCAACCGCGACATCATCATTTATAACAAGATTTCGATTTTTGGTATGTTCTGGTATATCAACATCGATATTCTGTCGTTGCGTATATGTTGGTCGATAACATAGCGGTACAGGTAACTCTGAACACTTCTCCCATCGTAACTGACGTTCATCACGACCTATCTTTATACTTTCTACAATCAAATCATTTGGTTTCCTTTAATAAAAAACAAAAACATTTATAAAAGTTTCTGAAATTAATTCGCTCATTATTTCGCATTGAATTGTATTCGACTGTAACCTAATTAATTTCTTAAACATTCTTAATTTTTTATCAAGCGCTCCATGATCATCAGTTATTGCCTTATAATCAAATATTCAGGTTATTTTGACCATTTATGCGGATACAATTGAACAAAATGACCGAAACTGACCGTAATCACCACACATTATCACTGCGGAATTATTTAAAAATGACCAATGAAGAAACATTTTTAACACATCTAATGAAACGGTGCATATTATGTCTAGGTACTGGATCAGATACAGGTGTTGCTGATGACACTTCTGATATCTGATTAGATTGTTAATATACATCTTTGATTTCAACATATACAGAATCAATATATTTATATACCAATTCTTGTTTTATTCTCCATTTACTCCACGGTGCATCATGAGCAGTAAAATGAGTTGGTAATTCTGGATATTTGTTTTCCATATAGAATGAATCCGTTGAAAATCTGATTTCAGTGTCAGGCAATCTATTTATCATCGATAATAAATTCATTGAAAATTATGACAGCATTGAGAATCCCAAATGGATAAATTGAGGTTTCTCACAATCAATATAACCAAACAATTGTACCTAATCGTGTTTTGTTAGAGAAGTAAGAGTTTTCTCGACTTAAAACTATGTATCTCTTTGTAGCAACTGTGATTATAAAATCGTATTCAACATCATCTAAAATTAGTCGTGCATAATGTCGATATCGAATCGCTGTGATAATCGTCAATTAATTCATCGATGAAACCTCGATATAATTGAATATGCATGAAACCTCCCTTAAATAACCTCTGACAGATATCAGCAGCTTCATTAATTATTTCGGGAGAATTATTTGCAGCGCGTTTTCCTCCGATGAGAACTTCTAATCGTGATATATCATCTAGGACACTTCTTGAACAGATATAACCACCGTGAACGTTTTGTTGAGAATATCCTCTAGTTACTTTTTTTTTCACCGATTATACCCATAGTTGGAGTAACAATCATTGTTTTATTTCCTCGGGCTGTTGAGCTGCTTCATACGATGGTAAAACACCTTTATATTCATCTGTTTTTTCATATACTTGATAAAATTAGGATCATTCTTGCTGGTTTTATCTCCGCCGCATTTCGCTAAATATAACTTTTTACGCCAGGTATCATTGTCTCATATTTTTTATCAAATCCTGGATTTAAATAATTCGACCGTGTTTTAAACGTTGTATATGCAAAATCAGCTAATTCTTCTAACGTATAACCCTTCATAGTATCTATAGTATCCTTGGTAAATATTTCTTCCGGTTGATATATTTCAAACCTTCTTACCGGAGGAATATCAGCAGTAGCTCCTTCTGGTTGTACAGCTACTATATCTTCTGGAAGTGTTTTTATATATATATTTTTTGTTTGTTTTGATCGTTTCGCAATTTTTTCAAATACCGGCATTACGGTTTTTTCAGTAATCACAGCGAATTTCTCAGCAGCTTTTTCAGTAGCCTTTTGATTAGGAGTTGTTATCGGTTTAAATATCTGTTCAGTATCGGTGGTAAAATCAATTTTTGTTGCTGTTTCTCTTGAAGATTATCCCTGAAAGAATCTCTCACCGGAAGAAATTTCTTAATAGCGGCTAACCTTTCTCTGTTTAATCTAGTAATCTGCGCTTCTCCGATATTTGCCATATATTATCACACGTTACATTAATTTAGAAAATCACCCACAAACCCGATTTCACCCACCGAGAACTATACCAACGGCGTGGAAGTATCACTGATGGGAGGAGTCTATTTTGATTTTATTTTAAAACAAGATCTACTGATCTGATACCTGTTTTTTCACCCAACGAGGATTGTATTGTTAAATACCCAAGGAACTCTTTATTTTGCAAAACACTGCGGGATCAAAAAGCTGGGCAAACCCTGTCTCTGAAACCCTCTCTCTGAAACACGATAAAAACCTGTTATTTCACCCACCGAGGGCTGTATTATTAAAAACCAAGAAACCCTTTATTTGGCAAAAACACGGCCGGATGAAAAACGGTGGGCAAACCCTGTCTCCTCCTATCGTAGAAGTGTCATATACAGAAATGCGTCTGATCATGTGATATTGTTCTGTTTAATAAGATTGAGAATTTATATGTACCAATGTGATGAAATATGTTGATATATGCATGATAAGCAGTTGATAACGTGTATACTATATCAGGAATGTGTGACAGACAAATGTAATGGCTTATCAGATGATATATTGCTGTTTAATTTTGAGTCTATGTAAAGATAGCTCGAGGAAAAGGCTAATGCAATTGTGTTCATACAGGAAGCTTTTAGGAACCAGAGGAGCTGTAGGAGACAGAGAGAAATACCCTCGGATAGTTGGTTCCAAGTCTCTGGGAGACAAGAAAAGGAGAGAACGGAAGCAGTATTTAGATGAACTGGAGGGGAACTGGAGTACCAGTCAAGAGAAAGCCTAATACAGATGAGTAGGAAATCAGGACATGGGGTAAATATATCCCACTAAGTCAGATGATGAAATAAGCCGTCCCTTGGTCCAAATGAAAGACAAGTGAAATAGTTTTGAATATTGCATTTTATTTGAGAAATGACTCTCTGTCATTTAAGGGTATAAAATTGTTATTTGTTTGGATTTTACTTTTTGTTTAGTCAGTCGGGATCGGTGCCTGGCATCGTTGCACCTCTCCATCACCACTTCAGTTTCTCACAAAAATGAGCCAGGTGTGTTCTTCTTTAATAATTAAATATAATACTGTAAAGACCCCACCCCAACCTAGTTCACGGGAACCTCTACACTATGTCTTATATATGCAACAATTATAATTATTTTTTAAATTTTTTTTAATAGTTCAAATACATTCTGGGATTGCTGAAGAGATTCTTCTTTGATGTTCATACATGGTCACAAGTCTGTAACTCATTGAATTGTAAGATAATTCATTTATGGTCACAAGTCTGTAACTCATTGAATTGTAAGATAATTACCGCATTCACAACTCTCCCTATCTAACCTTATAACAAACAAACGTGTGAGAATCAATTCAATTTATCCATCGTGGACATTACAATATTGGCTTTGAATGAAGTCGACGGATAAAAGAACCACCATAAGCTTATTAAGTGTTGACTTTATTATAATGATTTACTGTCCAGTGCTGGCGAAATTTTCTGTTAATTTAATTGAGTCGAATAAATGCAGTTTCCTTCCATAACTACTTCAAACTCATCATCCTTTCTAACGTTATAAATAAAAAATTCACAAACAATTGCTTTTCATCTGCGAAAAGACCCAACTTGCTCTTACCACTTTTTCAATCACTACTTCTGTTTTAAGGAATGTATAATTATTCATACATTAAAACAGAAGTAGTGATTGAAAAAGTGGAAGAGCAGGTTGTGTCTTTTCGTAGACGAAAAGCAATGTTTGCAACAAAGACCCCGTTTGCTTAAAAAAAAAAAACAACCAACCAAATAACCACAAAAGAACCAAATAAAAAAATATAAACACTCATTATTTATAGTATATTTTAAATGATGTTTGAAAATCAGTTATTACGCATTATAATTTTATCTTGTGAAATAAAAAAAATGATTGCAACTGATAATACAATATAGTCGATCCATTTCGCAAACAAGTACGCCCTTTACGCCGAAAGGATACCATTCGCATAAAGGATATGTTTGGAAATCTTTTATATACTTATATACAGAAAAAAAGATATATTAAATCCTATATATATATCGTCGTCGGCATCCGTCCGTCTTCGAGAGACGATGGTGTAGCTTCCGATTTAGGTGTCCTATCTGCACCTTCGCGAGTGGCTGAAGAGTCCGACCCTTGAGTGACAGTCTCTGTTGCACTTGCTGCAGGTGTATGCTGATGCTTGGTGAGGATGTTTTTGGTTAGCCTTCCTCCTGGCTCTCTTTGCAGCGAGGTTTGTGTTTCTCATCTCTTCAGCTTTCTGAGTGCCCTGCCTGACAGCAAGACGCCACGCGGAGCGGTCGTCAGCACAGCTCTCCCAATTGTTTATGTTGATGTTGGCTGTCTTCATGTCCTTTTTGCAGACATCTTTGTAGCGCAGACGTGGCCTACCAGTCGTTCGTGCACTCGTGCACCTTCTACTAGCTCGCCGTACAGCAGGTCCTTGGGTATGCGGCCTGGGTCCATTCTCCTAACATGGCCTAGCCAGCGAAGGCGCCTCTCGCTGAGAATGGAGAACATGCTGTTCATGCCGGTGCATTTCAGAACCTGTGTTGGGAACTTTGTCCTGCCACTGTATACGCAGAATGCGCCGCAAGCATCTCAGGTGGAAGCTGTTGAGTTTCCTCACGTGACTCGCGTAGGTGCTCCATGCCTCGCTGCTGTAAAGGAGTGTGCTGAGCACACATGCCTGGTAGACGCGCAGTTTGGTCTTCTTGGTGAGGTTGTGATTGTCCCAGACCCTCTGGTTCAGTCTCGCCATAACTGCTGATGCCTTGGCAATCCGGCCATTTACATCAGTATCAACGGTGAGCGAGTTGGAGATGGTGGACCCAAGGTATGTGTAGTCCTCAACAACTTCCAGGTTGTACCCATCAATGGCGATGGTGGGGGAGGAGTCTGCGTCCTGCAAAATTACATTCGTCTTCTTCAGACTGATGGTCAGTCCGAACTCCTTGCAGGCGTGGGAGAGGCGGCATACTAGCTGCTGCAGTCCATTTTCCGTGTGTGATGTCAAGGCTGCATCGTCGGCGAAGAGCAATTCACGGATGAGAACCTTTGTAACTTTAGTCTTTGCACGGAGACGGGCGATGTTAAACAGCTTTCCGTCAGTCTTGGTGTGTATGTACACACCCTCGCTGCAGTCCTTGAAGGCGTACTGGAGGAGAATTGAAAAGAAGATGGCAAAGGCGGTATATATATATATATATATATATATATATATATATATATATATATATATATATATGTGTGTGTGTGTGTGTGTGTGTATTTATTTATTTATTTATTATATTTCAACGAACTAATCGCCATAGTAGATGACTTCGAAATTTTCTCATTATTTATAACTTTTCGTAATTATTGGCATCTTTGTATAACTTTTCGTAACTTTTCGCGCTCTTTGTAACTTACCGCTTTTTACTCAAACCGTGCTACAGAACCTGTAATACCACAGTGTACTAGTCTAGATACACGACAAGGGACCGTTCTTGATATCAGCCTAACTTAGCGGCGACAGTCGAGATAAGTAAAGAAAGAATGCAGATTTAGTTAACAGTTCGAAAAGTGACCAATCTAAGATATGGAGAGATTATGTGTTCTATTTGTATCGCTGTATTTATCCAGATGTTGTAGTAAGTTTACTAAAAACTTATGACAGACAAAGAAAAATAAATGCCGTCGATTTAATGTGAAATAGGAAGTGTTTATTAATACGGCTGGACATAGACAACAATTGATTTTACTATATGTTCTCAATATATATTTCTCAGTACAATCAATACAAATCATATGAAAATCTAAAATACCTCCAAAGATGACTTCACGGTGAAAATCTTGTCAAGGGTTTACCGGCATTTTTTTGAGTGGCTGCACTGTAAACAGAGCAGCATGTACACAGAACACCGATTTCACTTCCGGATCATTACTAATTCCTAATTACAGTGTGCACTGCCGCCAAAATACATACAGACAACCACTCTCAGAGATCCAATTCTCAAGAATAAACAATTAACTTTAAATCCATACCAAAGATGCATCAATATAACTCTTCTATCAACACCAAAAGGAGAGAGAAAAAAAATGTTCTAAAAATAGACTAGAACTACATTCGGGTACTGAACAAGTCCGGCGGGTACAGAACGAGTCCGGCTGTATATTAGTCCGAGTTTCCGCTGACCCTTGTCATCCTGTTTTGGGTAACAGGCCGATTCAGTCCAAATTACGCTCTGATTCGGACCAGAATTTTGGCTGATTGGGATTATGTGAAATATCAATAAGTTTCGTCTGAGATTTAAATGTCTGGGTAGGTTTATGCCTTTGCTAGATTTAACTATATAAAAATTGAATCAAAGTGTTTCAAAAATGTTTAAATAATAATAATAATAAGGACTTTGTATAGAGCGTAATCTTTAGAACCTCTACGCGCTTTACAGCATCTATAATGATATGAGTATATAAAGAAAATACACACCATAAAATTGGAAACAAATTAATTTAAAACAGAAGAGGCCTTTAATAAAAGCTTTCACACATTTATTGCTGATGTCATCACTGCCAGAAAGGTGATTACTGTGTTTCTGTACATTAACAAAAGTGAAATGCAATAAATTGCATCATTTAACTTTCAAGACATGAAAATTTTTGTTTTTAAATTACTATTCCATGATTATCTAATTGGCGAATGTTGAAACTGAGCAATTGTAAATAATGGTTATTATACTTTTAGTTATACATCATTGATGACAAAATTGACATGTACTGATGAGACAACTGAAACTTTTTAAAATAAATAATTTAGATAATAATAACAATAATAACAAAAATGACTAACAAGGTCAAGTTGGTGAGATTTTTTTTAAGTATTTAAAGAGATGAGGGTTAAAGTAGAGTAATTTGCCATATTTAATTCTTAATTAATACAACTTATACCTAATGTTATAAAATTATCAATGTAATTTTACTAGAAATACTAAGTAAATTATCTGCAATATTAGTTGAAGTGGTTTATATCTTCATTACAACATTAATTTGAAACATTTGCCAATCTATTGTACTAAATAACCTACCACATGTGTTTCAGCAGTCCGATAATACCCCTTGGATATACCACTATATATTTATCAACCAATCAAACGAAGGTCAATCCAAGAGCCATATTAAACCTTCAGTCAAAACAGAACAAGAATTGGGCTATGACATTTCGAATTCATAAACAGTGTCATACTTACTTTATTTATCAGGAGATGCAGTAATACAGTTGTATTTCAAAATAATGTAATATCGTTGTATTTCAAAATAATGAGCGGGAAGAGGTTGGATGTTACGTATGATCATCTATTTTAATTTATATGTTACTACTTTGCAATAAATAGTTTATACATTTTTTATTGGTTTGTCCGATAATACCCGTTGAACAATTATATCCCAAGTGACTTGGTATGTGGAATTTATTTATACTGTCTATTTTGCTATATACTATAGTCTGTGCACACATCCCCGTTTGTTTGTACCCCCATGCCGATTTCAGTAACGAAAGGCATAAACAAGATAAAAAGTCAATCAATCTTACTCAGTTCATTCACTGATTTATAATTTCTAACCTGATTGCGACCAGGGTGTCCATAACACTCTCATCGTCTGCGCGTCTCATGCTTAGCAGAAGTTTTCATTACAACCATTGCCATCCTCGACATCAATTTCCAGTTTCTGGACAAGTCCATTTTCATGAAGGGGCGGATGCGTAATCGAGGGAAGTATCCGGGAGTAACCAAATAGGAGCAATGATGTCACTATGGAACATAGATTTGCCCAAATTGTGTGCAAAATGGTGTCATGTTAGTATGAAAACTTCTGCTAAGCATAAGACGCGCAGACGATGAAGTTGTTATATTCTCTTAGTATGTCTGCAAAAACAGTAGTAACTACTAAACTAAATAATGTGTGTGTTACATGGTTTTTCTTATAATAGTTCAAATGGTCTGAATCAGCCAGACATCTAGGCCGAATCAGCCCGTAATTTGGGCCGAATAAGCCCATCATTTGGTCCAAACCAGCTACGGTCAGAATCAGCCACCATTTCCTGTTTTGATATTTGGGTGATGGGTCTGATACTGGTGCATAGAAACACCGGCTACAAGGCTGGATCATAGAATATTATCATCAGGTCTATAAAAAATACAGGCTGAAAAGTGACCATGTTTATGGGTGGGTTGGTTAACTTACTGTTTAAGGTTAAAAGCATGAATGGAATATAGGAGTTTTTATGTGTATGAGTTTCCAGGACAGTCAAATTAAATGTTGAAATCTCCAAGAATAATCAGGTTGCCACCTATCAAACTACCATACTCCAGGAGATTTGGAAACTGCTCAAAAGAGAGAGATTCAGCCAGCTTGTTTTTTCAACTTGGAGGAGGGCGGTAGAGGCAAACCAAATGGACTGACCTTTGTTCAAGTGTGAAGGTTTTTAGACCAGTACAAACGATGTGTGGCAGAAATTGAAGGTTTTGTTGTATTGAGTAGCCGATGGGTGTTAGATCCGTGTAATTGGGCTTAGCGCCAGATGTTTTTAGTCATGTGAAGAAGTCTGTATTCTAATCATTGATAAAATTAACTATGTCTGTGCACTTTTCCAGAGGTTCTAGTGATTGGGCATTGAATAATGCAATATGCAGTGGTATCTCTGGGATAGTTGACAACACAGTTGACAATTTAATAGGGATTTGCACTAGGTTATCAAAATTAACTACCAGATGTGTTAACTGGAAAGGGTGAAAGGGAGATAACTGGAAGTACATATTAATTTATTATATAACTAATATCAAAATGGCACAAATATGAATTGTACATTCACCACCAATATACACTATGGTATATAAGATATAACTGATGTGCATTCTGGTGTTTCTATGAACCCGTCTGATATCATTTCTATCAAGAAGTCTTAGTTTACCAAGAAACATTATTTTAAGGAAATGCATGTATACAGAAGTCTCATATTTGCAAGCACATTTGTCTATGACCAGGATACTAGCTACATTGCTTGGCAGCTAGTTACCATCAGATGTTTTTTGACTTTGAACTTGAGCAGTGGCAGATGCTTTATCTGCTTGGGAAATGTACGCACCCACCCATACATGTGTCTCCTGCTGCTTTGCAGGTCGGCTTTGGTTAGCCAAAGGCTAAGGAAGTAAACTCTTTAAGAAAATCCGGAATGGAGACCCAAAGGCAGCTGGACAATGGACTACATCCCCTTGTGGCAACTCCTTGGTCTAGAGAGCAATGGGCTCTGCCAGACGACATTTGCCAAAGACAAACTGACATTGCTGGATAAATCTGCTTCCGAGTGAGGCTGAAGAAAATTAACAAGGCAAAGAACATCAGGTTTCAATTCAACCTTGAACAACTGATGGACGCTATCTGCAAGTCATTCCAAGCCACAATTGAAAAAAATTTGCTAGACTCCATGTGATGGATATTGATGTTGAAATGATGTCTGACACTTTCAATACAGTCATAACAACAGCTGCCAAGGATATCATTGTCCTCCATTGCCCAAAGAAAAACAACAGGGTTAAAAGAAAAAATTCTGAGTTTGTGTGATGCCTGAAGAGACCTAAAGAAACACTAGGCACACAACAGGGGCAATGAAGTACCAAGAAATAAATAAGAATATCAGGAAAAAATTTGAAGAAAGCAAAAGATTGGATTGGACAAAAGTGCACAGAAATAGAGAGCAGTCTGATAAAGAATAACTGCAAACAAGAGACCCAGAGGGGCTTGAAGTTCCAAACTCCACAAATGATGATGATATCCCCATTTTCAAAGAACAGGTGGAGTCAGCAATAAGAGCATTGAAAAATGGGAAGGCAATTGGAGTTGATAACATTATAGCTGAGGGGGCGCTCACCAGTTAATATGTACTTTTCAGATAGTGACGTATGTGAGGTGAAGTTGTTTGCATTTGTAACATGCACAATGGAGATAATGTTGGCATATCTCAATGCTACTTTGATGTAATGTGACTGATATTTCTTTGGATACTGCACTTGTGGAAATTGTAAATGATCTAAGCGCATGGTTTAACAAAATGGATGCTCCCATGTGCTTGAAAAATTAGCCAGAATTAATCAAAAGTACACTAACTTTAGCAGTTATTAAACTAGGGAAAACGAATTTTGCTGAAGTAGGCAATAGCAGCTTCTGAAAGTGCAATGAACAAATTACAGAATATCTGAAAAGTAAAAAAAGTTATCGTACCATTTTTCTACAATTTACCTCTGAAGTCCAGGGAGTGAAAATGACCATGCGGAGCTAGCAGTTTGTTTACATGAGCACATCTTATGTTAGCCCAAGCTGTATACTCTAGAACCTAAAGTACACCCATCAATCATACATGAAAATAAAGGGAATTGAAAGTTCTTCTCCCAACACCTAAGATATACAAAGTCTTTATTATATTGCCAGTATAACCAGTGAAGAAATCCCAGAAAATTATTTTTCTTTAAAATTCTAACCCTATGCAAAGTACGAAACTGTAGAGCGCCACCTGGACTAATCAAGAGCGTGGGTGGAATTAGTGATAGAGCTACTAACAAAACAAAAGGCTATCTCCAGCTGTGTCAAAATTACAGAACCATCAGTTTGATCAGCCATGTTTGTAAGGTGATGCTTAAGATCATCTTGAACAGACCAAAACCACACGCAGAAGAAATAATTGCTGAAGAACATGCATCGTTCCGGAGTGGAAGAAGCACAACAGAACAAATATTCAGTCTCAGGGTTCTGTGTGAAAAGTACATGTACTCGCAACATCAACAAGACATCCATCATGTTCATACATTTCAAAAATGCCTTTGACAGAGTGTGGCATGAGGCATTGTGGGTCAAAATGAAGTACAACAAGGGTCAAAAGTTCACCAATACCATCAAGCAGCTGTATGTCAAAGCTACCAGTGCAGCAATTTAAGTTTCTGTTGGGGACTGGTTCCAGACAACAGTTGGAGTTTGTCAAGGCTGTCTCCTGTCACCCACACTTTTCAACATCTACTTAGAGAGCACCATGAGTAAAGCCCTGAAAAACCACTCTTAGTCAGTCAGCATTGGAAGGCATAACATCACCAACCTCATCTTTGCAGATAATATTGATGGGCTGGCAGGTGGTGAAGACGAACTTGTCACCTTACTGAAGAACCTGGTTGAAACATCTTCCAAATTTGACATGGAGTTGATATAGCACTGCTGCACTTGCAAATTATCATATTTATGTTGTTGTTACTGCACACATATTGTTAATTCTATCCTCAGAGAGGAAAAATTGACATTGATAGTAACTTCATCTAATATCGGTAGTATGTTCACAATTTACATGCCTTTGTATAGTTAACTAGATTGGGTCTTTAATTTCTATGTACATAACCATTGTATGTGAACATGTATAAGTGCAATGGATTGTTATTGATTGCGTTCTGTATATACATGTATCTATACATATATCATGGAAGGCCTCAGGGTAGATTAGTTCTGTTCTGTAACTGAGTTACCCTCATTAAATAAAGTCTTCATTGTTGTGAATGGCTCTACCTGTCCTGATCTCCACCAGGTTGTATATTCTCGCTATCAAGATAGCTTATCAGCTCTTTACTGGAGGGACCTTTCTTTCATGAAAATTGAAGTTCATGAAATCAGGCCTGTTGCCTTGTCCTGGTCCTGTCTTGAAAAATCTTTATTGGAGGAACATCCTCCAATAAAGTGAGAGTACTGTTCTGGTAGTCACACATCTTTTTCACCTTTGATCTTAGGTGCACAAAGGGTCACATAAGTGGTTTCATGTGGCTATCTGCCTCATTCCAAATTTACCAAGGCAGTATTAATAGTTTATATTAGTGTTATTTATGTTTTGTTTTTGGGTTGGTGGTGGAATGTTTAAAAAAAATGATGTAATACATGTCATTATGAAGATTCCCTTATCACACCATGTAACGATGTCCACAGTGTGGTCTGGTTCCAAGCCAGAGAGGAATAGTCATCCAAATGGACCCATGACATGGGAGTCAGGCTGTGTTGTTTGCATTCTAGGCATTCCAGAACTTTGATATTTATAGGTAGAACGATATATGAACTTGAACGCAGTGACTTTTTTTTCCAGAAGAGATGAGCATGTAAATATTCGATTATTACATTAGTTTCATCCCTCAAAACAGTATATTATTATTATTGAATTAGATGCCCCAGTCCTACCAAATCAGATTCAGCAATTAGTACGATATAAGAGAGGATCATTGTATTAACAGCAACTTCAAAAAATATTCTTGGCTTCTTTAGTGTCAGTCCCATTGAAGCATTGTGTGTGAAGAATAATAGGTCTTTGATATTTTGTTTTCCAGGTGGTGTTACAATCAATTTTCAGAGCAACAACAAGGTCCCTATTCAAGGGAATAGTTTACGATTGTCTTGTCTTGTAGATACCACTTCACAGGATGTAAATTATGATACAACTTGGTATTCACCACTGACAAGTTTAGAATTTGGAAAATGCTACAGGCAGATAAGGTTGTGTTCAGGTGGTACTATGACACGTCAACTGACAGCTGAAGAAAATGGATCCTATCTGAACATCCAAGTGCTGAATAGGAGCCTGGATGAAGGACGCTGGAGATGTATTTACAGTGGCCAAGGACAAATTCAGGCAGATCTTAATGTTACTGTTTACAGTAAGTAAAAATCTTTTGGTGTACATGTTTAAAGAAAACTATTGTTTTCCACTATCTAGTTCTCTCATAATTCTTTTATCTGTTAGCACTTACTTTATTTTCACCACCTGGACCAATTTTAATTTAAATTTGTCAAAGGATGTTGGCAAATATAATTTTACAGAAGATGCCAGTTTTGTTCTCTGTTAAGTCATCTCCTGCTCTTTGATGCATTAGAGATTTACAGAGATTATTCATCAACAAGATCACATAGTATAGCAGAAATGAATTTGCATTAAGGCCATAGCAAATTCTATCTAGGTCACAACTTTACGTTGGTTACAACAGCGTTATTTTGGAAAGCAATTTTTATTTTCTACTTGCTTCTACATGTATTAAGATTTACTGATTAGCTAGGGGTATCCACTGGCTGTGTGGTCATACACACTTGCCTTTATTGATCACTGCCATCTTACCTCTGTCTGTGTGGGTTAGAGTCTCAGGCTTGGCCAATGTGCATAATATGGGAAGGCTTACCAATTGATTCATGGGGTTTCTGGGGTTTTGTCTAAAACTGAAATTGCTGCTTTGCATCTCTCTTACTACCAGACTGTTATGTATATTTAATTTACATTGTTTTTAGTTTTGTATTATACTATTGTTTTATTACATGCTATTGTGATGTAACATTGTATGTAGTACCTGACATTGCCAAATGCCATAAGTAGATGATCTAAGGTTATGATGCCATGTGGAAAATCTTTTGTCATGGTGTAATGGAAATGTGTTAAACCTAGCTGTCCCTCTCTTCGTGTAATGGAAATGTGTTAATCCTAGCTGTCCCTCTCTTAGTGTAATGGAAATGTGTTAAATGTCCCTCTCTTAGTGTAATGAGAATGTGTTAAACCTAGCTGTCCCTCTCTTAGTGTAATGGAAATGTGTTAAACCTAGCTGTCCCTCTCTTAGTGTAATGGAAATGTGTTAAACCTAGCTGTCCCTCTCTTAGTGTAATGGAAATGTGTTAAACCTAGCTGTCCCTATCTTAGTGTAATGGGAATGTGTTAAACCTAGCTGTCCCTCTCTTAGTGTAATGGGAATGTGTTAAACCTAGCTGTCTCTCTCTTAGTGTAATGGAAATGTGTTAAACCTAGCTGTCCCTCTCTTAGTGTAATGGGAATGTGTTAAACCTAGCTGTCCCTCTCTTAGTGTAATGGAAATGTGTTAAACCTAGCTGTCCCTCTCTTAGTGCAATGGGAATGTGTTAAACCTAGCTGTCCCTATCTTAGTGTAATGGGAATGTGTTAAACCTAGCTGTCCCTCTCTTAGTGTAATGGAAATGTGTTAAACCTAGCTGTCCCTATCTTAGTGTAATGGGAATGTGTTAAACCTAGCTGTCCCTCTCTTAGTGTAATGGGAATGTGTTAAACCTAGCTGTCCCTCTCTTGAGTGTAATGGGAATGTGTTAAACCTAGCTGTCCCTATCTTAGTGTAATGGGAATGTGTTAAACCTAGCTGTCCCTCTCTTAGTGTAATGTGAATGTGTTAAATCTAGCTGTCCCTCTCTTAGTGTAATGGGAATGTGTTAAACCTAGCTGTCTCTCTCTTAGTGTAATGAAAATGTGTTAAACCTAGCTGTCTCTCTCTTAGTTTAATGGGAATGTGTTAAACCTAGCTGTCCCTCTCTTAGTGTAATGGGAATGTGTTAAACCTAGCTGTCTCTCTCTTAGCGTAATGGGAATGTGTTAAACCTAGCTGTCCCTCTCTTAGTGTAATGGGAATGTGTTAAACCTAGCTGTCTCTCTCGTAATGTAATGGAAATGTGTTAAACCTAGCTGTCCCTCTCTTAGTGTAATGGAATGTGTTAAACCTAGCTGTCCCTCTCTTAGTGTAATGGGAATGTGTTAAACCTAGCTGTCCCTCTCTTAGTGTAATGGGAATGTGTTAAATCTAGCTGTCCCTCTCTTAGTGTAATGGGAATGTGTTAAACCTAGCTGTCCCTCTCTTAGCTGTCCCTCTCTTAGTGTAATGGGAATGTGTTAAACCTAGCTGTCCCTATCTTAGTGTAATGGGAATGTGTTAAACTTAGCTGTCCCTCTCTTAGTGTAATGGGAATGTGTTAAACCTAGCTGTCCCTCTCTTAGTGTAATGGGAATGTGTTAAACCTAGCTGTCTCTCTCTTAGTGTAATGGAAATGTGTTAAACCTAGCTGTCTCTCTCTTAGTGTAATGGAAATGTGTTAAACCTAGCTGTCCCTATCTTAGTGCAATGAGAATGTGTTAAACCTAGCTGTCCCTCTCTTAGTGTGACCCAGCAATGTACGTGTTTTGTCATGGGGGGGGAGTGCTTGAGTAAGCGATCGATCAAGGTGAATGATTCCCGTGCTTCACAGGTATTATGATCAATCCTGTGTATAACTAGCGAAAAGCTTATGGTATTCCTAGGATAGTTCTTGAGACAGACGAAACCTCAAGCAGTATGAGTTTTTAAGAAGAGCGCTTGGCTTTCATGCAAGTGAAAGACCAGAGATTGAATATAATTTGTAAAAATTATACCCTTCGAGTCTGGTATTTGCGTCAGTTAAATTCTGTATTTAATTACTTTAGACCAGAATGATACAGGCTACATTTCTATAGTGTTAATGGGTGAATTCTGATGGCATGACCAAATATTTCTTACACACTTAATAACATCAATATTGCACATAACATTTCAAAATTATCCATTCCTTGATAATATGGAAGAAATTTCCAAAACCCTTGATAGTGGCAGGGATGGTCCTGGCTTTTTAAAAGCTGTCACCAAAAAAATCGCCAACATCAATATTTTGTCGGCAATTTTCAAAAAGTGTCGCCAGAACAAGTAGTGTACATTTTTCCAAGTGTTAATTTAGTCTATTAATGTAAAAGGCAATGAAAATGACAAAAGATGGATTAATTAAATGAATACTTTAATTACAACAAGCATTAACAAAATGTTACAAAGTGTTACATGAAGATCCGTCGCGATTTTACGGCTGCCCACTTGCTGAATGCAGTTTCAAAGTCAAAATTTTCATATCGGTACATGCTGATTCTCATTAAATTCTTGAGAGATGAGATGCCGAGTTTATTTCTAATGTCAGTTTTTATGAGGTTCATCTTACTGAATCCTCGTTCACAGTCAACAGTGCTGACAGGTGACACCAGTGGTCTCTCAGCAGCCGCAGATGCGCAACGGTATATTGTCCTGGATCTCACTGCCAACTGAATTAAATCCTTAACACCTCTATACACCTTACCATTCCTGAGAACTTGAACCCTAGCATAAGCCACAAAGCCAGCCAAGTCCTGACTAACCTCTGACTGATTACCTAACCCACAAGTAGACAAGTAATCTGAAACAATGCCTGAAACCTCTGAAAGAATGGAACTGATAGCCTGTGAACCATACAAATAGGGATCAAACAACTTGGTTAGAGCACTCAAAACTATCGAATCACCCTCCTCTGTGAACCTTGCTTTTAGATTATCTATAACAATATCTATAAATTTGGCACAACACAATGCAGCCTCTGACCTTTGCTTAGCATTATCACTAATTGTATGGCCTTTGTACTCAAAAGTGCACAAACCTGATGAATCTAAACTTGGTTCTGCTGGAATCTCAGAAAGAAACCTAGAAATGTTACTACCAGACTCTAACCTCAGATTTTCAAGAAGCTCAACAGTGGAGTGGAGAAGGGGATTAACCTCGGTAAAGTCAATATCAGATCTCTGATAAGCTTGACACAGAACTGCGAAAGGCCTGAGAATGTCAGCCATATAGTGTGCTGTATAAACAAATTTGAAACAAGCAATGGGCTTATACATTGCAAGAGCCTTTGCAGAGTTGTCTTCCAAGAAGACACTAACTAGAGCTTGAAAATTATCAACAACTGCCTGTACACTACCTTCAAAACTCAGCCACCTTGTGTGGAATACCTGATGCAAGCGAGTGTGAGAAGACTCTAACACTGACTGAATTGCCTCAAGTCTACACATATTATGAGGGGAATAGGCAAAATATTTGTACATATTATTAAGTATATCTTGAAACTTAACCAGGTATCTAACCTCGTCAGCTGCAGCGCCTGTACCCAGAGCTAACCGATGTGCAATGCAGTGAATTGCAAGCAAACCTTTAGTAGCCTCCTTCAACCTGGTAACAACACCACTCTTACAACCCAACATGACTGCAGCACCATCCGTTGATACACCAATCAGATTGTCCAGACTAAAACCAAATGACTGAATTAAACCTAACAACTCTGAATATATAGATTCTGCATTTGCAGTTTGAAGCTGACGAATACCTAGAAATTGCGTTACTGGTTGAACACTGCCAGCCAAACTAGTTAGGTACCTAACATAAACAATCAAATTCTGATGTACTGAAACATCTGTGCTCTCATCAAGCATGACGCTGTAAACACTAGATTCCTTGACTTCGGTAGCCATCTCATCAACTATTACATCAGCCAACGACTGCTGAAACTCACTGGTGCTTCCGTGACCATCATACGATGTGTGCTTATCTACTTTGAGGTCTGAGAGTTGGGTGGCGCCCTGAAATAGAAATAATCATTAATTTTGTATGCCATAAATATTTCATTTATTATTATACATGTTCTGACCGTGTGTGTGTGTGTATATATAATATATATATATATATATATATATATATATGATTAACAAAAATTGGCATTTATACAACAATCACGGTGTACTACAGTAACATCACATTGAATATATTAAGGTTATACATGTGTTTTTTTCCTTATGTTACTGACATTTAAATCCATAGAATATTACTGTTAACAAGCTATAATATAATATTCTCAATACCTGTGTGATACACAACTGGTGCAGCTTTGGGACAATTGTATTAGCCAGGTTGTAGTAAGCCGCAAAGAAAGTGTTCCTCATAGCACTAATAATAGCATTTTTGCTTTTACTAATGGCAGTGATCTTCGCTGCGTCCATGGTGCTGGCATCCCGCATCACTGTTTGTGCACATGTATGACTGTTGTTACCTGAAGAAGAAAAAAATGCATTATCAACTTTAGTTGACATTTTAATAACAATAAAACCCTATGATCGTACATTGCAATATAAGATAAGGGACGTATAATGCGGCCGTCGATTGCATACATTCCATAATTAAATGCACCCCCCCCACCTGCCCCCCCCCCCGCCCCGGCCCTTTCTTTATGGCTAGCTTCCCAGAGCTTGTAGTGAATTGCTTCCTAAATCCCAAGAATGATCACTGAATGCTGTATAAATTTTCTCGACAAGCAAAATAGGATCTCCATTCCCACGAATGAAACTTACATGAGTCAACACCTGGCAATATTGGACCGTATATATAAGCATAAATTCACACCCAATTTAGGGATTCTTTCACTCCTGTATTTTGAGAAATAAATAATTATTCTTAATTATGCAAACTTGATTTTTTATTTTTTTTTGCTATTTCTTGTTGTGGAGTTTAAGTCTTTGTGGGATTGATGGCAAAAGGAAAAGATCAATGAATAAAATGCAAAAATATTACTTACCCCGCCTGGATTCATGTTTGGTGACACACTCCTTCAAAATATCACAGCCAGTTGTAAATGAATTTACAAACTTTGCCTTGATACATACATCACAGAACATCTGTTTTAACTTTGGATCATATCTGAGCCATGGACGCCCAAGTTTCCAACTGTCTTGAAATTTTCGGGACTTGTTGCCCCATTCATCGTAATGTGGTGTTGTACTTGAAGCGCTACATGTAGATGATGTGGACTGCAAGGTTTATCATCAGCTTCAGTGATTGTTTTGTCTGATGAATTTGCACTAAATCCAAACGCTGTTAATTTTTGTAACTTAGGATGAGATGATGAAATCGCAACGTCTAACTTACGTTTGCTCATGATAATGTGGCACTGGCGACAGATATAATTATAATTTAGATTTTTTTCCATTTGCTTTCTATTTATACACCGTAGTCGGTACTTCAAAGGTTATCAGTTTTCTGTGAAGGTTCAGAAAAACTATTGTATTGGTATATCGAAAAAAAACAACAGAAGGATTAGCCATTCAGTTAAATTGTTTCTGTTCTATTCGCGTCTTCAGAAGTCGGTCAGTTGTAGGTATAGTACGGTAGCATGATTGACTGTATCACAGCATACAGTACTCGGCCCAGATGTCGGCATAAGCAGATTATGATGTAACAATGCACTGTAAAGATGGGATGATCAATACGAACAAAGGATCGTTTGTGTAACAAATTAATTCCAATGCATTGCTTAGTCAAGTTTGTGGCTTCCTTTCGTTCTCCCATTTAATTTATTCAGTCCAAATCCATGATTGTATGTACAAATTAAAT
Source organism: Unio pictorum (assembly GCA_030141615.1). Taxonomy (NCBI): domain Eukaryota; kingdom Metazoa; phylum Mollusca; class Bivalvia; order Unionida; family Unionidae; genus Unio; species Unio pictorum. The sequence goes on along the minus strand of JARLTB010000005.1, from coordinate 5,719,438 downwards.
AACCAAAAAGTCTGTCGCCAAAAAAATCGTCAGATGGGATATTTTTGTCGCCAATAAGGGAAAAAAATCACAATTTGCGTAATTGGCGAAGCCCAGCATGATCCCTGTAGTGGTTATTTCTTTTCCATCAAGGGTTTCTAGTATTACTGCCAACTGTTTTAATTAATTTCTCTTTGAGTGATGCCATGAAAGCCAGATTCTGGTAAATTCGCATCACTTTCTCATCAGTTTTCATTTGATCAATGTCACACACTGGTTAGTTTATATATCCGTGGCATCCAATTTAGTTAGCCCAAGAAGTTTTCAATTTAGTTAGCCCAAGAAGTTTTCAATTTAGTTAGCCCAAAGTTTTCAATTTAGTTAGCCCAAGAAGTTTTCAAGCTGTCCTCCATATGGCAATATAATACACCACAGAAAGTAATGACAACTTTTTGACAGCTTATCTTAAACCATCATACTGGGCTAGTCAATTCGGTATTGTGGCCCTGTTATAAATTAACCGTTTTGCAGCAGAAAATTGGCCTTGTTAGGACATCTGCACATATATGATTAGAAGCCTTATATATGGCCTATTATTGAAGGGATCATACATGTATACAGTGGGCCTTAAAAGTGGGGTGGCCTTTTGTAAAGGGCAATTACTCATATTCATTTAGTCCTATTGCTTTTACTTTTATTCTAAACTCAGAATGTCTGACAACATTTTGAACCTTTTTGTGATGAAGCCGTAAGGTTTATAAAATATATAATAATATTGAGGACTTTGTATAATGTTTAGAAGCACTAAGTTTTACAATATCTATAGTTATATCACTACAGAAACTAATAATATAAAGAAACACCATGAAAATGGAAAAATATTTAAGGTAGGAAACATTATTAGGTCGTTAAGTTTGTTCTTTTAGTCGAAAAAAAAAGAGTTTTAAGAGCACTCTTTAAATTGATCAGTGTCTTTGTGTTTATATACAATGGGCAATTTGTTCTACATCGCCAGGCTCTGGTATGCAAAAGATTGTTATCCGTATGACTTTGTTTTCATAGTGGGAACAATGAGTACTGTATATGATTGTCAGAAGAGGAGTATAAGAATCTTGCTGGTGTATACATATGGGTGAGGCCGGATAGGTATGTTGGACCCAGGAGTCTGTCAGTGAAATGTAGCACAGAGAACAAATTTTGTGTTTGATTCTGTATTTAATTGATAGCCAGTGTAGGGTACAGAGCAATGTTGAGGTGTGCTGTGATGGAGGTACTCAAAAGATGATGCTAGCAGCTGTGTTTTGAACTTTTTGAAGTTTCTGGAGTAAATAATGAGATGAGCCAGACAGAACCAATTAGTTAGTATAGTCCAGTCTTGAAAGTACTAATGAACACACAAGTGTTTTAGTGGCATCAACTGAAAGAAAAATTTGCGAATGGAACTGATGCATCTCAGCTTAAGATATGCAGCCTTTCATATGTTCTTGACATGTTGGTGCAATGTGAGAGTACTGTCTAAAGTAACACCTAGGTTTCATACTGACTGTGAATTTAATGTTGGTGTTGCTGACATTTAGATCACAGGATGCACGATGTACAACAGTACTACTTTGTTTTCTAATGATAATTACTGTAATGGTCAGGCTTTGTTTTCTAATGATAATTACTGTAATGGTCAGGCTTTGTTTTCTAATGATAATTACTGTAATGATCAGGCTTTGTTTTCTAATGATAATTACTGTAATGGTCAGGCTTTGTTTTCTAATGATAATTACTGTAATGGTCAGGCTTTGTTTTCTAATGATAATTACTGTAATGGTCAGGCTTTGTTTTCTAATGATAATTACTGTAATGGTCAGGCTTTGTTTTCTAATGATAATTACTGTAATGGTCAGGCTTTTTTTTCTAATGATAATTACTGTAATGGTCAGGCTTTGTTTTCTAATGATAATTACTGTAATGGTCAGGCTTTGTTTTCTAATGATAATTACTGTAATGGTCAGGCTTTTTTTTCTAATGATAATTACTGTAATGGTCAGGCTTTGTTTTCTAATGATAATTACTGTAATGGTCAGGCTTTTTTTTCTAATGATAATTACTGTAATGGTCAGGCTTTGTTTTCTAATGATAATTACTGTAATGGTCAGGCTTTGTTTTAGGATTTAATGATAATTACTGTAATGGTCAGGCTTTGTTTTAGGATTTCCTTTGTAAGCTATATAAGATCAAGAGTGTTCAATCACTGTCAATGTTAGTCCTGGAAAGACATAATACAGTACTTCTTATTATTATGTGTCAAGATAATTACAGAAAAAATGCTTACTTTCCATATATGTTTTTTTTTTAAGCTATTCCATCAGGTCTTAACTTCACACAGGTGCCAGATAGGAATGTAGACCTCAGTGTGACATCAGCTCGACTTCAGTGTACAACATCTGGCTGTACCTATCCATCCCCTTTGATACAATGGCTGATACAGGTATGTCATTTTGCTTGCAGTAAATTGAAGTGATGGATATTAGGACTGACGCATACACATGCAGGTGATATGTTGTGATAACATAATTTTAGTTGTATTAATTTTGTAAAAGTGGTTACCAAATATTGGTGTCCCATACAGCTGTTGATAATAATTATAATGCTTATACTACTACTTCTGCTAGGAATATGGCTGATTGCCAGATGTCATTAGCCTAATTAATATTTAATATATGTCATTAGCCTAATTAATATTTAATAGATGTCATTAGCCTAATTAATATCTAATAGATGTCATTAGCCTAATTAAAATTTAATAGATGTCATTAGCCTAATTAATATTTAATAGATGTCATTAGCCTAATTAAAATTTAATAGATGTCATTAGCCTAATTAATATTTAATAGATGTCATTAGCCTAATTAATATTTAATAGATGTCATTAGCCTAATTAATATCTAATAGATGTCATGAGCCTAACTAAAATTTAATAGATGTCATTAAACTAATTAATATTTAATAGATGTCATTAGCCTAATTATTATCTAATAGATGTCATTAGCCTTTTTAAAATTTAATAGATGTCATTAGCCTAATTAATATTTAATAGATGTCATTAGCCTAATTAATATTTAATAGATGTCATTAGCCTAATTAATATTTAATAGATGCCATTAGCCTAATTAATATTTAATAGATGTCATTAGCCTAATTAATATTTAATAGATGTTATTAGCCTAATTAATATTTAATAGATGTCATTAGCCTAATTAATATTTAATAGATGTCATTAGCTTAATTAATATTTAATAGATGTCATTAGCCTAATTAATATTTAATAGATGTCATTAGCCTAATTAATATTTAATAGATGTCATTAGCCTAATTAATATTTAATAGATGTCATTAGCCTAATTAATATTTAATTGATGTCATTAGCCTAATTAATATTTAATTGATGTCATTAGCCTAATTAATATTTAATAGATGCCATTAACCTAATGAATATTTAATAGATGTCATTAGCCTAATTAATATTTAATAGATGTCATTAGCCTAATTAATATTTAATAGCAATTCATTTATGGTACAACTCACATGTATTTTTAGAACCCAATGCTTCGTCATGGGGTGCTAATTACCCCCCCCCCCCTTTTTTTTTTCATTCCACAACAAATGCAATCAAATACTAAGATTTCTTCCTTATCTGGCATACTCTTGGTATCTCCACCTTGTTGTGCCTGATCTACATGATTGATTGAATGACCTGCATGTCATGAGTGATTAACAATCAAATACCATTCCACCAATCAGTGATCTTTACTTTAATCAAATTTATGGACAATAAAAGTAAATTTAAAAAGTCTTGTATATTTTGTATTGATCTTCTCTTCAGCAATGTAAACTCATCCTACTGTTTATGAAAAGAAATATCATTAAGGTTTAGACAATTAAATTCCAGTTGACAGCCACTTTTGTTTTTTTAAATTAAAAACCCAAAACAAAAACTGAATACATTTTGAGTTTACAAATCAAATCATAACCTGGTCATGAGGCTGAATGTATATACTTGTTCAATGTTAAATACACATGTATGAGGCTGAATGTACATACTTGTTCAATGTTAAAAACACATGTATGAGGCTGAATGTACATACTTGTTCAATGTTAAATACACATGTATGAGTCTGAATGTACATACTTGTTCAATGTTAAATACACATGTATGAGTCTGAATGTACATACTTGTTCAATGTTAAAAACACATGTATGAGGCTGAATGTACATACTTGTTCAATGTTAAATACACATGTATGAGTCTGAATGTACATACTTGTTCAATGTTAAATACACATGTATGAGTCTGAATGTACATACTTGTTCAATGTTAAATACACATGTATGAGTCTGAATGTACATGTTTGTTCAATGTTAAATACACATGTATGAGTCTGAATGTACATACTTGTTCAATTTTAAATACACATGTATGAGTCTGAATGTACATACTTGTTCAATGTTAAATACACATGTATGAGACTGAATGTATATACTTGTTCAATGTTAAATACACATGTATGAGTATGAATGTACATACTTGTTCAATGTTAAATACACATGTATGAGTCTGAATGTACATACTTGTTCAATGTTAAATACACATGTATGAGTCTGAATGTACATACTTGTTCAATGTTAAATACACATGTATGAGTCTGAATGTACATGTTTGTTCAATGTTAAATACACATGTATGAGTCTGAATGTACATACTTGTTCAATGTTAAATACACATGTATGAGTCTGAATGTACATGTTTGTTCAATGTTAAATACACATGTATGAGTCTGAATGTACATACTTGTTCAATTTTAAATACACATGTATGAGTCTGAATGTACATACTTGTTCAATGTTAAATACACATGTATGAGTCTGAATGTACATACTTGTTCAATGTTAAATACACATGTATGAGTCTGAATGTACATACTTGTTCAATGTTAAATACACATGTATGAGTCTGAATGTACATGTTTGTTCAATGTTAAATACACATGTATGAGTCTCAATGTACATACTTGTTCAATTTTAAATACACATGTATGAGTCTGAATGTACATACTTGTTCAATGTTAAATACACATGTATGAGTCTGAATGTACATACTTGTTCAATGTTAAATACACATGTATGAGTCTGAATGTACATACTTGTTCAATGTTAAATACACATGTATGAGTCTGAATGTACATACTTGTTCAATGTTAAGTACACATGTATGAGTCTGAATGTACATGTTTGTTCAATGTTAAATACACATGTATGAGTCTGAATGTACATGTTTGTTCAATGTTAAATACACATGTATGAGTCTGAATGTACATACTTGTTCAATGTTAAGTACACATGTATGAGTCTGAATGTACATACTTGTTCAATGTTAAATACACATGTATGAGTCTGAATGTACATGTTTGTTCAATGTTAAGTACACATGTACTGCAAGTGACTCAGGTCATTTAATTTATAGGGCTAGATTGTTCTTTACAACAGTGATATTTTTTGTTGTTATTGGATTCATCACAAGATAAGTTTATTTCTATTAAAAGAAGGAAAATGCCATGGTTCATTTTTATAATACAAATCTCCAGTTGAAATCACATCTTTATAGTTCAGTGATTAGATGTCAGATGAAAGAGTTGTTACTAAGAACTTGTCAAAGCTGGATCAGGGCTCCTAAAACTGTACACACACACATGGAAACGTAGTCACTTGTCATTTTAATCTTGTTCATGTTTATTGAGTATTATGCACACTTTGAGTTTTATTTATGCATATTTTAATTAAGGTAATGGCTTTTAATTAATATAAGGCAAAACAAACACTTTTATCCATTGCACAGAACAGTAACAGTGGTACAGTTTCTGTACTTAATATATTCTTTAAAGATAATGCCTTGGTGATTATATTTCATGTTACAGTAAAATTGGCTCATCTAGCTTTTTGGACAAATGATGATTTGTAAGGGATGCATTTGCATTTTACACACAAGCATTAATACTATCCATCAGGAAAAAAGCTAGACAGCCATTGACTGTTCCTTTTTGCATGATGAAGAATATCTGTTTGAGTTTGGGCATTATCATGCTTCTTTATCGTTACCTTTTGTGTTATTATTTAATGTAACATTTTAGTTGTAATTGATCATGACTATGACTCTTATACTAAATTACTAATGATATCTGTTTGAGTTTGCTTCTTTATCATTACTTTTTGTGTGTTATTATTTAATGTCACCTTTTTTGGATGATGATATTTGACTTTGGACATACATATGCTTCTTTATTATTACATTTTGTGTGTTATTATTTAAAGTAAGACATTTCAGTTTTAATTAGTCATGACATCTCACCTCAGTCTGTGTGGGTTTGCGTCTCAGATTCGGCCAATGTGTGTTATGTGAGAAAGCTTGCCAGTAGCATCTCATAGTTTGGTGACTTTTTGGGTGTTTTTCCGGGTTCCTCCACCATTAAAACTGACCACCATGTATAGCCTGTTTGACTTCAACAGGATAATGTGACTGGGAGGGACATCATGCTACATGTTAAACTGCCTCACTGCAGACTTAGCAATATGACTGAAATTTTTTAGAATCGACGTTAAAATTCCTAATCTTACACACTTCATGGTCATAGTAGATCAAGTGCAATATAGTACAGATTCATGTATACTGAACATGCTGATTTCATACCCACATACAAATGAAACTTTTACTTATATTCCAGGACCAGACAGCATCATCTCCTTATGAAGTCTATAAAACGGTTAATTCAACAGGAACAGGAGGCTCCTGTGTACAAGGAGAACAACTTTACACAAGCACCCTAGCTCTCCAACAGAACACCACATGGAGTGATAATAGTGACAAAGTATCAATTTTCTCCTGTAAAATTGTGTATCCAGATTCCACCATAAATCTCATCACATCTGGGTCACATAGTATCAAATTTGCTGGTATGCAGATCCAAGAGTAGCAAAGTTTAAAACGCTATATGGCCAATATTGAACATTTCATGCCAGTTTTAGTTCACAGTAGGGTTCTTAAAACCCTGCAAAATAAGTACCCAGTGAGCACAAGTGTATCAAACATGTCTTTCCATCAACCCATTTGTTTAAATTGACTCTGCGATTAATTAAAATTACTTAACTAATTACTAGTTAATCTTGTTATCTTTAACTTGCTATTAGTTTTCTTTTAATTATCATTACTTGCAGGTACTAGTAATTATTGCTTGGTACAGTACTCATTGCCAGAGTATTATTAATAATTATTGCTTGTACAGAACTCATTGCCACAATAATATGTATAATTATTGCTTGGTACAGTACTCATTTCCAGAGTATTATTAATAATTATTGCTTGGTACAGAATTCTTTGCCACAATAATATTTATAATTTTTGCTTGGTACAGTACTCATTGCCAGAGTATTATTAATAATTATTGCTTGGTACAGAACTCATTGCCACAATAATATTTATAATTATTGCTTGGTACAGTACTCATTGCCAGAGTATTATTAATAATTATTGCTTGTACAGAACTCATTGCCACAATAATATGTATAATTATTGCTTGGTACAGTACTCATTGCCAGAGTATTATTAATAATTATTGCTTGGTACAGAATTCATTGCCACAATAATATTTATAATTATTGCTTGGTATAGTACTCATTGCCAGAGTATTATTAATAATTATTGCTTGGTACAGAACTCATTGCCACAATAATATGTATAATTATTGCTTGGTACAGTACTCATTGCCAGAGTATTATTAATAATTATTGCTTGGTACAGAACTCATTGCCACAATAATATGTATAATTACTGCTTGGTACAGTACTCATTGCCAGAGTATTATTAATAATTGTTGCTTGGTACAGAACTCATTGCCACAATAATATGTATAATTATTGCTTGGTACAGTACTCATTGCCAGAGTATTATTAATAATTATTGCTTGGTACAGAACTCATTGCCACAACAATATTTATAATTATTGCTTGGTACAGTACTCATTGCCAGAGTATTATTAATTATTATTGCTTGGTACAGAATTAATTGCCACAATAATATTTATAATTATTGCTTGGTACAGTACTCATTGCCAGAGTATTATTTATAATTATTGCTTGGTACAGTACTCTTTGCCACAATAATATTTCAGTAGTCAGTGACTAAACATAAACCTTATTGTCATAAATGTGCCAGAGTTCAACCCACATGTATTTTATCAGTATAATACTTTTGTCTGTTATTTATGCATCAATAAGTTATTTCACACAGAATTATGAAGTATGTCACTGCACACTTGAATGTGTTTTGCTTTCTGTAACTTGTGGGAATATGAAATAATTTTTATTATTTAATCATTTCAGTCCGTGTTACAGAGGTATTTTTACAGCAAAACAACCAGAACATCACATCTACCCTGAATGTCACCTCTGGAGAACCAGTTACCTTGACCTGTTTAACAGGAACCAGTCGACCGGCTCCAAATATAGACTGGTATATAGGATCTAAGTCAATTGGCAGTGGAACCAATCTGACCTTTACTCCCAGTAACACAGACCACAATGGAATTATCTACTGTCAGGCATACAACATTAACCCAAATCTTAAAGTTAATTCCAGCAAACCCAGTTTGTTTGTTAGAGGTGTGTATGTATATGTATAAAAAAATAATATTTATTTGTATTCATGGCACTCACTGTCTTAGCTCTTCTAGTTATAAACTTGAAGAAAGATGCAACATTATACATGCATTCATTTCTTGGTCTAGTGGGTCCAAAATGAAAATGGTGCTTCTCAGACATAAAATTTGACAATAGAAGCAGGCATGTTGAAAATCTTTCTGAGTGGATGGTAATACCAACAAGTTTTCACCCCAAAATACCCCAAGTTTTTATGATGTCTAGTTGATTTTAAATAAAAATGATAAGTTCAGTATGACCTCCATACTAGTCATCTTGAAAATCGTGTTATTGTTATTCCTCTTGAGTGGAAAAAATAAATCAGCTTGGGGTCATAACGGATAATGGTGTTGCACAGACAAGCAATATTACAAATACTATAGCCATGATTCCTCTTATTGCTTCTCTGCCTAAATGGATGGTCATATCTGTCAGATTTTCAACAAAGTGAAGTTTTTAATGTCTCGATGGTTCTAAGTAAAATAGACATGATCTATATCCAATCTGCTATAGTTGATGTTGTTTTCAAAAGAAATTGCACTCTTTGTTTTATCTTAGACCAGAAGAAGCTTATAGTATGGTCTTATGTATGGTATTCATCAAAGCATTAGCACAGTTTTGTTACTGCTTATTCTAAACTGCTTAGGGGATTGCCATTTAACTTGACTCTAGTAGGTACAAAATGAAAATACTGTTGCTTGAACATCCATTATAGCCAATGCATCATGAAAATCTTGTTAACTAAATGAAGGTTCAAATCATCATTCACTGAAAGACTTCTTATGATGTCTAGTTAAATAAAAATTGTACTGATGAAAGACAAACTGGGTACGTGAAAAACTTGTTTTCACAGATACAAATCATTATGGAGAAGTGAGTTCCAAAGTTTCTAGTGAATTTAAAATTCTTGAATTTTCTATCAGAGGTATTTTATTGGATGAAAATAAATTTGCTGTAACACTACACTGAATCCACATGCATGTGTAAGAAACTGTGATATAATACATATTGTTGTTGCTGGTTCATGTGATATGTGCTGAAACAACTTGGAGTAAGGTTTTAAACCATCTTTAAAAGTTTTATAGATTGGATAAATTGACAGTGAAGGTAACTTGTACAGAATAATGAACTTTATTAGATAAAATCTATTTATTGGCATTTATCTCTGGACATGATTTTTCTCCGTTTTAAAACAGAATTACGCTTTTCTCCTGACTTGAATCCAGTTTTTCTTGATATGGTCCGTTTGTTTTTAAATAATGTCCAATCCGTTTATTTTCTGGTTTTTAACCGTTTTTTTTTCAGTCCCATTCTGCAACAACCCTTGTAACATATTCGATCCATATATTAGTTAGCTCATGACTCTTGTAAAGAGTATTCTGATTGGTCAAAAGTTTAAATTCATCCAATGAATCTTCCTGTAAAGAAAACTGATGGCAGTAGAAGGAAGAAGTGTGCTTGCAAAAAATGGCGTTCCTAGTTGTTGAGAGAGACGATTACACAAAAAGTTTAGATAAAGGTTTTAAAAAACCGGAAGGGAATGCCTGGAACAAATTGTAGATGGAAATTTAGTTGGTCAGTTTATAAGAAAACTAAACACTTGAGGACTGGCATTTTGTGCCCTTTGCAATAAATACATTACAGAAGTCGTGGTTGAAAGAGTCTGGAACCGCACCTACAAATGAAGATGCATATGAAAAAAATGAAGCCCTCTGTCAGAATATGTGCACTGCATGTCGACAATACAAGCTGTAGCTTGAAAGGAAAAAGGCTCTCGTTGAGAAAGAAAATAAACGATTGCACATTGAGCCAGCAAAATCATTGGTGACTAAAAGGAAGACTAAAGAAATCTGTCTTAAAGCCGCAAAAAGAGCTCAACTGGCATATCAAGAGGTTGTGTTCAGTGGACAAAAAGACAAGTGAATATATGGGATTATTTGTATATACAGTTATCACGGGGTTTTGCAGTATTTAATTATTTTTCAGCAAACACCGCTTTCCAGCAAACAATTCATTGGCGTATGTACATGTACTCATGTCTAATGTAAGAAATCGAAGTATCGGACTCATCTTAAATGGAATGCAGTAATAAGACTTATTAAAAAAGCGTGGACGGATACTATATTTATATGTTATTACATTGCGTTAGATAGATTTACTAATTTTTATTGTTTTTCCCCGAAAATACATGTTAATCAATAACACCCCGACTGATGTTATATAATGAATAGGGAGGGTATTAACATTGTTTACTATCGTGCCGTCGTGGCACGCAGTTGATCCATAATGCATGCAATTCCATTGGAAGATTGCACAGATTTAAAACATTCAATAATTTTGTCCAAGATCGTTGTGTCCGAATTTAATGTCCAGTATATAGCATGTACAGAGTATTAACACTGTTTACTTACCATCTGATATAGTACCGTCATGGCATGCAGCTAATCCATAATAACTGTACCTAATTCCATTGCAAACATTGCTAAAGTATTTAAACTATTCAATATTTTTGTCACAAATCATTGTGTCTGAATTCAATGTGAAAAATTAACAGAAAATTAATTCATTATGTTCCAGGGTCTATGAACGGTGTCTATACAAATTGTTCATTTGATTTTCCATAACGGTAAAATAATAAATCATAACATGCAGCGAGTCTGTAATGGTCACGCACCACTGATATAAAGTTTTTGTTCCAGCTGTACGCAAGTACAATTTCAAGCTATCAAAGCCGACACTGTTTACTAGTCAAATGATTTCTTCTAATAACACCGCCAAGCCCAGAAAACATATTGGCGGCTTTTGTTTTTTTGATGTTTATTAATTTGTGAGAATCTTGTATAAGCCACCACATTGTCGGCTACTTTGTTGTTTATGCAGTTCAAGAACACGTGTCTTTACTCTTGAATTAATAATAAGTTATATTTCTGATGTTTATATAGGCATAAAAATTCAAGAACCTGGTGAAATTAATACATTTCAGAAGCCGCATTTTACACACTATTTCTCATACTTTATCGTATTATATTATATTAGAATTCATCCACGATCTCTTCCCCAAAATCATAATAAATGTTTTTTGCACAAAGTGCATTGAACGACTTTCGTTTGTGAACTTGCTTTTCCATAACGGTAAAATATTTATTAAGAAAAAGAAGGGGGAAATAAATAACCATTTCATTAGCAAACTCAATACACATGTAAAACCTGAGAACCAAGTACAGTAGGCTTGCAATGGTCACAAGTCACTTTTATAATTGTTTTTAAAGCTGAACGGATGTCAATTTCATAGTCTCTCAATTTTCAGCTAGTGAAGCAAACATTACTTACTGGTTAACTAATTGTGTCTAATAACACTGCCAAGCCCAGAAAACATGTTGGCGGCTTTCGTTTTTGATATTATTAAACTGTGAGAAGCTTTTATTAACCACCACATTGTATGTTGCTTGGTTGTGTGTGCAGTTAAAGAAGAAACACACGACGGATATTGTTTAGAGCAATGATTGTATACAGAATTAATTGAAGACAAACACAAAGACCACTACATCATGTTTATTTTGGCATAACACTTCAACAAGAAGAAAAAAATCGTGTGCGAATAAATATATGAAATTTTGGGAGCCTCGCCTCGACCGTGTTACATCAGAATTCGCGTTATGGTGGGGCACGTTATAGCGGGGGTTCCACTGTATATGATGTATTTGGGTGTTTATTTTACATATTTGTTATGAAAAGAGATAAGTGTAATATATTAGTGTAAAAAAAATGTCTAATTATTGACTTAATTTAATAATTACAATATGAACACTGACAATGCACATGAAATAACTTAAGTATCAATTGTATTGGAGAAAAAATTCATGTGACAATAAATATTGTAAAATTATTCAGATTTTTGGTAAGTTTGTTAGTTTTTCAAATGATTTTGTTACATATTATGGTCACAAGTTGCACCAGGAGCAGATTTTCATGCGTGTAAAATGCAGTTTAAGTTGGGAGTCTTCGACTTCCAGAACCCCTGATCAGGGGGGTTGCCCCTCGAGACCCTGTTGGGGGAGTATGCCTAAACCCCACTTTCACATTTTCAGTTTTTTTTTTTAAAGGTCAAAATCATGTCTATTTCCAAAGTTATTACTGAGTATTCAGCCATCTATCCCTCACCTATGTTTTTGATAATTGATATTATTCTGTAATATATAAGAAAATCACAGTACAGTGGGACCCCGCTATAACCCGCCCCGTTATAACATGAATTCGGATATAACCTGGTCGTGGCATGGCTCCTGAAATTTCGGGTAATTTGTTACAGGTATTTTTCTCAAAGACCAAAAAAAAAAAAAAAAAAAAATTTAAGTATGAAATAATAAATACGCCAAGAGTTTAATTATCATTCTCATATTCGTCTAAACAGTGCGAAAAAGAACGTGTAGAAAATGTATTATCAAATTTCTTCTAGTTTTGTGCCAAAATAAACATCGGAAATACAAACCAATTGCTGGGCCTACTGATAACTTTGATCTTTGTTTATTGTTGAAAAATTACAGCTCATAAGTGTCAATATTATAATTACTGATTCCTGAGTAATGAAGCCATTGTGTCTACTTTGTGTTTGGCTTGAATGCATTGTTGCTCTAATAATCTCCGATATATGTTCTCTTAATTTCATACACAACTAAGCAACAGCCAATGTGGCGGTTGATACAAGATTCTCACCAGAATGTATAAATCAATTAATTTAAGTACATTGTTTATCATCAAAGTGAACTGCCAAGCTAAACTTGTTCAAATCAGGGGGGAAACGATCAAAGAAACAAAAGCCGCCAACATGTGTACATGACTTGGCGGTGTTGTTTTATGCAATCTGTTGACTAGTAAATTCGAATTGTGCAACTGAGAACTATAATTGACTTTGCCAAGAGCAAACGTGACATTAGCAGAAAGCAGCTAAAAATCAAGAGTTTTTCAAAAAAATAATAACTATTGACAGATGAGAAATGTAATGGTATAAAATGTATATGACACAGAGGTCTCGGAAACGCTTAATTACGCGTATTTGAATGCAAATATTTGCTCTGGGACACATAAATCACTCCATGAAGGAGATCTCCATACGCATGCAAATAGCTGGGAGACAAAGTTAGTGTTCATTACTTTATCATTTTAGCTGTGCTGATATTTACAGTGACATAATTCAGTGGTTAAAATACAGCCAGTTCTGCCTGCTGTATTTATTAGAGTACATCAAAAGAACATGATGCAATAGTTGGGCGTCAAGTTCAAAGGACTTTGACTAGCAGCTTGGGTGGGAAAATGTGCTGAAATTTAAAATGACTGAATTCAGAGACAGAAAGATCCTGAGATGAACATGTAGTTATTATAAGAATACACTTTAGCTTCCATTATTTAATTTGCGGACATGTACTATTTCATCACTCATTACGTACACCCGTGACGTAATTTTTGTTATTTTCTTTTCATTGAATTCAGTCACATAATGATCTGTGACAAAATTATTGAATATTTTACATCCCTGTGTGGATATTTTTGATGGAAATATTTGTATTATGGATTCAGTGTATGTTACAAGATTCGCTGGTGATTACATGGTGTTGATACTCTTTTCATGCAATAGATTATAAATGTATATATAAATTAGACACGTGTATGTACCAATGCATGGTTCTCTGAATAAAGTAATATATTATACTGTAATTTCTGTTACCACAGCAAATGTTTTTCTCATTTAATATATATTGAGCAAAAATGGTAATTGTGCCATGCATTTTCGCACCCGTCTTTATGTACCCCCCCCCCCCCCAATTAAATCCAAAAATGTGTTGGTATTGTACATGGTTGCTTATAACACGGTTCGGTTCATAACACGGTCGGATTCTATGGCTCCCAACTACTGTGTTATAGCGGGGTCCCACTGTATTTTACTAATATTATAACTTTTAAAGAAAGTTAAGTTGTTTCACCAAATAAATGTCACTCATTTAAAAAACAGGTTTGTTTTATATGGAATCTGTAAACTGAATCTACATGCATGTGTAAGAAACAGTGATATAATACATACTGTTGTTCATGTGATGTGTGCTGAAACAACTTGGAGTAAGATTTTAAACTATCTTTAAAAGTTTTTTAGATTGGATACATTGACATTGAAGATAATTTGTACAAAAAAGTGAACTTCATTAGAGAAAAACTAGTTATTGGCAGTTATCCAAAGTTATTACAGAGTATTCAACGATTTAACCCTCACCTCCATTTTTCACACTTCTCACTGTCAGTGTTCATCACTTAATTTTTCAATAGCTGATATCCAATGTGGCCACCATAGTAGTCATTTAAAAAATCTATTTGCTACTTCACTAGATAGAATTTGTTTTTACCATAAGACTATTTATAATGTTTTCTTGGTCCTAAATGAGCACATAAATAAAGTTCTGACATCCAATATGGCCACCGCAATGAACATCTTTAAAATCTTGACATAGCAACTCTTAAGAATTTTTCTGTTTCCATATGAAATGCAGGTAGGAAACCCATTTTGAGGACTATTTCTGACTACATCCTAATACATAGACTTCCAAGCAATTTTTCAGTAGCTTAATGCATAGTGTTAAAAACATTCTTTTCTATTGGTTATTTTGCTCGCACATGAGCAGAAGGGGAAAAGCTAGTTTTTAATTTTGTTTTCTTATGTTGTTTTGCTTTACTCTCTGTTTTTCATATGGATATCACTCTTTATTAAAAATGCCCACCTTATCCTACTTTTTGCACATGTTCACCTATCTGTGTGCATTTCAGGCTGGTCTTAGATCTGAGGCCAACAAGTCTAACCTCTGGACATAAAATTGCATTCAGACCATTGGCAAAGTTTGGGTGGAAAAAAAAAATGGGTCCTTAAAATTTGGCTTTTCTTTCTATATTTTGTTGTGCAACTAAACCTTCCAGATTATTCTGTATCATTGTAGAGCTATATCAGTCCACCTTTCTGTAATACCACCCACTTTAGTGTATCATGCATGACCTTGACATACATGCCAGCCATTACACTTTTGAAATAATCATTACGCTTTCTTTCACTAAATTACAGGTAAACTTATATGGATTATGTTTTTTTCAGTAGATCCACCAACCCCAAAAAATCAATTATTTGTTTTCTCCTTTTTATTAACATTCCATTAATCCCACACACTGTATTTTTAGAAAATACGGCTTTTAGGTAACTACAATAAAAGAGTATGCTTTTCTGTGGACTTGCATGCACTTTCCTAACAGTATCATGTTCTATTTGTAGCAACTATCCTATTGCTTAGAAACATACTGGTTCTACTTTCAAACTTTTGACCTCAAATTCTATTTATAGCATCTGTATGGCTTAGTGAGGAGAGAACAGACTGGTTTTCTAACTTTGAACTTTATG
This sequence comes from Unio pictorum, assembly GCA_030141615.1. NCBI lineage: Eukaryota > Metazoa > Mollusca > Bivalvia > Unionida > Unionidae > Unio > Unio pictorum. Next base: position 5,703,294 of record JARLTB010000005.1, on the reverse strand, counting down.
CGCAGATTCTTTGTTCTAATTCATATTTAATGCAGAACCAGTCTAAAGGTATTTGGACATAAAAAGTATATTTTAATTTAGTTGATGCATATATGAGAGCAAAAATATCTCTTTTCATAACATTTCACGGATGGATTAGTAGAAGTCCCCCAAAAATATTTTAACAAAAATTAACAGAATCCTCCAAATCTGAAGACAGGTGCAACATGATGTGACATCTATTTCAGGCCATGTGGAAAGAATTTTAATATTTGGCGCTAAAAGTCTTAAGATGGATTCTAGTTGATGTATGAGTAAAGCTAAAATTGCTATGTATGAAAATTTGAAACAGTAAAGGATGTTAAAAGTTGAGAGGGGCAAATAAATCATTGTCTATTGAAACTTTAACAATGTTATATGTGGATTATGCTTTTTCTGCCTGGATTCTGCTTTTGACCACTTGGATTATGATTGTGTGAGGCCGATAAGTTTGATGCATGGTCATGTGGTAGCAGGTGTGAAGATCTGTGGTTCAAAACTATAAAGGAGGGTGCGGCTGAAAACATTGGGTCAGACAGTTACAAGCGAACAACATATCCAGTATCCAAAAGAGTCATTCGTTCTCCAACTGATGGCCTGCTCACGACTTTAGATACACTCATTACAGAGAAGTTCGAAAAGAAATAGGTAACACTAAAGTCGCCAATGATCTCAATGTTCGTAGTCAGTTTTTCAGTGATGGTGACCTGGTGAGGTTGCACCATATTCTAAGAAAGAAAGGGAAATCGCCTAAACTACACGTTAAATGGACTGGACAATGGTGGATTGTGAAGAAAGTAATGGATGTTACATACCTGATCGCAAGGAACATTAATAAGTTGACTCAGATTGTTCACTTCATTTGACTAAAACCATACTTGATGAGACCTATGGGTAAACATAAACACACCAGGAAGAAATGTACCTCCATTGAAACCGAGAAGTAGCGTCATATCCAATTACAGCTCAAAGGACTTATTTAATAGAAAGAAGAAAAGCCACTGTGTTGCATTAAGTTACAAACAATAATAGGAATCTTGTTCATTTATATCATAAATGCTCTGGTGGCCTAGTGGTTAGAGTGTTTACCACGCAAGCGGGAGGTCTTGGATTTGATTCCTGGCCGAGTCATACCAAAGACTTAAAAAAATGGTACTAACAGCTGCCTCACTTGTCGCTCAACATTAAGAGGTTAGAGTTAGGACTGGTCGGCCTGGTGTCAGGATAATATGACTGGTTGGGACATCATTCTACGTGTCTGCAGCATGATGCCCCAGTACTAGACATCACTATAAACTGCCTCACAACAGACATCATAGTGATATGACTGAAATTGTTTTAAAGCTATGTTAAAAATACTAATCAAACAGACATTTATTTCATGTAGCACTGACCAGTGATAAAAATAAATTGAATGGGTGGGTAATAATCATTTCCCTGTGATTAATAATTAGTTGGGTGTAGGACAAAGTGTCAAATTGGTTGAAATACAAAAGCCATGCAGTTAAAATCAAATTGAAATGTGCCCAGCGGCTGTGTAGATAGTGTGATTCTAGTTAATTTATTATGTGAAGACAGATGTATATATGTGTTTTCAATTGATAAGTCGTATAGATTCATTGTGTACAGTGTTAGAGCAGTTGTAGAAGTCATTTGCTGCTTAAATCCAGAGTTTGGTAAATTAGATGTTTTTGTTTTGTTTGGCTCTTTGAGTGAAGCAGAGATAAATTGATAAGAGAAGGTGGTGTTATTATGAATGATTTTTGGGAGGTTAGTGGGCTGTCTCTTTTTTGTTGTCATTGTAGAGTTAGTTATTGTGGCAAACAGATAAGTGATGGCAGTGTCAGGTCTAGTTTGGTCTGGGGATGACCATGTATGTCACACCAGATTGGTGTTGAAGTCATGGTTGAATTGTTTTTAAGGTTCATAAGAGAAGCGTTACTATGTGAAGAACGCATTCTCTAACCTCGTACACAGGAAGGTTCATGTGTATTATTTGTCAATGATCTGCTAGCGACTTGCAAGTGGAAATTGTTTCATAGAGTGTATTTTATAAATTGTTTGCTATCATCTTGTCAATCATAATGTGAAACTTCAGTTGTATGGAAATTTGGGGTAAACTTATGACTTCTAGCAGGAATTGTGCCAGGGTTTGACAATTGTTATTAAATTCCGTGGAGTGTGTTAATAAAAGGATTAGATTTATTGCACAAAATTTAGTATTAATACAATTATAGAGGTACTGTCATTATGCTAATTGCCTTTATGTAGCATTCATTATCTTGCATGGGACTCAAAATGTTTATAATTTAACTGTATGATAAAATTTATCCCATATGAATAAAGTAATTAAATTGCTCCAAAAGAAAAAGTAATGTTGGCATAACAGCACTTTTTGTTCTTTTATTTCTTTCTTTCTTTCTTTCTTTTGTCTCTCTCTGTGAACCACTTTAGCTCATGCATGCAGGGTTCATAAACAGTAGACTATGACCAAATTAATAAGACTACATGGAGGTCATTGAATGAGATTTCACAAAAGAAAGCTTGGTATGCAGAAATATTCTCCACAAGATGTCACAGCAACTCCATCAAGACACAGAGAAATGATTTATTTTATTAATCCTTCCCAATCTATCTCCATTCCAACAGCAGACTTTAAAAAGTCATGTGAGCTCTGCTTTGTATACAGCTTTCTATGTACTTTTTATATTAATAGTTTAAGAAATATGCATCTGAGCTAATTTCAACTTATTCATTTGAAAGAAAAAAGAGGCACAGCAGTATCATTTAGTAAATCTGTCCATGCAAATAATTTGAGGACAGTCAAACAATCGGCTCCTCCTGAGAGTGGGTTAAAAAAAAACAACCCAAACAATCAAGACAAATTAAAAATCCAAAGAAAGTTATTTTGTAAAAGTAGGTTTACTTGACAGCATTTACAAGAATAGCAACTGACATGACAGAATCTACAGTTTTGTCTCAGTTTAGCTTCTATAGACCTCATCCTTAAGATTCAGTAAGGCATTGTTGTCAAAGTTTGGTTAAACATTGTCTAAATTTCAGTGATGGTATTTCTGATTATAAACTATGTTATTTAACTCCATATTCTAAATTTCAGTGATGGTATTACTAATCATAAACTATGTTGTTTAACACCATAGTCTAAATTTCAGTGATGGTATTACTAATCATAATCTATGTTGTTTAACACCATAGTCTAAATTTCAGTGATGGTATTTCTAATCATAAACTATGTTGTTTAACACCATAGTCTAAATTTCAGTGATGGTATTACTAATCATAAACTATGTTGTTTAACACCATAGTCTAAATTTCAGTGATAGTGCTAGTCATAAACTATGATGGTCAGTTGTCTCAGTTTCTCTCTTGTTTTTATTTAGATTTTGTTTTTCATTAATAAAACATGACTTACTACTAAATTATACAGATTTTCAATGAATCTTTACATCAGCCTGAAGGTGTAATACGTTTTTAATCTTCTAAACTTCATGAATTCAAACCTGTTGTTTTTCATTTAATCATTTCAGTCAGAGTTACAGAGGCATTTTTACAGCAAAACAACGAGAACATCACATCCGCCCTGATTGTCAACTCTGGAGAATCAGTTACCTTGACCTGTGTGACAGGATCCAGTCGACCGGCTCCGAATATAGACTGGTATATTGGATCTAGGTCAATTGGCAGTGGAACCAATCTGACCTTTACTCCCAGTAACACAGACCACAATGGAATTATCTACTGTCAGGCATACAACATTAACCCAAATCTTAAAGTTGACTCCGACAAGCCCAAATTGTTTGTTAGAGGTATACACACATACATACAAACAGGCATGCACACACACATGCATACATACATATCTGTGTTTTGTATCTGCCTTTGTCTCATGATATGGTTGGTCCTCAATTTAAATATTGTTTCTCAGACATCCAAAATATGGCCATAGCAGCAGACATCTTGAATTTTATTTAACCATCTGAGTGGATGATAATATCAAAATTAAGTTTACAGAAGATGCAAGAGTGCAACACATGCAACTTTGAGTACAGTCCTACTTTACTGATGGTTATAGATGTTCTAAATAGTTACATATGTCTTCATGTTTTAAGAATTAGTATTTGTTCCTGAAAATGAGTATTTTCGTAACAAGCAGTCAGTATGTTTGTGCTCAGGTGTTGGCAGCTATGGCAATATCTGTTTGGTCATGAGGAATGTTGTGTTGCACAGATTTGCTCTTGTGTCTGTGTTAACATGGTCAGTATCTGCATCCATTGTTCTGCAGCAACATTAACAACAGTAACATTGGGGTCAACAATGCTAGAAAGTTTGAAAAAATTGTGTCTAGAAAGTTAGACACGATTACTTGTTTGATATTTTGCTGAAAGGGAATCATTCAGCACTAGTTTGTTTCGTAGGAAAAAGCAAGATTGCTTGACAAAAGTGACTATATATATATAGAGCTATTTGAGTTCTTGCATTTTCAACAGGGACAACAGGGATCCCACAAGAACCACAAACAATTTAAACTCTTCTTAGTCGAAATCATGTTATTTCAATGAGATTTCTTTATCACAGTATCCTAAAATCCCAATAGAATCCCACTGAGATCTTGGTTAACATTCTTTGGGGGTGAATATTGTTATGGTCCTTAACAACTACATCTCTGATTGCTTTTTGTCTTTTTTAGTATTATGCAAGTCATCATTGGCACACAGACAGCTGTCAGCTTTTACCGATGAAACACAAAAATACCAAATATGTCCAAGCCAAATCCTTTTGAGTTATTTTTTAATCCACTACCCACATAGCAATCCTGACATATAGACTTGCTTGGTAAATTGTAGTCTATATTTGCTGTACTGAGATCAGTGAAGTTGATTAAGGTGTCAAATTAATTTTACACGAATACCCCCAGATGCTTACAACTGCACATATTTGTTTCATGCAAAATGTTTGTTTGATCAAGCTGTTGCTTACAGAATTTTCTCAGAAGGAGCAACAGAGAGGGTTAATCCTACATCTCTAATTGGGTTAGATTTCAAGCAAATAATTTAAATGCTCTGTTTGTCAAATTAAGGCTTAACAATTTTAGGGTTCTGTTTGTCCATTATGGCTTTCTCGAGACCGAAAAAAAAATATCAAAACCAACCAAGGCTTATTACGGAGAAAGGGCTGGAAAAGGGCTCGATGCAAGGGATATATGCAAAATTTCTCTAACCAACTACCTACATCTGTTGCCGAGCACTACTATATACAAAAAAATGCAATTTTAGTGGGCTCGCTACCTGTTTGCTATACCAAGCAGACAAGGAGAAGCTAGACGGGTGAAAAGTAAAAAAATTATGGTGTCGCATTTACGTACGATCTGTATAGCTGCTTTGCCAATTGAACACATGTAGGCAGGTGCTATACCATGGACAATGACATGTGAGTGTGAAGAGAGAGGTATACAGGCCCTCTCTCTCAGGTAGCTAGCTGCCTGTGAACGATCTAGGCTACGCATGATACAGGACAAGTGAGAAGGAATAGAGAGCGAGACAGGCTGGCCCTCTCTCTCGTATCGATATGGCTTGTGGTAGTGTGTGCAGGTGTCTTATGGAAAATATTTCTAATCAACTACGCACATCTGTTTTCGAGCACTACTATATAAAAACAAATGTGATTATAGTTTGCTCCTATGGGAAATCAAAATTTTTTGTATAGCATTTATATGCATTTTTATAGCGGTCTTGCAAATCGAGCCTATTATTCCATACAGGTCCTATACAAAGGCATTACTGGACGGTATAAATATATATATATATATATATATATATATGTAACAAGGAACGGGTCGACCTACGTAGGCGCTCGTTGTTACAGGGCATCCCTATGCAGGCAGGTAGCTACTGGGCAGTATACGTGGTATGGCTAGGGTATTAGGGGGCTAGGGTCCCACAACGAAACCAAAACACAGAATCGTATTTGTTGTTGTGGTTTTTTTATTTGTTATGAATTAAATCATATATAACAATAATGGTAGGAGAATCATTAACAACCAGACTAGCTCGAGAGCAGTTAGAGGCAATAAAGAGGTTTATCCCTGTGAAAGATTCTGTCAGACAAAAACTTCAACAGCATCAGGAATCTCAAGTTGATTTAGCAACAGGTGCTGAACAATTATTCAAACCTGTTACTACGGCTACTGAGAAGGCTGCCACGGCTACTGAGAAAGCTTTATTGGGAAATATTACTGATGAACAGCGAGGAGAGAAAGCTCACCAGAAATAATTAATGAAGTTGCAGATATCTGCTGATGACTATTTGAAGGTGGTATCATGGATATTGGTGTATATCAAAAATTTATTGATGAACTTATTCATGATTTTCAGAGCAATTAGATAAATAAATAAATAATATTTACTCCAGAAACTTCAAAAAGTTCAAAACACAGCTGCTAGGATCATCTTTAGAGTACCTTGATCAGAGCACACCTCACCACTGCTCTATACCCTACACTGGCTTTCGATTAATCGTAAAACAGTTATCGATGAAAGCTATTGATATTATTTGTGATAAAGGTATTAGCGTTGTTGTTGATGTTGCCGGTAAAGCATTTTCAGCGGCCTAAGAAAAACTAATCATGGTGACTTGACGACGAAAAAACCCATCACCGGGAAAACTACTATCTACAGAGATTATCCTTGTGAGTGTTAGTAAAATAATAAACAGCACGGTTGGTCAAAAAATAGCAGAACGAATAAATGAAGGATTTGATGCTCAGGGAAATATTACTGCAAATATGATTGCGGGAACTGGTTTGAAATCCCAAGCAAGATCGCGATTTAGACTGAGAAATATATAATAAAATGTTCGAATCTTCACCCAACTCAGCATTGGATATGGATGACCCAGTGCGCAAAAATGATTCTCTAAATAATTATCAGTTTTATCCATATAACAAAATACAACCAAACGAACGAAGGAGAATCGAACTTCAAGTTTATGATATGAGTAAATATTATCTACCCTTTGACGGATTTATTGAAGTAGAAAGAGAACTTGTAACAAATATTGAAGCTAATACGCCATATGACCCAAATCTCCAAGTTGGTTTTATCAATAGTGGTATTATGGCATTATTTAGTAATGCTACATATATGATTGATATTAGAAAGATTGAATCTATTCAAAAAAATTTTGATATCGCCACATCAGTAGTGGGATTAGCGAGATATTCTGATAATTATACAAGATTGGCTGGATCATCTATGATGTTCACTAAGGATGTTAATGATCATGCTGAACATATTCAGTATACTAGGGTAAAGGCAACACGGGATACTGTGGTTGATCTAGCATCGGCCAGATGTACGAGGCCAGGTGCTGCTTTTGATGTCACAGATATTAATCCTAATTACAACCTGGGATTTGCAACACGTACATTAATGTTGAAGGTCTGCATAGATTATTTTCATGCGTGATAACACTGCATCATATATTTGGATTTTGTAGAAATGTTACAGAAGTTATCTTTGGAGCTAAACATACAGTTGTCCTTGTGTGAAAAGGTGATGATAATGATTCAATCTGGCGACATGCTGATGTTCCTGCTGGTAAAGTAAATATAGCAAAACTTACGCTATGGATGACAACAATGACTCCATCAATCATCACAAATCAAAATTACTATCATTTATGAGTGTAGGTGGTAAATCATCACTGTCATGGCTAACAACAACAGCTAGTCTGCAGAGTACTATCAATGGAGATTTTTCATGGCATGTTACATCAAACAAGGGAATTTCTGCCCCTTGACACATATTTATTGCGTTTCAGGATTATACATGATTAAATTCTCAAACACGCAGCCATATGATATTTGATCATTTAGGTGTTAACCAAATCTCATTAAGGAAAATGTGTCAACAGTAACCATCTGTGACTATTTTACTTAATTACAACCAAAATCAAATAGCCCGCGCATATCGCAGAGAGAGAGTAACCTGAACACCTTTTTTTATCTCTGCTAGCATCAGTGACAGCCCAGCTAATTATAGCATGATATTATTTTGTAAATCATATATATGTGCAATGCAAATTGGTCAATTTTTATTCAATCTACTGGCACCTGAGATGGCTAAAACTGAGTTTTAATTGAAGAAGAGCTAACTCCAAAGAGGCCAGTTGAAGTTTGTTTCTGACAAGACAACTTAAAAAAGTAGTATCTTTCCCAAATATCAATGATTCTTAATAGTTGATGACTGTCAGGCCTACCAACCCTTACAATTTGTCCACAAGACTTATGGAAACGACCCTTTAAAATACAGACCCATGGAATAATAGCGAAAAGTTAGAGAAATGCAGTTGCTGCAGTAAATTAAGGATACTGGTTTGTTGGTGTTTGATTTGGATCTGGATTTCATATTACATTCAGTTTAGTTGATTAGAGTGTCAAGAGTACCCCAGATGCTTACAACTGCACATATTTTTTCATGCAAAATGTTTGATAGATCAAACTGTTGCTTACATAATTTTCTCAGAATGCATCTATCAAACAATACAATTTTACAATGAAACGACCTTAAAAGAGTGCATAAGTATGGCACAACAGAATAAAAAGGGAATAATCAGATTCTTGGGAACAAATCAGATATTATATGTTAATATTAGTACGTCCATGGTAAGAGAGATGTTTTCCATTGTCATGTGAAATTGGGGATAAAAGGTAAGGATTACTTCAGATGGAGATAAAGTAAGAAACCATTAACAAACAAATTTTAATTGTTTGCAGAGAATGTCTAATTGATTTGGCATGTCTGGGTTGAATATAGTTCATTTTGTTATGATAATAAATAATAAGAAAGTTCCTGTTGATATTAATTCAGAACGTTTTAGACCACGATAATGCAATTAATCTGTACTTTATTTGTTTGTGTACTTTGGTCCTCACAACTCATATGTGAAAAGTGTGATACATGCTTTTTTATTCTGGGGTCTAGTTGGTTCTGAATGGAAATGACACCAGATCAGACAGTTGGTAAAGCCATCAGGGATGCTATCTTGAAAATCTTGTCACTATTCCTATTTTGCATCTTTTAAAGGATTATCATTATTATCAATGCAAATGTTCAACCTCAGGGCCATTGGTATTGTAGCCATCAAACTATCATCACAGCAACCTTATATATCCTACTTATCTTAAAACATTTTGAAGGCCAGATTATCATGAAACATGGCAGATTTATTCCTGAATCAATTAGGTCCTGAAATGAATGTATAATTTGTCAGGGACATTTTGCTATTTAATTTGCAGAAATATCAGAAAGAATGTTAAAAAACATGGTAACTACATATTTATTCTAAGGTGTATTTACTTAGATAAGCTTATGCTTCTGGTGCTTCAAGATGAAGTTAAGGTTCAATCTAAAACCAAAAAAATAGAGTACACTTTCAATTCAGACTGGAGATTCTTTGCAGATGGTATGTAAACACTGGCAAAAAAATTATTTTATCTTTGAAAAGCTAATTTTAGGACATCAACCCTTGTTGAATTAACAGCTCACAAACAGGTGATTCAGGATTTGAATATAAGTGAAAATCTTATAATTAAATGTATGGCAGCTATAAGCTAGAAATCTGAATAAATTATTCATTATATGTCAGTTGCCTATTATTTGGTGAAGGAAAATATTGCTTCTTTAAAATATGGCTCACTTGGATTTGTTGGCTTTCTGGGTGTTGGTTTTAGCAACATGAGAGTAGGAGGTAATACAATATATTCGTCAAGGGCATTTCTAGAGGAATTTCAGGTAAATTCTTTTATTTTTATTATTTCTACTGAAATTTTTATAGAATAAAAATGGTGTATACTAACAAGCAACCAAAAATGTTTCCGATCAGTTCATATCTTGAGGAATCCTTGTGTTACTACAAATAGCACCAAGCACCATCAGCAGCCAAAAAAATTGCATTTGGTAGCTCATCATAACTTCCTGTCAATGTTTGATGGTGGATAACGTTTTTTTTTTATCAATCTGGATTATTGGTACCTGTTTCTTTCATCATGAAATTCTTTCATCTAGACAGATCGCATAGTCTGTATCACTGAACAAGTTTTCATGTGTTTGTAATTGTAATGTTATTTGTTATTGCATAAGGCTTAATATAGTATTTATTAAATACAAGACATCAAGCTTGGAAGGGGAGTAAAGTCTGCCCTGAGAGTAATTATTTTATTATCAAACTTAAACCCTAGTGAATGTATAACATAAACCAGTTATTGGCATGTATTAGTTCTAGTCTAGTGTGGGATGTCTGATTATACAAGTGATATTACAGAAATGATGGTACAGTCACTGTTTGAAAAATTTGCTGAGCATTTAAATAATCCTTTAGTAAATAAGTTGAGCAGATATGGGAAATTCCTTTCACCAGACCTGTATGTCTGAAAAATTGAAATGATCTAAGGATGGAGACAAAACTAAAACCAATTACAATGGTGTTGAACTCGAATAACATAGGATCACATTGAAAATAGTTTCAGATTATGTGTCTAACCTTCACAATGAGTTTGTTACAAATTTGCAGGTGGAGATGTCTGCAAGATTTCCAAAGAAAATCAGACAGGTGGTAGCAGCATTTGAGGTTCTTGGTCTATATAACCACACATTCCTATCTTTTGAAGAATAAGAAATGTATGGTTATGACCAGATACAAATTCACTGTGATCATTTTGATCAGGAGAAGAAATCAAAAGTAACTACCAGTATCAGTCCTCCTTTGTTTGACCCGAACATGTTTTGACAGAGTTGTCTCTTACTAGGACTATCACTGAAAGAGTAATGTACCCTAGACACAAAATGTGCAGACTTGGCCAGAGTGTACATCAATCATGCAGACGCATTTCCAAATTTTTGTGAATTAGAATCAGTGGTTTTGTTATACCAGGCCGCTGTCTGTGAGAGGATTCAGCAGTCAAAATCAAATCAAAACTTCAGGAAGAAGCCATCTGGAATTAAGGGTTCTCAACAGACTCATGATGATTTCAATTGAAGGATCTCCTCTGAGAGACTTCAACTTTAACAAGACATTGTTAAATTTTGTAGAGTGGAGGATGAGGAAGAACAGGTGGCTGTTTAGGAAATAGTGATCATATTTGCAGAATAATGCAGACATAATTACAGTCAGTCTGGATGAAGATCGGAGATGTATATATGTTCCATTTAAGAGTTAACTTAATCTGTATATTAATACTTTCCCTAATTCATTTTGAGCTTTGGACTTTTCCTTAAAAATTATTTTTTGTCACCTATGAAAAGAAAATAAGTGTTCTTCTAATTTTCTTAGCATTGTTTTCTAACCAATCAGAATTTTGCATTTGATGCTGAATTTTAAGATACTTTAATGGTTAATGTGTAGATAGAATATTATTATTAGAAAACATAAGACTTTTATTTCAGTTTTAAGTTTTATACTATAATATACAGAAGACATGATATGCATTTAATGAACTTATTTTACCGGTACTTGCAATTGCTCTTTTTGAATACATTGAGTTTTTTTTAACATCGTGCTGGAAGGTCATCCTTTTGGCTATGTTGCCCCTCCCCCTCTTTTCTGATTCATTTGGGGCAAGTAACCACATTTATCACATCCCAGATACAATCCTGCCATAACAAGATAACTGGGTGGGATTTTGATATAAATACAATGTTTAATAATGAATGACTTGAATGAGCAATTAATTGTGAATATGTGCATGTATATAAAATCCAAATATTATATTAATTAACTTAAGAACACCCAAATGTAATAATGAAAAGTACAAATGAATTACATTACAAAATACAAAGACATGGGGTGAATGATTTAGTGATTTCACAATAAAAAGATGAATATAGTTTAATCAACTAGTAAACAATGTGGAATTTTACTTGTATATAGTAAAATGAATTCACTCAGATAGTGAAGTTATGCAAACAAAAAGTACAATGGGTTTTAAGAACCCCAAAACTAGCCCACAGCTAATAGATTATATGTAAGAAGATACACTCCGTAAGCGGTGCACTTTATTTCACCTACATGGCTGCAACAGTTCAGCTTCACAGCCAATATGGTTAATTAGTTTGGTTGACTTAGCACCTTGCACCATGTGCTTGGGTAACTCTGGTTACTCTAGATACCCTAGACACTCGAAACCCTCTGGAAGCTCCAGATACTCTGGACATCTCTACACAGCTCCACAAAGTCTGGACACTCCAAACAGCCTTACAGCTGAAGATGTGCAAGTAATTATAGTAAACCTTCTCAATGACAAGATTGTTCATAATGTACAGAGCTTTACCTATGGTATTTTGGCACAGATAGTGTGGAGGCATATCAAGAAGTTTTTAGGAATTGTAGAAAATCAAGTGACCAAACCTATGTTAAATTTGCATGGGAAAAATATAACATTTTGAATGGTGGTGCTCTTGATACAGATTTTGACTTCAGACAGCTCATGTAATTTGTAGAATCCAAGAACTGCTCTCATGGTGATGTTAAGACTCATCTTGATGAGCGAAAAATCAAAACTGTAGAAATTGTGGTTTGTACACCTGATAATTATTTTGTGAATCACAAAGTATCTTTCGCCAGTAGGTCTTCACACTGCAGTTTACTGGTAGAAAGTTATTTCAGTCTCATATGAACATTTCCAAATCTCAGACTCGCACAAGTTTTAGAAATCCAGTTTCTAATAAGACTAATCAGAAATCCTTATCTTATCCTACATGCATCTATTGCAGGAAGTAAGGGCACATTATTTCTGATTGCTAAAGATTTAAAAATAAGCAACAGAATCTAGGCAGCTGTTTCAGATGCTCTTATTTCAGAGAGGTCATTGTCACAGCCATGAATTGAAATCAATGCATTTGTTGGGTCAAACAAACCACTGTCTGATATTATTATGGAGAATTATGACCAATTTATGTAAAATAATTCTATATCAGTTGTTAGTGATTCAGCCAATCCTGTATCTTTTAAAATTTTAAGAGATAAGAGTCTTTTATTAAAGAAAGTAAGTTGTCAAAGTTATTTTTTAAGTTGCAAGAATTAAATCTGCACTCTCCTCAGTCAAAAGTGAAATTAAGGTATAACAAAAATACAAAAGAAATGAAGTTTTCAATTGGATCAAAGTGGTTTTCAATAATTTCATGACTGAGTACTGGCTCTTTAGCCCTTACCCCAAAATTCTCTGTAGGCCAAATATTATTATAGTGTTGAAAAGAGTTTTTTTTATAGTTGATACTTAAGAGTACACCAGTTCCTTCAGCTCTAACTTTTAGTCAATCATTTAAGACATCTGTTTACAGAAGTGATGGTTCAGTATTGAGTTTAGAAAACAAAATTGGCATAAATTATTCAGTGTGCAGCTTTTCTAAGAAATTAAACAAGCACCTCAGAAAGTATTGCTGAATCAATAAGGACTTTTTGGCAGTGATATTGGCATTGAAACATTTTGAGGTGTATATTAATTATGCTCATTCTCCAGTTATTGCATTCAATGATCACAACCCCTTAGTTTCATTAGCAGGATGAAGAACAAAAAGATGAGATAATGAAGGTGGAGTTTGATGTTGAAGGAATACAATATTTACATCCGGCACATCAAGGGAAAAGACACTCTAATTGCAGATGCACTTCTATGTGTATTGAAATATTATGTTGCTTCACATTACAACTCTATAGTAATTAAATAAGTAATAAAATAGAGCAAAAGCAACAAGCTTTATAAAATTCAGCAAATACTTTATTTTCCTAGAACAGTAAGTGCAAATAAATGTATAAAAATATATGGTTTTATTATTGAGATTTGAAATAATCTTAAACTTACTAACACAAGTCTTTACAATTAATGTTCAGATTAATTTTTAATGGTAATTTAAAATAAATTCAGTGCTGGAATAGTTGAAGTGTCTGTAGTGGCCTGTGTCATGGTGATGTGCCAACATAATCTTTTACATTCCATTTCATCTTCAGTTCAGATTAGATAGTTGAAGTGTCTGTGGTGGCCTGTGTCATGATGATATGCCAACAGAATCTTTCACATTCCATTTTATCTTCAGTTCAGATGAGATGGTTTGCTGATCCTTATGATTCAGAACCAGTCAGCATAACGGTCGGTCCACTACATGTAAAATCGGCTGAAAATATTAGAGTATTTAAGAAGAGATATCATGAGAATGCATGTGTTTCTAATAGATAATGGAATTTAGTATTTTAATACTAAACATGCTAAAATAAGCACTAATTGCTTTCTTCACACAATGTGCATTATTGTTATACTCTCATTAAGAGGGCCTCAAGGGAGAATAGTCCTTGACTAATAAGTCACCCTCTATAAATAAAGCATTGTTATTATTATTATTATTATTAAGTTACGAACAGTGGTGGTCAAAGATCCTTACGATTCAGTAGCCAAGAATCAATCAGCATAACAGTCGGTATATGTATATATAATGTGCATTTTACATTTTGTTCATTATTGTTGAGTATAAGGGTAAATTTTTGTAAGCAACAGATTAAATGGCCATTTTTGCAGTTTATACTTTTAGATAATGTAAACATATTAACATAGCCTTTTGACTTTTGAAGTTTCTAAAAACTTGCTTTATGTCCTGTCTATAAATTATAAAAAAATTTGTTTACTTATATTTGAGGTCATGGTCTATCATTAGAATGTTATAGAAGAGAATCATTTTATTTTTTCTTAGGTTTTTATATAAAGTTTTGCTACAGTTAACAAAATTCTGCTTTTCTACTTTAAGTTCAACAAAAAATGATGTTTTCAGATATAATTTCACAGACTCATTTATTTAGATATTATGAATTCAAATAACAAGTGTTCATTGACAGTTTGGACTAAATCATTGTTTTCAGATTATTTTAAATTCATTCTGAGACGGTTCTTGATTATATCATTGTGATACAAGACTGTAAGCACATCAGCTAATCCAAGACTATCGGTACATCAACAAACTGGAATTAATTTATGACACAGTACTTTTGGAAATGTGATGGAACATTTAGGATTATTTTGGATTTAATTCACAATATTGTAAGTTCCATTTAAATGTTAATTATGTTCTCTAAGGAATAAATTATTTATTGAATTTTACTAAAGTTGTATGTTTTGCTATTTCTGTTACTTACTTTAAGACCAGAGAGTTGTAAAATTAATAATAATAATAATAATAATGATAATGAGGACTTTGTATAGCACCTAATATTTAGAAGCACTAAGCACTTTACAACATATACATGCATAATAATCATATGACTACAAAAAAAAGCACAAAAATTAGAAAACATCAAAATGTGCTGAAAATATTTAAAGTAGGAAAGTATTATTAGCTCTATAAATTTGTTCTTGCAGTCAGAAAAAGGTGAGTTTTAAGAGCACTGTATCTTTGCATCTATTTAAAATAGGAAAATCATTTCACATTGCTGGCTGCTAATATGCAAAAGAATGTTGTCCATAGAGGAACATAAGTATCTTGCAGGTGCTGACGCATGGTTTAGGCCAGATAGGTATGTTGGACTTGAGTCTGACTGTAAAACGTAGCGCAGAGAATAAAATTTGTGTTTGATTCTGGATTGAATGGATAGCCAGTATAGGGTACAGAGATACATTTAAAAACCAACTGTAGCTTAGAGAATATGTTGCAAAAATTGTCTGTCTCAAATATCACATGTATGTGGGTTTTTTTTTTTACAATGATCTTGTTTTGTTTTCTTCTCAGAGCAAAAGAGCACATTTATGTTTTTCACAAAGATCTTTTGTTTTCTTCTCAGTTCAAGTGTTGACTGTAACTCTGGAAGGTTCAACAGGTGGAAATAAGGTGTTTACTGAAGGATACCCCCAAACACTGAAATGCAACACCAGTCCATCAAGGCCTGTACCAATTATCAGGTGGTTGTTAGACAATAAAAGAATGACAGATAATATTACTAACATCAGCATGACAGATGGAGATGAGTTGTATGTTCTGAAAAGTGAGATTACACTTGTATTAATGAGGAACAGCTCAAATCAGAAAATCAGATGTGAGGGATTCATTAGTGGTCAGGAAACCTCACCAGTGTCCACTGAAGACATTGTGAATGTCAGGTGTAAGTTGTATATTTTGTTCAATTGTTTATAAATATTTTTAATAAAAACTTAAAGCATTTTATGATTTTAGTACAAAAAGGTAAAGTATTCAGTGTGTATGCTCAGAGAAAGGACTTTGTATAATTATATATTTCACCTTCTGCAAATAATCATTATTAAAGACCACCAGTCAGGCCGGATTTCCCTAGTAATTTTAGAAGTTTGGAGGAAAAAAGTTAATAAAATGACATGTCCAGCAAAACAAGTGCACTACAAAAACCAAATAATCCAAAAGCTATATGGAAAGTGTTGACAGAGTTGGTTTCAGGAAAATGTAAGAGTAAAACTGAAATTTTTTCATGAAGGCATTTATACCAATAATCCAACTGAGATCTCAAATATTTGTAATGACCTTTTTGTTCAGATTGTTGAAAAACTTAAAGAACCCAGAACTTCATCTGATCATCTGGAACTTAAATATTTTTAGCTAAAAAAAACTACCAAAAACTACCAGAATATGTGCTGAAATATGTTAAAAAAATTGATGATTATAAAGAAAGCTACAGGACATGATATGATTGGACGACAGCTACTAAAGATAGCTGGACCTGTAGTGGTAGAGAGTATAGCTTTCATTTGCAATGAAATTATTAGGTCTAATAAATTTACAAAAACATTGAAAACTGCTAATGTTACACCATTGCATAAAGTGGGAACAAAAGATGATGTAAATAACTACAGACCCATCTCTATCCTTCCTTGTCTCTCCATATTACTAGAAAAACATGTACATGGTTCTTTTCTCAACTATTAAAACACTTATGATCTTATTCATGATAATCAGTCTGGCTTTCGCCAGAATCACTCCTATGAAACTGCACTTGTATCTTTGATTGATAAATGGCTGAAAGCATTTGATCAAGGAGAAATGGTTGATTTTCAGAAGGCTTTTGATCTTGTAGACCCTTGAAAAACTAAAAATTTATCAATGCAGTGAAAGCTCCCTAAACTGGTGTAATTCTTGCCCTGATAGAGTGCAAAGAGTATCTTTAAAAGGTTAACTTTCTCAAAGTAAAAATATTAGTTGCGGAGTACCACTGGGCACTATCTTGGGACCTCTATTATTCATTTTATTTATCAACGACTTACCTCATAAGATTGGAACATAAATTTCTTTCACTGACCTCTATGCTGATACTACACTGTCTGAGATGGGAAAAACAAAAAGAGTACTTGAAAATAGCTTACAAGATGCTCTCAACAGACTTCAAGTATGGTACAAGAAAAATGATCATAAATACAGAAAAAACAAAACCCCTACAAGCTATAATACAAGAAAAACAAGCAAGGCTAGATAACGACATACTCCAGGTTCTGTTTGACAATGTGAGCCATAAAAGATGACCTCTCATGATAAAATTCTTGCTGTATTCATAGACAACAATCTTATTTGGTCTGTTTACATTATGTTTCAAAAAAGGTTAATTTTCTTATCTTTCATTATAGGGTCATCTGTAATTTGGAGTAATACCTCTAATTCAAACATGACAATATTATTAAGACTCCAAAAGAGGGCTTGCCATTTAATTCTAGATCAATGTATTGAATATTTTCAGGATGCAATGAATAATATAAAGGTTTAAACAATACATGAAAGAATTACTTACAAAAGCCAGATTGATGTATAAAGTATCCAGAAAATCCATTCCTGTCTATCTAAGCAATATCTTTCACCAAAGAGATACTGATGGTACTCCAAATTTAAAGGACATAAGACGTAAAAATTACATTATACCAAGGCCAAATTAAGGAATTGTTTACAAAAAGTTTTCAATATACTGGTCCAGTAGTATGGAACAACATTCCCAGCAACATAAGGCAGGCTCCTAGCATTTCTTCTTTTAATAATCAATGTTTTAAATGGATGAAATCTTTAGATAATTGAAGTTCAGTTACAATAAATACTGCCTGCTTTTCTGTAATTTCTCATTATTTTCACATCAATTTTTCAACGCATGATGATTTTATATTTTATATATGTTTATGTGTTCACAGATTCATGTGCATTTGTTCCAGGCTTGATACTTTGATTTTTATAATGACTTAATTATTTAGTGTCCAGACATATTCATCAAATAATGGAAATACTGTATATATTGTACATATCAGATACATAGCCAAGGTAGATTAGTTCTGTACCTAATTAAGTTACTTTCTCTAAATAAAACCTTTATTATTGTTCTTATTATTATTATTATTATTATTATTATTATTATTATTTGTATTATTGATATTATTGTTATTATTTTTGTTATTATTATTATTATTATTATTATTATTGTTATTATTATCATCATCATCATCATTGTTGTCATTGTTGTTTTTATTATTTTTATTATTATTATTATTACAATTATTATTCTTACTATTATTATTATTATTATTATTATTATTACATTTATTATTATTATTATTATTATTATTATTATTATTATTATTATTATTCTGCATGGGAAATATAGCAGAAATGTCATGGCATCTGGGATTTTCAAAATTGTATAACTAACTTCTAAAATTGTATAACTAACTTCTAAAATTGTATAACTAACTTCTATATTTCTTTAAAGGTGCTGGAAGTACTAGCATTAGAAGAAGAAAAAAAACATTTAAACATTTTCTTCCTGAAAACCTCTCATATTCGATGTATACTTCACTCAAAATAACTGTCACTCAATTTAAGTGCCAATGGATTTAAATAATTAACTTAGATGATTTCTTTGAGATGTCAGTAAGTATGTATAGTACATAATATGTAGACTATTCAGATAAATAAATCCAGTTTATATTCAGTTTTATAAACTTGAACATTGTTACAGTAAATAAATGGTAAATAATGAATAAACCAAAAGTTAATAAACAATGAATAATGCAAGATTTATCCAATGAGCCCCTAAAAATAGAATGTAATAGAAAATCTGTGTGACTTGTCAGTGGACACAATTGCAAGTTTTAACAAAATTTTATGAATTATACAGCTGTACAAATGACTAAGATTTTTGTTTCAATTAATTGTTGTTTCACCTGAGTACAATTTGGGTTATTTGAATTACATTACAGATCATTATTTGAATCTTATTTTGATTACATTAGATTATTTTAATCTTATTTTGATTACATTAGATTATTTTAATCTTATTTTGATTACATTAGATTATTTTAATCTTATTTTCATTCCATGAGGTTGTCTGAATCTCACTTTCATTGTACGAAATTGCATGAGATTATTGGAATCTTACCATCATGCTTTTGTATATGAACTGTTTTGTTATTTTCCTATTTGTGAATGTTTGGATAGAGTTATTGAATGATACATGTTTTGGAGAGTGCAAGAATCACTGTATATATATATATATATATATATATATATACACACAATTAATCCATTCCATACAATTGCATCTTTCATCACATTGTGTCTATCTCAGTTGTAAAGCTTAAACATATAAACTTCATTGTTTGTGTTTCCTTTATTGCAGATGCCCCAAATGTCAGAGTTAAGATATCAGGAAACACTGTAGTCAATTCAACTGCAGTACTGGTGTGTGTACCCCAGGGAAATCCACCACAGTACACATTTCATCCATGGATCCATAGGGTTGGACAGACAGAAATCAGGAGGTTAGATGGAGTAAACACAGTTAATAACTCCACCATTACATTGTCTAACCTCAGCATTCAAGATACTGGTAATTACACATGTACTGTAGACAATGCAGTTCCTGGTCTGGATAGACAAGTCAATCAGACAGGTTACGAAGATGTAGATGTTAAAGGTAAGGTTTGATGTTCTTGTGACATTGCTTATTCTAATATTGATTGTCAGGTTGCTTGTGTCATACTCACATGCATGATATTTTCAAGGAAACATTTAACTTGAAAAAGCTTTAAAAGAATTTATGATTTACACAAAGCAACATGTGTGTCAAATAATCTCATAAACAACATTTTGTATTTTAAATAGAAATTTTAGATGTTTGATTCTTCTTTAGTTTACAGAGTATACAACTTCTAATATGTTATTTCACCTGCATATTCTCAGAAAATAATATTTACTTTAAAAAAAATTCATTGATTAAGAATTGTTTAAGATTCTGTAAAAAATAATATTAATTTATTTTAAGAGGATAACTCTGTTAATTAAATACAGCTAACAGTAATCTCCCTTGAGACCCTCCATGAAATAATAATAAATAATATATTGTAATAAACCTTGCGTATGTCTAGTTTGTATTTACATCTCTCTTATAGCTTTGTCCGATTTTAGTAATTGGTTGTTTTGTTATGGAATGATAATTCTCAGCCCAAGCAATTTGCTACTTTCTAGTAACACATAATACTTTATGATAGCAGGGATTAGTTTTAGTTTAGTTTTAGTTGCTTAAAATGGGGTGAGGACAGGATAAAATGTTTCGGGGTGGCATGGATTCAAGTAATTAATTTCTTCTTTTAGAGGTCCTGTTTGGCTGTGCCTTTTAGTATGAATTTTTCATGAGAAGGAATGATTTTTTTTACCACAGAATAATTCAGATACTATCTTTTATTGGTTGTCTTTATTGTGGTTGTGAAAGTATGTGTTTGAGAGGCACATGTTGGGTGAGTGTGAAATTTGATTTAAAGCAGTATTTGGATTGAACCAGAGATGGACTGAAAGGTACTATGTTTTTCTACAAAAGGCTTACTGTGAATCATGCCAATGTAAAACATTGAAAAGCAATGCAAATGGGAATGAAGGTAAAGCCAAATAAAGCCATAGTTTTGTTGTAGTCGGTGGTTAATTAGAGAAAAAATGTTTGAATCTTTGCTTGTTATGGAATCTTCCAATTGACAACGATGTCTTGAGGTCCTTGACATAGGGTCAAAACTGTGAATTTTAAGCAAGACTCTTGCCTGTGTTTGATTTGCTCAGTAAAGCAACCCTTGTATGTAATAAGAAAGATGTTCTATTGGCACATCATTGGGATTTTGAATAGCTTTGTGATTGCTACTTAAATTCATTAGGACCCCTATTATGTTAAGAGTAGGATATACCCTAGCAGTGAAAAAGTATAGTATAATTAGGTAGGATATACCCTAGCAGTGAAAAAGTATAGTATAATTAGGTAGGATATACCCTAGCAGTGAAAAAGTATAGTATAATTAGGTAGGATATACCCTAGCAGTGAAAAAGTATAGTATAATTAGGTAGGATATACCCTAGCAGTGTAAATATATAGTATAATTAGGCGGTGCTAATGATTGCATAAAAAATGTGGTTCAGTGAAACATTTGTTATGGTGAACTTCTTTATTTTTTATATACAAGAGATGTAACTGGAATATTCTAATCCTGTGGTGCCTAACCAGTCGATCGCGATCTTTGGATGATCACAGGTAGATCTAAAGTGCGTGCCTCCCTTTGACTGTATTATTGTTACAATTAATTTTGTGTGATCACAATGCGGTCACATACTGCTATCTCCTGGTTCACTTATAACATAGCAAAGAATTATAACAATCAGGCCAGATACGCCACCCCCAGTTTGGCAATGAGGTAAACAAAAACAAAACAGCAATAAAACCATGATAAGACGCCAATTAGCTCAATATACATAGCCTACATAGCGTCTGTGCTGTAGGCTAAATGTGGTCCAGCAGTATTAGCATCGGAAAGCTGTTGATTTTGTGCTGATTTGGAGCAAGAAAATGGCTACTTCATTCAGAATGGCAAGACGATTATTTTTAACAATGTTGAATTCAAAATGTGTGTGTTTGATATGTAAAACTAGCATATCAATAGCATACAAAGGAAACCTAGAGAGACATTTCAAAATGGCACACAAAACATACGTGAGGGATTTTCCAGCCAAAAGTGAACTGTGAAAAAGTAAGATTAAGGAATTACAATCTCAACTAGCAGCACGGCAGTCTCTTTTTACACGACCAAATACAAGGGCGAAAGCAGCCACTGTTGCATCATATCGATTAAGTCACGTACTAGCTAAACATAAAAAAGCATTCAAAGATGGTGAGTTAGTGAAGGAAGCATTTTTGGAGGCTGCCAACTCGCTTTTTGAGGATTTAAAAAATAAATCTGATATAATTACAGCGATCAAGGACATCCAGTTGTCCAGAAACACTGTCACAAGGTGATGTGAGGACATTGTGCAAAACATCCAAGAACAGCTCATTGATGACCTCAATAAATGTGAGTTTTTTCTCGCTTCAATTTGATGAATCCACGGACATGACGATTTGAGTACCAGAGAGGAGATACAACTTTGCCTTTAAAGGGGCATACACGAGGAGAGGATATTTCCCAAGCATTTATTGATTTTGTGGACAAAATAAACCTGTCTGCCTTTAAATCTTTTCTATTACCATGGATGGAGCCCCAGACATGGTGGGTCATGCAAACAGTTTTATAGCATTATGCAAAAAACACGACACTTTCCCCAACTTTATCCACTACCACTGCATCATCCACCAGCAAACTTTGTTCGGTAAGGCTTTGAATACGGATGATGTGATGAATATCAGTATGAAGATTGTTAACTCTCTCCGCGCAAGGAGCCATCAGCAGACGCTACTCCACACACACGCAGAGGATAGTGACGCGGAGCACACAGAGTTATTGCTGCATACTGATGTCAGGTGGCTGAGCAGAGGCAAGTTTCTGGCACGATTTTCCCAGCTGTTGCTAGAAGTAAAAGATTTCCTCAGTCAGAGTAAAGATGCTCTGCACAACAAGCTGTGTGATGAACAATGGCTAATAGACTTGGCATTTATCACTGATTTGACTGGAACATTGAATAACTAAATTTACAGTTGCAAGGAATAGACAAAACTATAACTGAAATGATCAGCGCTGTCAACTCGTTTAAGCAAAAACTACAGCTGTTCTTAACAAAGCTGCAATGCCAGGACCTGCGCTACTTTGAAAGCATGCAATCAGAGCTTCAGCGTCAGGGCAAAAGTGCAGAGCTGCTTGAAAGCATGCATTACATTGAGCAAGTTAAGAACATTGCAGCATAGTTTGAAAGACGTTTCACAGACTTTGCCGCACTGGAGCCAGTTGTGATGTACATGTGTTTCCCATGTGGCCCAGACATTGATGTGGATGTGGATGACATTGCCTCAAAAATGGCAACACTTTTTCTCCTGGATATTGCTGCGGTGGAGAATGAAATTCTCACTCTCCAAAAATGATATTCAAATCAAGGCCAGAGCATCTGCAGACATCAATGGGGCATTCTGGTCCTTGCTTTCTGAAGACAAGTACCCTAACATAAGAAAGTGTGCATATTGTCTGTCATCTCTTTTTGGTTCCACATACCTTTGTGAATCGGCCTTCTCCCATATGAAGATCATAAAGACCAATTTTAGGTCCACCATGACAGATGAGCACCTTTCCACCTCCTTGAGACTTGCCACCAGCAGCTACACACCTGACTGTGACAAATTAGCATCCTCTTCCCAGTGACAAATATCACATTAAGGTAAATAAAACACTTCTTTGAGTTAAATGTTATTGTTTTTGTACTTTATTGGTTATTCACCCCACCCCCGCTAGTTGATCTTTGGGTATAAAAAGGTTAGGCACCACTTTCCTAATCAGTAACTGCTGAATTGAAATAATCAAAATAATCTGGTAATGAGATCCTTTGCTTTCAGAAACTTGTACCTTAGAGAATTTGATGGGGAAAGAATAGTCTTATGAAAACTTTGTAGCTGCCCTACTTAAGTAAGGATAACCATTAAGTCTTGATGGATCTTCAAGTCCATCCCAGACAAGTTGAGTTTGTTAAGTTAAAGCATTGTTTCTTGGAAGCTCACTCTGTTCCTTGCAACCAGACGAATGCTACAAGTTGCAGCTTTTTAGATTAATGGCAAAATTATGGCAAACCATACCAAAACTTGTTTTGCTGATACATCCTGGTGCCCACCTGATACTCACAATCAGCTTGTAGAAGACCATTTGTCAGGAACTGATCTTGTTTACAGTCATGAACAAAGTTACAAACAATACTGTATTGTTCCAGAAGTACAAATATATATCTGATTTTCTTATGAAACATTATGAACCGTTCATGTCTAAAGATTCTAGATCACTGATTGGTGATTATGCCAAGCCTATCCCTATTAAAATATTAAGGGACACAGAACTGAAGTTTTTTATTATCATTTTATTTACTATTGTTTAAGTATTTTTCAAGTGAGTGTTCTTATTCAGAGAGTAGAGAGCAATGTCTTCACTTTGCCAATTTGAAATTAGACTTAAGTATCAAGACCAGTGACTGTCGGAATAGTGACTCTTTCACCGTTGAAGGCATTCAGGCAGTGACCTAGCTGGAGATAAGGTTGTGGTTCATAAACTTGTACCTAACAAGCCATATTTGGTTCAGAAAGTTGAGATTGCAATCCCTCATTTAGTCCCTGCTTGTGTAATTGCTAGAGCTAATGTAAAAATAGCTCTTGAGAATGATATTGATCAGGATATTATTCATTTAGCTGACACATTTATTGCTAAGATTTTTATTGATGTTACGAAATACCCGATATGGCATAGAGGGTACACCATACTCCTGTAATCTATTTTTAAGCTTATCAGTCCTGTTAATTTTGTTATATAATTTGTCTGTCGTTATCCTGTATTTAATGAATTATTATTTTGAAACTCGTAGTTATGACACTGTTACGCAATACCCGATATGGCATAGAGGGTACACCATACTCCTCTAAGTGAGTTGTCCTGTACAGCGAGTCGCACGTGCCGCGCGTATAATGAAGGTTTCGCGCGAATCACTTTTTACATGTACTGCATACTACTATTATATAGGTATAGTGCAAGGTCATTTTAAGACGCAGTGGACATTAGAGCAGACCTCTAAACGTTTCATTTGTCGGAAATTAGAGCCAAAAAGTTGGCTCGCCGGTCAACGAGTGAATAGATGAGTATTCCAGTCCAATGTTAACCGGTGGAGTGGAGACGGGCAAACATGAACTACTGCCACACCGAAAGGAAGTGCAGTGTTAACGACCGTAGTTTTGTTTTATTGACTATTTTGTGTGAGACACGAATAGCGTGTTTATAGTCAATTAAACCCTATGTTTTGATAGTCAGTTGAATGCTATGTTTTGTTTTATTGACTATTTTGTGTGTGACACGAATAGCGTGTTTATAGTCAATTGAACCCTATGTTTTGATTTATTGACTATTTTGTGTGAAACACGAATATCGTGTCAATAGTCAATGTAATGCTACGTTTTGTATATTGGATACAGACATATAGTACAGTAGTGGATGACTACAGATATATAGTACAGGTAGTGGATGACTACAGATATATAGCACAGTAGTGGATGGCTACAGATATATAGTACAGTAGTGGATGACTACAGACATTTAGTAGGGTAGTAGATTCATTTTTGTATTGTGTGCTCATTATATATATATATATATATATATATATATATATATATATATATATATATATATATATATATATATTTATCATGTTGATTTTTTTATATAAGTTTTATTTAACCGAACGTGTTTGTTATTTCTTTAAAACCCTACCTAGTCTCAAAGGGTCGGCTCGACAACGTTACAATTTTGGTGGCAGCAGTGGGATTGTACTTTCTATCCGAGAAAACTTATGGATTGTTAGTTTGAGTTTTCATATCCAACAAGTGTCGGGGAAAGCCTTTGAGACAGGAGTGTTTTGAGAAATAATATTTTACATTTCATTGTAAACGAAACTGAATTTGATCTTCCCTTAGATAAACAAGTTAATTTAGTGACGCTTGTTTGAAGCGAACGTTTATCTAAAATCATGTCGTCCACTAGTGAATTGTTAGAGCTTGGTAAGCAATTGGGGTATGAGGGGGAAACTTTACAGCAGTTTATCAAGGACGAACAAAGTAGAGAACGAGAGCGACGCACCGAAGAACGAGAGCGACGCGCCGAAGAAAGGGAGGCAGAACGCGAAAAAATAGAATTAAACGCACGCATCGAAAAGGAAAGGTTGGAGGAGGAATGCGGAAAACTAGAACTAAACGCACGCATCGAAAAGGAAAGGTTTCAACGCAAACAGGAGGAACTAGAACTAAACGCACGCATCGAAAAGGAAAGGTTTCAACGTGAACAGGAGGCAGAACGCGAAAAACTAGAACTAAACGCGCGTATCGAAAGGGAAAAGCTAGAGTTAGAAAAGTCTAGACTAGAGAACGATAGGGTATTTCAATCGAGTAAATTCAAAAAACCACAACTTCCAGCATTTGAAGAATATAAAGATGACTTAGATAGTTACCTGTTGAGATTTGAAAGATATGCTACTGCGCAAATTCTCTGAAAAGAAGATTGGGCATTACACCTTAGCACTTTATTGAAAGGTAGGGCTTTAGAAGTGTACTCAAGGATACCAAGTGCAGAGGCATCTAATTACGATTTGTTAAAGGATGCATTACTGAAAAGGTTTGAACTTACTGAAAAGGGTTTCAGGGAAAAATTCCGATCTAGTAAGCCAGAAAAGGGAGAAAACTTTGATCATTTTGTATACCGGATATCTAATTACCTATTCCGTTGGTTAGCTTGCGGGGGAGTTGCAAAAACTTACGAAGCAGTATGTGATTTTCTTGTCAGAGATCAATTGCTTGCAGTATGTAGTAAGGAACTATTCCAATACTTAAAAGAGAAAACCATTAATAAGTCAAGCGAGATGGCAAAACAAGCAGATATTTTCGCTGATGCGCACGGAGGGGTTATGAACGTGATAGTCCGGGACACTAGGGGTCCTAAGGAAAGTAAGCAGGTCAATTCAGATAAAACTAATTTTGGGAGGGATTTACCACAAAACCAAAAGGGTGAGTTAGTTAGGTTAGATCAGAGGGGACCTAGAAGTCAAGATAGACAGAGAAAACAATGTTTCAGTTGCGGGGAATGGGGTCATATGTCTAGTGCATGTCCGAAGCGTAAAAAGGATTTACCAAAGGCGGTAGGGGTATCGTATATGGTAGGCTCTTCAGCTTGTGTAGAGAGCAATAGGAGTGGCTCCAATCAAAATGCATCAAACGTATCAATACAGTGTGAGGGATTAGTGAATGGGGTTAGGGCCTCAGTACTTAGAGACACAGGATGTAATACAGTAGTTGTTAAGCAAAGTCTGGTAAGGCCGGATCAATACCTTGGGGAAACAGTATCTGTCAGATTGATGGATAATACCGCAGTACAAGTGCCGACTGCATGCGTGCATATCGAAACACCTTATTTGAGAGGCACAGTGACAGCATGTTGTGTAAAGCGACCGCTGTATGATCTGATTGTAGGTAATATAGAAGGGGTAGCGAATTTCATTGTGCCAGGCAAAGCAGCGGCCGATGTTCCAACTTCCATGGCTGCTGAAACTAGTCACATATATCTAAGAGTAAGAAGCCCTTGCCAAAACTAAAAGTACCAGATGCCATACCGATGATAGATAAAAGGACACTAATTGAAGAGCAAAATGAAGACGAGTCGTTGTCATTAATCAGAAATAAAGCCGCGTCAGGGGAAGTCATGAAATGTAAAGGTGGGGGTAGCTACAGGTTCAAATATCTCAATAATGTCTTGCATAGGGAGCATACTACTCGTGAAGGCCGACGGTTTACACAGGTAGTAGTGCCTCGGAACTATAGACCGCATGTGTTGAGGTTAGCACACGAGTCGACGATGGGAGGTCACCTGGGTTCTACAAAAACTAAAGACCGTGTATGTGCAGAATTTCATTGGCCAGGGGCTCACAGTGATGTAACTTGGTATTGCAGATCATGCGACATTTGTTAGAAAATGCAGTACAAAGGGAAAGTGAAACACGTACCTATCGGTAAAATGCCTTTAATTGAAACTCCATTCAAACGCGTGGCGATAGATATTGTTGGTCCATTATCACCTCTTACAGACCGCAAGAATAGGTACATCTTGACTATGGTTGATTATGCAACCAGGTATCCAGAAGCCGTCGCTCTACCATCCTTCGAAACTGAGCGAGTAGCCGAAGCCCTAGTAGAGATGTTCAGTAGATTAGGGATTCCGGAGGAGATTCTGACAGACTGTGGGTCACAGTTCACATCAGAACTCATGGCAGAAGTTAGTAGGCATCTATCAATCAAACAACTATGGACAACTCCATATCACCCAATGTGCAACGGGCTGGTTGAGAAGTTCAATGGAACACTCAAACAAATGTTGCGACGAATGTGTGCAGAGCGTCCGAACGATTGGGA
Organism: Unio pictorum; assembly: GCA_030141615.1. Lineage (NCBI taxonomy): Eukaryota > Metazoa > Mollusca > Bivalvia > Unionida > Unionidae > Unio > Unio pictorum. Next base: position 5,674,842 of record JARLTB010000005.1, on the reverse strand, counting down.
TAGATATCTTCATGCAGTATTATTTGCATATCGAGAGGTTCCTCAAGAGAGTCTAGGGTTTTCACCATTTGAACTTTTATATGGGAGAACGGTGCGAGGGCCAATGAAAATTCTAAGACAATTATGGTCAGATGACGAAACAGATGACGAGATTCGAACGACATACCAGTACGTATGTGATTTGAAGGACAAGTTGAGAGAGACTTGTGCAATAGCCCATGAAACGTTAAGGCAAGCTAGTAGTCGCGCAGCTCGCTACTATGATTCAAAAGCGCGTGATAGAAAATTTAAAAAGGGTGACAGAGTTTTGGTTCTCCTGCCAACCGAGAGAAACAAATTAATGTTACAGTGGAAAGGTCCATATACCATCATAGATGAAAAGGGAGGCATGGATTATACTATCGATGTAGGTGGAAAGTCCCGTATGTTTCATGCTAATTTATTGAAACGTTACTACGATCGGACAAATGCAAAGCCAGACCAAGGAATTTTAAATGTGGTCGGGGTAGCCATCATTGAGGAGGATGAGGAACAAGAGTCAGTTCCAGGTCTTAATTTGAGTGGGTTACTGGAATGCCACATGGGAAAGACTGTATTCAATACGAGTCCTGATCTGACTGAGAAACAGAGAAAGCAGGCTCAGGATCTCGTCAATGACTATCCCGACGTGTTCTCGAACAAACCTGGTAAGAGAGATGTGCTAGAGAATAGGATTAAACTTACATCGCATGAACCATTTCAAGTCAAGGGGTACCCAATGCATCATGCATCCAAAAATGCCCGAACTGAACAAAACATTCATTTTGAGAACCGATGCTTCAGAGTTGGGACTAGGGGCGGTTTTATTACAGGAACAAGATGGAATCAAGCTCCCAGTCGCCTACGCCAGCAGGAAATTACTTCCAAGAGAAAAGAATTTCTCGGTAATAGAGAAAGAGTGTTTAGCAGTAGTGTGTGGGAATAGATAAATTCCAAACCTACCTCCAGGGCCGAGAATTCAATCTGGAAACAGATCATCAACCTCTACTTTACCTCAATAAGGCAAAGATTAATAATTCACGGTTGATGCGATGGGCCTTGTTGTTACAACCTTACAGATTCCGAATCGAGGCAATCACAGGTACGGAAAATGTAGGTGCGGATTATCTCAGTAGACATTGATTATCTGGTTACCCATATCATGTAATTTCGTGGTTTTTAAAGTAAATATACTTTTTTTAGGGGGGAGGTGTGTTATGAAATACCCGATATGGCATAGAGGGTACACCATACTCCTGTAATCTATTTTTAAGCTTATCAGTCCTGTTAATTTTGTTATATAATTTGTCTGTCGTTATCCTGTATTTAATGAATTATTATTTTGAAACTCGTAGTTATGACACTGTTACGCAATACCCGATATGGCATAGAGGGTACACCATACTCCTCTAAGTGAGTTGTCCTGTACAGCGAGTCGCACGTGCCGCGCGTATAATGAAGGTTTCGCGAGAATCACTTTTTACATGTATTGCATACTACTATATAGGCATAGTGCAAGGTCATTTTAAGACGCAGTGGACATTAGAGCAGACCTCTAAACGTTTCATTTGTTGGAAATTAGAGCCAAAAAGTTTGCTCGCCGGTCAACGAGTGAATAGATGAGTATTCCAGTCCAATGTTAACCGGTGGAGTGGAGACGGGCAAACATGAACTACTGCCGCACCGAAAGGAAGTGCAGTGTTAACGACCGTAGTTTTGTTTTATTGACTATTTTGTGTGAGACACGAATAGCGTGTTTATAGTCAATTAAACCCTATGTTTTGATAGTCAATTGAATGCTATGTTTTGTTTTATTGACTATTTTGTGTGTGACACGAATAGCGTGTTTATAGTCAATTGAACCCTATGTTTTGATTTATTGACTATTTTGTGTGAAACACGAATAGCGTGTTTAGTCAATTGAATGCTATGTTTTGTTTTATTGACTATTTTGTGTGTGACACAAATAGCGTGTTTATAGTCAATTGAACCCTATGATTTGATTTATTGACTATTTTGTGTGAGATACGAATATCGTGTCAATAGTCAATGTAATGCTACGTTTTGTATATTGGATACAGACATATAGTACAGTAGTGGATGACTACAGATATATAGTACAGTTGTGGATGACTATGGATATATAGTACAGGTAGTGGATGACTACAGATATATAGCACAGTAGTGGATGGCTACAGATATATAGTACAGTAGTGGATGACTACAGACATTTAGTAGGGTAGTAGATTCATTTTTGTATTGTGTGCTCATTATATATATATATATATATATATATATATATATATATATATATATATATATATATATATATATATATATATATATACTTATCATGTTGATTTTTTAATATAAGTTTTATTTAACCGAACGTGTTTGTTATTTCTTTAAAACCCTACCTAGTCTCAAAGGGTCGGCTCGACAACGTTACAATTGAGGTCACTTTTTTCATGGAGTGGACCGTAGCTTTGTTAATGTTCCTCTTGACTGTATAAATTTGTCAGACTCTGAACCCATGGCAGTTGGAAATAGTGTTTGCTTGACCCATTGAGTGTGTTCATTTATTATTAGGCAGTGAACTAGCTGGAGTTAAGGTTGTTGTTAGTCCACTTTTAATTGGCAAGCCTTGTTTTGGAATAGAATGTTGATCCTATTGAAAAATAATTCCCTGATTTATTTCCAACTTTGGATTTTCTAGAGCTTTGGCAAAAAAGCTCATAAGAACGATGTTAATCAGAAAGTATTCCTTTAGCTGACACATCTGTTTGTTAGGCTTTAATTAGGTCACTTTCACTCCTTGTTTGGATCAATCAGTAGGTATTGATCACAGTGATCCCCTTTTAATTATTCATTTTCTTTATTCTAATCAGGGACAACAATTACAGAGATCTTTTGTTTATGTCAAAAGGCATTTAGTGAATCTGATGTGGTCATGATGAGTGGTCAATGAATTATCAAAATTTTAGTTCCAAAATCTTGCAGACAGGAAATATTTAGTTTGGCCCATGAAACTAGTTTGGTCATTTAGGATTAATAAGACTTTTCACAAGGTATTGACAATAATGTGTGAATCAACAAGATTTCCAGAGGCAATTCCTTTGAGGAATATTAAATCTAAAACAATAATAAAAGCTTTAATAATTTTTTTTACTCAATTTGGCCTTCCCAAATCTGTCTGTTCTGATTATAGGGTCAAATTTTAGGTCGCGAGTTTTTCAGCCTATTATGCTTGAATTTGGCAATCAGCAGTTCAGGTCAAAAGTGAAATTATGGTTTGACTAAACTAAAATGGAGATAACTTTGAGTCTTGTAATAGAGTTCTGTCTCCTGCTTATTCTTCAAACTTTTTTTCAGATTAGGTATTACAGCCCTTACAAGGTTAAGAAGAAAATGAATGAGTTAAATTATAATAATAGTACTCCTGGGCTTAAATAAATTAAAAAAGTAAATTGAGAGAGATAACCAGGTTAAACATGCAATGAATGTTTTTTGTACTTGTCCCAGTCATAAAGATTTAAGTGCAGGAATTCCATCGGACTGATTTTGGAGAGACAAATCTTCAGAATTCAGAAATTATAAATGATCTTGACCAGAAACTATCACCTTTGTAACAAGAAGAAAGGAATGAGCTTGAACAGTTATTATTTGAATATGAGCACTTCTTTCCAGATGTTCCTACTATAACAAGCAAATTTTCCATGACATAATTGTAAATTTTAAACCTGTGAAACAAACACCAATACAGATGAACTCTCTCGAACAGGAATACTTGAAAAGAATAAATTCAGTATTTGCTGGAGAATGATTTTAAAAGAGCCCAGTAAAAGTGACTGGAGTTCAGATAAAACTGTCCGTATGTGCACTGATTATTGGAAAGTGAACAATGTGCCAAAAACAGATTCATTTCTATCACCAAGACTCAATGACTGCATTGATAAAATCGGAAATGCCAAGTATATCACCAAATTTGATCTTCTGAAAGGATTTTGGCAAACTCCATTGATGGAAAGAGCAAAGGAAATTTCGTCATTCGTGACTCGAGATCAGTGTAAAGTGATGCCATTTGGCATGAAGGGTTCGCCAAGTACTTTCAGTGTCTAATAAATATAATCACCCCTGGTCTAGACAATTACGATGCTTACATTAATAATAATAATAATAATAATAATAATAATAATAATAATAATAATAATAAAAATAATAATAAGGACATTATTTAAAGAGGGTAACACAATTAGCTAAGAACTAATCTACCTTGAGGCTCTCATATTAGGAATTTATTTATTTCAGCATCTCAGAAGCCACTGGATATATTGGGTTTGGAAGATGGAAATAGAGTGGGCATTTATAATCTCAATTTGAATACTATTCCAGAGCTAAGTTCCAGAGTATTGGAAACTTTATAAAAAAAAACAAATTCATTATTAACCCTAACCAGAGTATTGGAAACTATTCTTGAATAATTCCTTATTTGGTTTGGGATTTTTTTTTCTGTTTTGTAGACATTGATCGCAGGTGGGGTGTATTACCAGGTAGCCTATACTGGAATAGGGATTGCAAATATTCAGGAGCACTATTATTGGATATCCTGTACATTAATTTGGCTTTTCTTAAACATATTCGGTCTTTAATAGGTAATATTTGTAACTTACCAGCTAAATTTTCCTTGCTTTCTTTCTGGTTTGATATTAGCCTAAATGCTCCTTTTGGAAGATTTTCCAACTTTGATATGATTTTATCATTTGAATTACCCCATACTGTATTACAGTAGTCTAAATAGGGTTGTATGTAACTGTTTTAAAATAGTTTTCTGTGCCTTTCAGGGAGAAAATGTCTTATCCTACTGAGAAGCCATAAACTTGAATTGACCTTTTTACTGATATGTTTGATATGATCAGTCCATGATAGGTTATTATTTACCAAAACACCAAGCAGTCTGTCGTGACAGACCATTGCAAATTTTTATCCTTCCATGTCAGACATAGTTCATTGCTATCAAGATTTTTCCTTTAGTTTTACAAGTATTTACTACCATGTCATTGCATGTGCACCTGTTTTCCAGCTTGTTTAATGCATTCTGGAAAGAAATTTCAAGTTCATGCTTTATGTTTTGGGTGTCTGACAATGTTGTATCATCTGCATAGAAATCTGTAGATGATATCAAGTCTCTTAGTAAAAGTGGTAGATCGTTAATAAATAAAATAAATAGTAATGGACCTTGTGAGCCTTGTGGTACTCCATATCTAATTATTTCAGGTTCAGACAGAACGTTATTTACCGTATATAAATATGTTGTGTTCTCTCACTTAAGTATGAAGTAAACCATCTGTTTTTTCATCACATTGGTAGATTTTCAGTTTCTTTAAAAGGTATTCATGATCCACCATGTCAAATGCTTTCCTGAAATCTACAAATACAGATCCTATTGTTTTGCCTTGTTCAAGTGCTTGAAGCCATTTATCAGTTAGGGAGATCAAGGCAGTCTCACATGAATGTTTCTGTCTAAAGCCTGATTGATTAGGGTGTTAACAGCAAGTGTTTGGTTAAATATGACATGAATGAGTCATGGACATGTTTTTCAATCAATTTTGACAAGTTTGGTAGTATTGAGATTGGTCGGTAGTTATCAGCATCATTCTTATATCCAGATTTGTAAATAGGAGTTACTTTTGCAGTTTTCCATGTTTGGGGACAGATGAGGTTGCAATACTTAAATTGATTATGAATGTTATGCTATCTAAAATAGCAGAGGCAGAAGATTTAATGAGTCTTGGACCAATCTGATCAAGTCCTGTAGCTTTCTTGGTATCAAGTTTACTGAGACAATTTTAACAAAGTTATTTTGATACTGGTGGGATAGAGAAACAAACTTCCTTAGAGATTTTGCTGCTGCATAACTTTTTCAGTTCAATAATGTTGTTTCTATCACTGGTTCTTTTAACTTTGTGGTAATGTTGGTGAAAAAATCATTGAAAACATTTGCAATTTCAGTTTCATCAGTGACTATGGTGTCATTTATCAGAAGTGAGTGAAATTTATTTGTCTGATTGTTGTGTATTCCTCCAATGAGCTCATTGAAGACTTTCCAAATGGAGTTTGTGTTGCTCTTTTTATTTTCAAGCAATGACTGATAATATGACTTTTTAGCTATTTTAATCATACTTGTTATTTTATTTCTCCATACTTTATATTTTGCATGGTTTCCCCTAGCCTTGAATTGGTCTCATGTTTTCATAGCATCTAGTATTTCAGTAGTAAGCCAGTTAGGTTGTATTTCATTCTTTACTCGCTGTACTTTCAGTGGTGCATGCTTAGAGACTACATCCATAAATAAGTCAGTCCATATCTGTGTCATCCAAATTTTGGATCATAGTCCATGGAACTTTATATAGGTCATCAAGAAACTGTTCTTCACTAAAATGTGTGAACGATCTGTAAGTGATCGTTTTGTGTGTGTTTTTCTTATTTCTCTTGCATTCAACCTTTCTTGTCAAAAACGTATGATAGTGGTCACTAAGACCAACATTTGGTACATTAACATGAGCCACATTGTCTGGTAGGTTGGTATGAATATGATCAATAAGAGTGCTTGATTTTTCTGTTACCCTTGTGGGATCATTTACCAGCTGGGCTAGGCCTAATGATTCAATAAATTCCATACACTTGTCCCTTATTTGAGTGTTGAGAAGGTCCTTATTTATATCACCAAGTATATATGTTTCTTTCTCCTGTGCAAGAACAATTTTTCATTTCTTTCAAAAAAATTATCATTCCAGATTGCTTTGGAGGAAGGTGGCCTATAAATGAAACCAAATAGGAATGATTTTGCATTATTTTGAGAAATTTCCACCCAGACACTCTCAATTTCATGTGACTCCAAGTCAAGTCGCCTTTCTGCATTTATATCTTCTCTAATGTATATAACAAGACCTCCCCCTGCTGTCTCTCTGTCCCTGCGTAATGATTTATTGTAGCCTTGACAGTGAAATAGATTATCATTGTGGTTAGCATTTAATTTAGTTTCAGTGAGTCCTAAAATATGTATATTATTTTCTTTAATAATAATAATAATAATAATAATAATAATAATAATAATGCTTTATTTATAGAGGGTGACTCATTAGTCAAGGACTATTCTCCCTTGAGGCCCTCTTAATGAGAGTATAACGAATACACATTATGTGAAGAAAGCAATAATTAGTGCTTATATTAGCATGTTTAGTATTAAAATAGTGAATTCCATTGTCTGTTAGAAACACATGCATGCTCATGATATATCTTCTTGAATAATATATTTTTCAGCCGATTTTACATGTAGTGGAAGCTTGTTCCACAGAACTGTACCAGAGTATTGAAAACTCTTTTTGAATTGCTCGGTTCTTGGTTTTGGTACTAGAAGGTTTCCATGTGATATTGATCTCAACTGGTATTTTCCATGTGTTATTGATCTCAACTGGTATTGTGTTGAAAAAGGCCTGAATAAGTCCTGAAGATACTCTGGTGCAGTTCCATGTAGACATTTATATAAAAGAACTGTCTTGTGTAAATCTATCCTGTCATATAATGTGAACCATTTGAGTTCTGTAAATAATGCTTTTGAGGGATGATAACAGATCCATCTAAAATTACATGCACTGCTTTTTTCTGGAGTTTATAAATCCTGTCAAGCTCAGATTTAGCACAGTTTCCCCATACATTAGAACAGTAATCCATTGTTGGAAGAATATACGTCTTGTAGTATAGATTGCGAGTTTCCATAGGTAAATATTTCTTGATTCTGCTGAGAAAGGCAATTTTGGATGACAGTGTTTTACAAAGCTTATCAATATAGTCATTCCATAATAAATTTTTATCTATGGACACACCTACAAGCCTGTCATGATTGACATTTTCTAATGGATGATTATTTATTGCAAGAAACAGTTTTGGGTTTCCTGACTTGTGTAGCTTTTGTGTCGTCCCCAGAAACATACATTTTGTTTTACCTCCATTTCATTACCATCCTATTTTGTTGTGCCCAGTTTTGGACTCTAATAAGGTCTGAGTTTAATCTTGTTTGGATAACTTCAGTATCAGAACTAGATGTATACAAGGTTGCATCATCTGCAAGCAAATCTGTATTGGTGGATTCATTATTTAATGGTAGATCATTGATATAGATCAGGAAGAGGTGAGGGCCCAAAACTGAGCCTTGAGGGACTCCTGAATGAATAGTGTGAGTTTGAGAGCTAATATTGCAATGCTTACTTGTTGAGACCTTTGGTTTAGGTAAGATCTATACCAGTTTAAAGAAGGATTGTCAAACCTGTAACAGTTCAACTTTTGCAGCAGAATTTCATGATCAACAAGATCAAAAGCTTTCTTGAAGTCAAGGAAAACAATCCCAGTCATATGTCCATTATCCATTTCCTTCAGCCAAAGATCAATTAGTTTGGTAAGTTCTGTTTGGCGTGAGTGGTACTTTCTAAATCCTGATTGTGCTTTATGAAATTGAGAGTTTGTTTCAAAAAATGTTTAGACCTGAATGGCTACATGCTTTTCAAATAGTTTTGACAATACAGGTAGAATTGATATTGGTCTGTAATTTCCTGGATCCTCCTTTTCTCCTTTCTTAAAGATAGATGTAACCTTTGCACATTTCAGTTTTTCTGGAAAATTACCACTCATTATACTTAAATTTATGATATGCGGTAGTGACTTTGTTATTACTGGTGCAGCAATTTTAAGAATTCATGGACCATCCAATCCAAAGGATTTATTAATATTCAACTTAATTAGCATATCAGAAACATCTGCTTCACTGACATTAGCTATTGAAAAATAATTATCTTCAGGAATTTTAGCTCTTATAAATAACAGTAGAGCATCAAGTTCAATTGGGATGTTAGTCTGGTTCTGAATACAGTTACTGGAGATGCTTATTAAGAAATTGTTGAAAATATCCACAGTGTCTTGTACAGATATTGCTATATCATCATTTTGCTTAAGTCTAGGGGGAAGACAACTGTTCTTGGGTGGGTTCAGCTCTTTTAGATGCTTCCACAATGTTTTGGTACTCTTACTTTCATTAATAGCCTGTTTATAGTAGTTCTCTTTTGCCTTATTTATCAGGTGCTTAGCTTTATTCCTCCACTTTCTATAGCTTTTCATGTCTTTTTTCTTGTGGAAATTATCTCTTAGGTGCCTATCCTCATTGATCTCAGGGGTAATCCACTTGGGTGTAATTTGGTGTTTAACCCTTTTTGTTTTATTTGGGGCATGATTGTCTAAGGCTGCATTGAACATCTGATACCATTTGAATAAAGCAGTGTTGACATCAGCTATATTGCAGACTGATTGAAAGGGTTTTGCAAACTAAATCATTTAAGAACATTTCCTCATCAAACTGTTTAAAGTCCCTGTATTGTATTTCATTGTGTTGCCCATTTTTAGATGATTTCGGAACATGTCTAGTTATACAGACTGGGTAGTGGTCACTCAGTGCATACACTGGCACATTTATTTCACTTATGTTTTCAGGTTTATTAGTATAGGCATGATCAATGATAGTAGCACTTTTATCTGTTACTCTAGTTGGGGTGTTAATTAACTGAGTAAAGTTGTAAAGTTGTAAGTTTCAAAGTTACTTATCCATGTTAATGGTGGAGTTTTCATGTAGTCAATGTTAAAATCACCTAATATGATGTTTTCTAAATCTTCCTTTAGTAATGCTTTTTGAATTTGAGCCTCAAATATATGAATCCAATCAGCTGTGATTGGGCAAGGGTTACTTCGATCCAGATACTCTCTACCCCAATAGTCTCTAGATCAACACGTCTGTTATAACTAATGGAACTGTCTACATAGAGAAGAATACTCCCACCACCCATGGAGTCTCTGTCTTTTCTTTCAAAGTGGAAGCCCTGTATTTGGAGAGCCAAATCATCAGTATCATCGGAAAGAAAGGTTTCACATAGACCTAGAATACTGACTGATCTAGTTTGCTGTAATATTAACTTTATCTCATTCAGTTTTGGGAGGATGTGTTGAATATTTAGATTGATTACATGCAGACCTCTTTTGAGGTGCCCAAAGACATGACAATTTTTATCAGAGGATTGATTTTCAGACAGGGTAGTATGCCATGTATTGTTTGTAGACTTCACAGATTTCTTTACATTGCCTTGATTATTTACATCAACATATGAAGAATACAATGACCACATGTAGTGAATACAGGAGAATATTCAATATGAGACTGATTTGCATGCATACAATTGACATATTAGACACTTGGGGAACCTCAGAGGGAGAAGTAACTTGAACAATATCGCATAGTTGTTTTCAAGTTAATAAGCTGCACTTTGTACACAAATCAGATAGTGCCTGAAACCTGTTCACAGAATTATAATTATTACATTCAAAAGTATACACATATTCTAATGCATTTTGTTTTGGATGTGTGTTGCATAGGCCTGTACCTCATAGCCTTCTACCTATTGGTATGCGCACAACTTTTGCTTATGTCCTAGTTCATTACAAAGATGGGAATGAATCTGTTTTCCATGCAGACACTGCTGTGTTACATGACCGTGTTCTCCACATTACAAGCAGTTTTCTGACTCATGCCTAACCCCTTTTATAAGTCTTATGCACTTGTCTATATTCCTAAGGAGCAAGGCAGTACCTCTTTTGGACAAGTGGATTTGGTCTTGCTGGTATAATTGTTGGTTCACACGATTGTCTTTGAAGAAGTTCCTGTATTGCGGAACAAATAGAATTTGGAAATTTTCACACAACATACTTAGGGTGTCATTTATTTGAGTCATAAGTACATCCCTTCTTGGCGGTAGACCTGAGATGACTTTTTTTACACTCTTGTGGTTTTGGACTTGATGGCATACAACAAGCCTTCATAATCATCCTCAATGCCATTGGCCATTACTGTAATTATTCCCACCAATGAGAAGAATTACAGTATGATATGGTGACATATCCATTTCCAATATTTTATCTGCAATAGTGTTAATTGATGCACCTCTATGGGTTTTTACGTCAGTTTTATATAACCCTCTTGTTCTTACTCCTTTGAGTATTGATGATCCTATGAGAAGAGACCTGTCTTTAACTATATTGTTGATTTTGACAAGTGGGGGGTTCAGGTGCATTGCTTGAACTTCTTGTTTTCCATGATTAGACTGACTGACAATTTGGTGACTGCTGCTGTATTTAGTATTTGTATTTAATTTGGCTTCTTCCTTTGGGTAATTGGAGGTTGTCATTAGAACAGTTTCTTCTGTGTCTGGATTTGATGATGAGTTTGACACATGATGGTCAGCGTTTTCAGCATGTGCTTTAGCTAATTTTTGGTTCTTGCCATCTAATACCTGTAGAAGAGACTGGTCTTGTTTAATTGGTGTGGTTTCATCTATTTGTGTGAATACTGATTTTTTTCTTATAGCTGGTTTTGGTATAATTTGAGTGCCCTGACATGCTCTTGTGTTTTGTTCCTTTGACATGTTTGTGTAATGTGTTGTCTGGGTATTCTGGCACACTTTTGTTGCCAATGGTTTATCCATTTGACTCTTTGATTTTAGTGCAGAGATTTTCTGTTCTAACTTTTCTACTTGGGCCTGGAGAATACCTATCACTACTAAGCACTGTATGGAGGTACAAGTCTGGTTATGGGTTTTCTTTATGAAAAGAGTTGATAAAATGATTTACCCATTCTGTGTAGCCTGGCCCTTTTACATGAATTTTACCAGTTGCTATATATAGAGTCACTCTGGCAGAATCTTTATCCATGGATTTATATATCAATCCATTTTGGGAGTGTCCCTGCTGGATGTGTAAATTCTCCTCCAAGAATTTCTTGATCTAATTCCTGACCTTGTTTCAGAAACAGTCAACAGTTCTAGAAGCAGATAGCTTTCTTGTTATTGTTTTCCACAATAGAATCATTGATTTTAGTTAAGGTCATACTGGAATCATGTGATCCTTATATGTGAATCTGTTTTGTGTCTTAAATTAGTGTGTAACCTTTTCTGGTAGAGAATTTAGTACTAGCATTAGTAGTAGCAGTGTTTAACGCCATTTTCCAGCACATGATAGGCTATAGATGGAAGCCAGTATTAATGATGTATGAAGAACCCGGCAAAACCCACAGAAAGAACCACCAAGCCACAAGAAGCTACTGTCAAGCTTTCTCACATACCCACATTGGCAAAATCTGAGACTTGAACCCACACAGACAGAGGTGAGATGGCAGTGATACGTAACAAAGAGCTATTTAGACCACTTGGTGACTCTTGACCCTGAGAATTTAGTCAGTTAAAGGTGTTTTGTTGTGACCAGTTTGAGTTTAAGTTCTATTTTATCGAATTAATAGTTCTTTTTTCTGGAAATATTTAAGTGTTTATACAGATATCTTGGACAGTGACATTTATGAATGGAAAAGGATGACATTTATTGAAATTTTATTTGGAAGCCAAAACAATATTATTATTTTCTGTGGTACAACAAGAAACAGTTGACACATCAGGGCAACACTGACCACATCATCTGTCATGGTTCTGCATATTGGATTTTTATCAAGATTCCAACTAAGATTCAATTAGGACTTTTTTTTTTACTAGGACTTCTATATTTTAATTCTTGGATTAGTTTTGGATTTTATTCATATAACTTTAGTTATTTTCTCATTTTTGTCTTGTTTCTTTAGGGAAATAACTATTTTTTACATTTTGCAAAGATTGTTGTCTTTACTCCTTTCTTGTTGCATTTATTAAGATCCAAACCATAATCATAATCAAAAGAAGAAAGATTATGCAGTAAAATCTTTTTGTAGCTAAACATACACATGATCAAAATAATAAAATGTAAATATGAAAGTACATCTGCAATCAGATTATCTTGGATGTGCTGAATGTTGGTTGTTTATTCTTGTGGCGTCAAATGCCATCTCAACAATTCATGATTTTTTTTTTTTGTTGATGAAAGTAATGAGGTTGTGATCACTGAATAGTAATTAGAAAACAAGCTGAATTATACATTACCTATATAATATAGACACATAACACAGGTATGCTAATGAGATATTTATTTATAGCAGAAATAAGTGATGACTGAATCTGATAATGTAACTCACACCCTTACTTTCACCTATCCTAAACAGAACTATAACAATTAGTATCTCTACCTTACTGTGGCACTCAAAGTTCAATAATGGATATTGCCTCATAAACAAAAAAAACTATTACAACTAATATCCCTATGTACTGTGGCACTCAAAGTTCAATAATGGATATTGTCTCATAAACAGAACTATAACAACTACCGGTAATATCCCTAACTTACTGTGGCACTCAAAGTTCAATAATGGATATTGCAATACTATTCCTTAATGGAAATCACCAAACCTGGAATTTTTATTTAAAAATAACAAACTGTCATTTTTCAGTACATATGATAAATTTATAGAAGTGTCAACCAAAATGAATAATGTTGGAATATGCTTAGGGTTATCAAAAGTAGAATTAGATTCATCAAAAAGTATGATGGTGTGTTTCTTTGTCAATAAATGGCATTGGATCATTGGATCAAAACCTAATATATATTCTATCAATATTTGTATGATTTACAGATGATCAGAGGATGTTTCTAATCCATGTGTTATTTTTGAGGCATAAAATTATTTTTCTATGACAATATATGTTTTTATAATGTGCATTTAGTTACATGATTCATTATAAATATTTTGATTGTGATACTAATCCACTTGGAAGTTTTATAAATTTTTGGAAAATAACATAACCAATTGCAGATTTAAGAAATGTATATTAAATGCGTTATGCTTAGATTGCACTTTTTGTCCAATTACACTTATATATCTCGGGTTGTTGTTGTCTATGAATTACATTACTGTAAACATTTGTCCAACACAGTTTTCTAATGATAAAGTATTCTACCAATGTATTATACACATGGCTTACTCACTATGTAAGCTTTTTACATGCTAAACCATTTGCGTGAAATCTACTAAGGTCAAAAATGTGGAGCTACTATTTCAGAAAAAGAGACGGAAAAGATTAATAGGAAGTGGTTTTAAAAACTGTTAACACAGTTTAATATGAAGCATCCTAAAACTAGCACTATGTCATTGTAAGCCATGTGAATGTAGTAGTGTGCTTAGTCTTTTGACTGAGTGACTTATATTCCAATATCCATGGTTTTTAATAACTGTACTTGCTATTTTTAACTTTTATTTTCAGGTCTTCCAGTTTTTGAAAAAATCCAATTACCATTTGCAGGAGAGCCTAATAACTCGGCAAATATAGAGATTGGTTTTTACAGTTGTCCACCTATACAGTTGGTAAAATTTATTAATCAGTCAGATTCATCTAAACTTTCCAATACATCAAATATTGTGATTTTAATGCAACCTTCAAATATCTCCATGATGTTCTATGAAAAGAAAGTGATGAGACTTGGACATGTGGCAGTACTGCACTTTAGACATTTGACTGATACAGACTTTGGCAACTACACACTTCAGCTTTCCAATGGTCAGGGCACAGTGACATTGCTGTTTGATTTAATTATTTCAGGTAATTTATTTCACAAGATCTTTCTATCTATATATCTGTCTATGATCATATATGATTGGTACAAGCTAGGACAAAATAAAATCAAGATTGAGCCATGGGCAGCCATTAGATGTTGCAAAGCAAGATCTTGGATATTTCTGGTATATCATATCCAGGGATTGCCTTGCTAGTTATGGTTCTTAAAAATTGTATCCTGATCTGGAAAAGCTGAGGAAGTTGAAAAATTTACTTTTTTTCCATCACCACACCAGTAACAACATGATACAGTGTTATCCTTGCCCACGTATCCATATGTCACACCATTATTAGCATTTAGATCTATTATAAGATAGTGATAGGGCACCTGTTTAGCATGAACACATTTCTCTTCTAAAGAGAAATATAATTACTTTATACCATTTTATAAAAGATGCTAAGATGAAAAAATTTAAAAGAAGAAACTGAAAATTGAAATTTTCAAAAAGTAATCTTGGTTTTGATGGTAGGGGTTAATCAGTATGAGCAAATCATTCTTGTTATACCTAGCTATCATACCATTTTCCTAATCATGTCAGTTGGTAGCAGAAATATACAATCATCACCAACTGCACTTATTTCAGTTTTATGTATTGTTGTAAATTTGTATCATATTATGACTTGATGGTCTTTAAGTAAGTAACAGAAAGAATCAAGACAAACAAGTGTAGTAAAATCAACAAATACATTTATTTCTCTTAAGTTTCAAAGTATAAATTTAAGCTGATCTGCAGTATTGTAAATTGAATCTCAAATAAACCTAAATGTTCTATCCCACTTTTGTAAGCAATATTCTTGAATGTCTATATGTATCGCAATGATACAATCTAGAATGTCTTTGAACAAGTACTGAATAATCCCACGGTAGTGTTTTAGTCCAAACTGTCATCAACCAATTTTGTAATTCCAATAAATTCCTAACCAGAACCCTCATCCTTAAAATGTCCTTGAATTAAAATAAAAAACTGCATTTTTTTTTCCAGTCTTGATTTTATTGAAGCAATGACAACATTAAATAAAATATATCACTTTTTAATTGTGAATTTTTTGTGTGTACCTATTTTTCAAAAAGAATAAATAATGGAAATAAAATTGAATAAAATCACACAAAACGAGTAGTTATCAAATGGAAATGTGTTACTTTGGTGAAGGAATATGATAATGATTTTGTTTTGCTTTTGTACACACCACTAAAGAAAGATATTTATAAAGTTCAGTTTCCTTGAGGAAAAATTATTTTTGTCCTGAAAGAGGCCTTGAAAAGGCGCTTTTGAAATACCTCTTGAAAAGTCTCTTATGCAATATCTCTTGCTGTACAAACCATGGATCTTATTATCAAAGCAGTATTACATTTTTGATATAACATTTTTATTTCTGTTTAATTTTTCTAGCTGCTCCAACAATGCCCAAGAAATTTTTCTTCATTAACATTGAAGATGATCTTCTAGTGTTTGGGATAGAAAAAGGATTCAATGGAGGCCATGAACAAACATTCATTGTTGAATATCAGCCATCTGGAATGCCAGAAACATTCTGGACTACTATATTTATGATTAATGAAAATGCCTTGGATGACACATTCAAAAATGGAACTTATTACTTGAAGATTCCCAAAATACCAGATGGCCAGTACATATTTAAAGTCCATGCTGAAAATAAGAAAGGAAATAGTTCCAGTATAGAGCTGGAACCTGTGGAGATAAAAACCGGTATGTATACTGTTTTTTTTTATACTGTTATTTTGTAAACTGTGTATGATGTTATTTTGTATACTGTTATTTTGTATACTGTTATTTTGTATTGTTACGGCTATTGGATTTAAATTATTTATTTTGTCAAATCCAAATTTGTCATTTAGGGTTTAAAATTCATTAATTAGGAGATTACAGTGTATTCTGGAAAATTCAGGCTGACCTAGACTCTAGCTGTAAACACAGGTTGACCTTGGCTTGTTGACTTCATTTCTGACCCTTCTTTAGAGAGTGTAAACAAGCCTTGAAAATGATTGGCTGATTTCAAAGTTATGGTTGAATTTCTGATGATTCTCATGGGGGGAGTACGTGATTTAGTGAGGGTAGCTTCTTTCTATGACCTTCCAGAATCACATGATTCCTTTTTGTTTACGAGGAAATTACATATATATAGCTGTGTTTTGGAAGCTAACATTAGTAGAATCTGGGTTTTTAAAATTTAAGTTGTGTTTTTGGTTTGAGTTATAATTTTAATTACCTTGTATTGGAAATTGTGTCAATTCATTGAAGCAAGAGGAATTATTCCATTTAACTGGAAAAGGACATGTGTTCATAATTTCATTTAGATGATTATAAAATAAGAACTGCATCACGTGACATCGTCACCCATTTTGGATTACATCGTCAAGATTCAAACCTGGAACTATTAGAACATTTATTTATCAGGACTCTTGCAATTCCATTAGTGGATTATTTTTGTGAATTCTATATTGGATTAATGTTGGATTTGATTCTCTAAAACCGTAAGTTTATTTATTTTATGAAAATAATTGTACTTAATAAAATCATTGTTAACGTTTTACAAGCTTGTTAGTTTTCACTTCTTTCTGTGTTGCTGCTTATTCGAGCCTAAGCACATAACAGTATGCAGTGTATGATGTTATTTTGTATACTGTTTTTTTGTATACTGTTATTTTGTAAACTCTTATTTTGTATATTGTTATTTTGTATACTGTGTATGATGTTATTTTGTATACTGTTATTTTGTATACTGTGTATGATGTTATTTTGTATACTGTTATTTTGTATACTGTGTATGATGTTATTTTGTATACTGTTATTTTGTATACTGTGTATGATGTTATTTTGTATACTGTTATTTTGTATACTGTGTATGATGTTATTTTGTATACTGTTATTTTGTATACTGTGTATGATGTTATTTTGTATACCGTTATTTTGTATACTGTGTATGATGTTATTTTGTATACTGTTATTTTGTATACTGTGTATGATGTTATTTTGTATACTGTTATTTTGTATACTGTGTATGATGTTATTTTGTATACTGTTATTTTGTATACTGTGTATGATGTTATTTTGTATACTGTTATTTTGTATACTGTGTATGATGTTATTTTGTATACTGTTATTTTGTATACTGTGTATGATGTTATTTTGTATACTGTTATTTTGTATACTGTGTATGATGTTATTTTGTATACTGTTATTTTGTATACTGTGTATGATGTTATTTTGTATATTGTTATTTTGTATACTGTGTATGATGTTATTTTGTATACTGTTATTTTGTATACTGTGTATGATGTTATTTTGTATACTGTTATTTTGTATACTGTGTATGATGTTATATTGTATACTGTTATTTTGTATACTGTGATTTTTTATACTGTTATTTTGTATACTGTGTATGATGTTATTTTGTATACTGTTATTTTGTATACTGTGATTTTTTATACTGTTATTTTGTTTACTGTTATTTTGTATACTATTATTAGATCATAATTTAGAGCAACAGTAAGTGTTAAATAGGTGAATGATTATAATTTTGTACGAAAATTAGGCATTTCACTTCTAAATGAGTCATTTGACATTCGCTTACTACACATGTAAGCAATCTATAGGTGAAAACAAAGCCATTCACCACAAATTGCTGGTATTAATGCATAGATGCTGCCAGGCCATGAGACTCTGGATTTCCCACAAACGAACTGAGAAGTATGTAACTTTTAAAATTCAGTTTTGGAAAAGTCATGCAAATTACCTGCTGTTTCAATGATCTGGTGTACTCAATGCATGATTCATTTATTATTGTTTCAAGTCTATGGTCTTAAAATGTGTAACTTACGGAAAGCCCCAAACCTGTAAGTTTAGTAAAATAAATATATAATTTATTCCCTTGAATACAAAGTGAAAATTCAAAAGACATTATTGTTTAACATAGCTAATTAAAAATAATTCAATAGGCTGATGATTAGGAATGAAGACTGTTTATTAAGTCCCTATTTAATAATAATTATAATAATAATAATAATAATGAGAACTTTGTATAGTGTCTAATCTTTAGAAGCTCTGAGAGCTTTATAATATCTATAATGATATGACTTTAAAAAAAAAAAAGAAAAAAACATGAAATTGGAAAACACAAAACATGTTGAAAACAGTTAAGGTACAAAACATTATTAGATCTCTTTAAGTTTCTTCCTGCAGTAAAAAAGGTGAGTTTTAAGAGCACTCTTAAAAGGAATCACTGTGTCTTTGTGTCTAATCTCAATGTGTAAATTGTTCCACATTGCAGGGCCCAGGTAAGCAAAAGAATGTCTGTATGACTTCATTTTCATAGTGGGAACAATGAGTATACGATTGTCAGAAGAAGAGCGTAAATATCTTCCTGGTGTATGCACATGAGTGAGGCTGGAGATATGTTGGAATCGAGTTTGTCAGTGAAACGTAGCACAGAGAACAAATTTTGTGTTTGATTCTGGATTGAATAGATATTTATGTTCATTTTATCATTTGACCTAGATATTAGCTTTTCTTAAATAAAATTTAAACAAATTGTAAATAAGTTATTGTGAATTCAGTTAACCAATAATTGTAAGTATTCAATCAATAAAGCCAATATAATGTTTTAGTCCAAAATATTTGTGCGTACTTTGTAATTCCAATGAATAATTAAAATAAATAATTCCTTCCAAGTTATAACTGAACATAACTAAAATGATTTAACCGCTCCGGTGGCCTAGTGTTTAGAGTGTACAGTGGGAGGTCATGGTTTCATTTCCGTCTGGGTTATACCAAAGACTTACAACAATGGTACTAACAGCTGCCTCGCTTGATGCTCAGCATTAAGAGGTTAGTGTTAGGACTGGTCAGCCTGGTGTCAGGATTATGTGACTGAGTGGGACATCATGCTTCATGCCTGCTGCATGATGCCACAGTGCTAGACATCAATATATATTGCATCACTGCAGACATCATAGCGATATGACTGAAAAATTGTTAATGCTATATTAAAAATCCTAATCAAGCAAACAAAATCTAAAATGATTCTTTGGCTGATATTAAGAAATCAGTACTGTTGTCTAAGATCCTATTTATATACAAATCATCATTTGACCTAGATATTTGCCTTAAATAAAACTCCCAACAAATTGTAAAGAAGTATTCTTCTGGTACAGTCAAAATTCAATAAGCTATGTCAAACATTATTTACAAATTATCATTATCTTAAAGTACAATCTAGTATTGTGAACATCAACAGAAGTTATATGGATGAAGAAAAGACAGCTTCATACAATTAAGCTTTCTTTTACATTTACGACATATATACAAATGATAGTTTGATAATTAAAATTGCATGTCATACTTACCTCTCTCTCAACTAGGGAATTTTCATCAGTTTTCAAAACTGCCATTGTAAAGCCTTTACTGAAGAAACCAACATTCGACCTAAAGCTGTACTAATTAATTGTCCGTATGCATAATCGGCCCAATTATTGGAACAATCGGTATTAGCAGAAATAATCTGTGCCAGTGTAAAAAAATCCAATAAAAATAACAAATTTCCAAAATATAAATTCAATCATAACATTCATCTTGACATAGCTTTGAATTTTAAATCAGAATTAAATGCAGTTCTACCCATTTATATTGACATCACTTATATAAACAAACCGCCTATGTCAAAAAAACAAACAAAGTCCCAGTCCCTTGGTCTACTATTACTACCAAATTGTGATGCTTATGTCGACGTTGATATAAAAGATAAACATACATGTTGACAGAAGCCCTTGGTCCCAGCTTGAACAAATCCTTTGTTTTCTAATCATTTATGTCAACAAGCTGCCAGTTCCAACCCATACTTTGTTCAACAATTAGTTGATCTTGCCACCAGGCTTTAATGTCGTGGTCGGATAAAAAAATTAAACAACCGCCCTAAACTTTTGTTTGGGCCTATAAAGCTGGCCTGTCGCAGCAACTTAAACGAAGTGAAGTCTTATCAATTTGAGCATTTTCCAAAGAATGCACAGAGGTATAGCTAGGATTTCAAAATTAGGGTTTCACGAGTACCACCAGTAAGCAGTTGCAGTCCCCTACCAGAAGCAAATTGGGTATACCTGAAATGGCTATATTTCCATACGAGTAGAAACAGTGGTTGCAAAACTTCTTTACAGCACTGACATATATAGCCCTTGTTTGTCCATTAGAGTGAGAGTGAATTGTCATGTCAAGATAAGGTCTTATTCCAAGCACTAAATTAGGCATTATACATATTGTTCCACATGAAATGTCAGTTCTAGCTACCTCTAACACTCAGTTGAATTTCATTACAATGTTCGCCAATTAGCTGTTGAACCTTCTTGTTAAAATTTGCAAATATCATTTTGTCTTTTGTTTATTTTGTTTTTGTTTTTTTATGGTTTAACGCCATTTTTCAGCACAATATAGGCTATACATAGCAGCCAGTAATATTGGTGGAGGAAGAAACCGGACAAACCCCAGAAAGAACCACCGACCCACGAAAAGCTACTGGCAAGCTTTCTCACATAACTACGTTTGCCAAATTTTAGAGTCGAACACACGCAGACAGGCATTTTGTTTAACTCTCAACATGTCTTGATTTTGAGGTCACAAGCACTACTTAGATTGCAACACTTGGAAATGAAATCAATAATGAAGGTGAAAGATATTCATTTGATGTACTGTTCTTATACACAAGTATATCAATGGGTTATTCTACCTCTGAAATCAGTCATATCGCACATTTTCTCACTACTCAGCAGTTAGTCAAGTCTTTGATCTTGCCGCCTATCTTGTGGGTCATGTTCTTCAGATGTACTCTTATAATGACAACATGTACATCTGTGAGTCTTTCAGCCACTGAATTTTCTGATTGTAAACAGCTAAAATAATCAATTGATCAACACATTTTAAGCAGGACTAGCAAGCCCTTAAATTTGCCATCCAGCAAATTGATGCATACTGAGAATTGCAGATATAATAAAGCATTCAAATACGTATGAGTTTGCTTTTCCGAGACCTTTGAAAGTGATCGATGATTAAGACAAGTTTATTTTGCTGTGAAAGTTTCGTTTTTAACTTTATTTCCATTTATGATAGCTACCAACAGCGGTGTAAAATGCAAATTAAATTTACAGTCTCTGCAAACTAAAAATCTGGTTGTTAAGGAAATTGGTCTGAGGTCTGTGAAATTTTTTCGCTTAAAATAACACCCGTTTAGGAAGGATGAAAGCTGCTGAGTTTATGAAGAAAGACTACGTTGAAGGTAACTGAAGAAGCAAAAGACTGCTACATTTGAAGATGTGGAGGAAGCCACAAAATGGTTCAATGAAACATTTGCGAAAAACTTAGTGTGGAGAACTTCACTGCAACAAGTGGTTGGTTCAGTCACTTTAATGTTCATCATATCATCCGATACAAAAATATTTATGGACATATATATACTGTTGACAGCTTTTCATTTCCATGTGAATAGCACCATCCCCTTGTTAGCTTCAATAAGATGGGAAGAGACTGACCAAAATCAAGGCCAATTTAAGTACATGTACATGAAGCATGTAAATAACAACTATCCAACCATGTGCTAATGCCGACATTAAATATCATACTGTTTTTCATATCAGGATGTGATCAGTGCAATATTTTATTTTGGATTTTAATACACAAAGGTAACCAGAATTTAATTTGTCAATTTACAAGTGTATTTCAGACTGATTCTCTCTTCATGTACTCAAAGTTTCCAATTTTTTCTCAAAGTGTAAATGCTACTCACTGTCAACGGGTCACTCTTTGCAGACGAACATTAACTTTTCTCTTTTAAATCAATGATAGTACTTTATAACAGTTTAATAACTGTTGGGTCACCGAAAGTTATTTTTTTTAACTTGCCTATGTCTTAGGACACGGAAAAAAATTATTGTTTCATGTCCCAAGATTTACATCCGTTACAGTAGTTAACAAAAAGACCTATAAACAGTAAATTTTAGACATTGTTCCGTGGATAAACCGACTGCCCCCCCCCCTTTATTCCAGGCCTTTAGCAGCAGAGAGGGTGAGCCGGACAACATTTTTAAACAAGTTTTCACTGAAATCAGGCTTCTACGGCCAAGATGTGGTGAATCGGATACAAGTTTTCAATGGTATAGGCAAAAAAAAAATCAATGAAATAATAATGAAAAACCAATGAAATCAATGAAATCAAAAAAATGACTAAGCCTCCATTCGTAAAAATCTTCGATTTTGATCCAGTCCGATACGATATCGTGTTCGAGGGTCATGTAAATTTATTGTTACAAATCCGTGTGGGGCAGACTGAGCATGACTAAAGAAATTTCGAAATTGATTGAAGTCCATATCGGAACACCATGTCTGCCAAATATTTCGTAGCGTATGTGTATCAACGCCGTTGAATACAGCAAGCATATTACAGTTATCTCTGATCACTTTTGGAATCTGAGTGTATCGTTGAGTGACATAGATCACGTCCGTGTTTTTATGCCTGCCTCTGGAAAAAATCCTTGCAGGGTTTTTTTGTTTATCTAACATGACATCGTCGTATACAACTAAATTGTTGATACTTCCATCGAGGTCTTCTACTGATGGTGCCTCATCAATATCGGTTATAAATTCAATAACATCCTCACCAGCAATCTCTGAAGCGTTTTCATTAAAATCTTTTAGCACTTCATAGCATCGTTGGTCGTCTACGCTAGGGGCAATTAAATACAACTTATCCCACTTCATTCATCTCATTATTAAATTGAGCAACAATTGCGTCTTGCCGGATCCAGATGGCCCGATTATAATTGCGCGGATAGAGTTTGGTAGCGCTGCATGATGCTTCACTGGTTCTCTTGTTTTAGTCGCTGAAAAATCAATTATATTCATATCTCTATACATAAATTATGGATCTATATTGTGTGAAGTGTAAGGCGCGTACTGGCACAGATGACTTGACGACGATTACAACAAAAAATAACCGATCAGCGCTTTCTGGTAAATGCGTACAATGTAGTACAAAGAAATTTAGATTTGTTTCTAAACCCAAGGAACCTTTAAAAAAAAACGAGGAGGTGATATCGCTGCCAAATTAGCAAAACTCCCTGGAACCCCATGGGCAAAATACCCCGGAGAAAAACACCTTCCAGGGTATAGTTATTGTGGACCGGGAACAAGACTTGATATCAGACTCAATGATCAAAATCAGCCCCGACCCGGTGAAGAACCAATAAACGCCATTGATAAGGCCTGTCACCTTCATGATGTTGCTTATAAAAGCAGCAATTTGCAACACAGGCATCTAGCAGATGTGAAATTAATTCATGCGTTGAATGCCATTCCTGATAAATCCTTCAAAGAAAAATTGGCTTCATTTTTGATAAAATCGGCTATGAAAAGTAAATTGATGTTAGGTGCTGGTAATTAATAACAACATGGAATCTATTTATTACTCCCCAAGAGGATACTGGAGGGGTAAATCAGCAATCCATAAACTCGCTAGCGCTGCAAAAGTGAAAAAAACCACTGCGGCTCATTGGTTATCCAAACAGGCACTATGGCAAATTTATCTACCACCGGCTAAACAAATTAATGTCTCGCATTTTGATGTGACTGTTCCTAATGAAGTTCATCAGGCTGATCTATTATTTCTGCCACATGATCACGGTTACAAATATGCGTTAACTGTAGTTGATATTGCAAGTCGATACAAAGAAGCAGAACCGTTAAAAACAAAATCGGCCACTGAAGTGGCTTCTGCATTTGAAAGGATTTATCGACGAGGTCCTCTGCACTGGCCAAATCTATTACAAATTGATCCCGGCAAAGAATTTCAGGGTGCAGTGTTATCTACAATGAAAGATCACAATGTCACTATCAGACGGGGGCATACTGCACTGCATCGTGATCAGGCAATTGTTGAACGGTTTAATAAAACCCTTGCTGAGCGGTTATTTGGATATCAATACGCAAAAGAATTTATCCAAGAAAAAAGATCCCGTGAATGGGTTAAAAGGTTACCAGCTGTGATTACTGCACTGAATAACGAGATTACTAGAACAATCAACATGAAACCTATCAACGCGATTAAAAAGAAGTCGATACCTAAAATGGAAATTCAAAAAGATTTTAGCGTTTCCGAACCAATTCTTGGTAGTAATGTCATTGTGAGGTATTTATATGAACCAGGAGAGCTTGAAGGGGGCAGAAAAAGAGCTACTGATCCTATTTGGAGTGTTACTGCACACAAGATATCTAGTATAACACGATCTACGGGTAGACCTCCAGTCTATAAACTGGATTCAACTGCCCCTCAACGAGGATTTACTAGACAACAACTGCAAGTGATACCTGAGGATACTCAATTACCACCGCATGGTCTTAACTAGCACCCTTGCGTCTATTGCACTCAAGACAAGTCAACATCACATTGTTTCTGACATGACCGAGATTGTTATTTTTTCTGTCAACGGTAAATTGGCGAGGATCCTTATCCGAATACTGCCAACGCATTATACAATTGCAACTTGCGCAGTGATTATTCTGTTGTTTCTTCAAAGTGATTATTAATCCAGCATCAATATCAAATTCTCGTTGTTTTTTTTTGTCCTGTTGTTTGTAACCGGAGAGTTTTTTATCAATAATATCATTATCGTCACCAATGATTTCATTATCGTCACCAATGATTTCATCATCGAAAACAATTCTTCGAAGTTGATTTATTTTTCGTACTCTGGATACTGAAAGATAGACTAAATTCGACCATTCTATGCGATTATCTACCATCCAAACAATTGTATCCGATATAGTCAATCCCTGTGAAGAATGTATCGTCGCTGCGTATCCTAACGTCCATGGGGATTTATTAGCACGCAATGCATCTTCAACGACATTGATATCAACCAGCACAATATCATTTAATACGAGAATCTGCTTTTCACTCTGTCCTGGAATATCAACTTCAATGTTCTGTTTTCGTGTATCCGATGGTCTATAACAAAGAGGCACTGGAAGTGTTGCAAATTTTTGTTTATGCAATTCAAATAATTTCATCTGAAGTGTGTCTCTGACTATTTTTCTACTTGCAATGATCAAATCGTTTGGTCTCCACATTTCCCAGAAATCATTCATGGGAGTTTCCGAAATTATTTCACGGGCTATTTCACACTGGATTCTATCCGGTTGTAATCTAATTAATTTCTTAAACTCTTTTAATTTTTCATCAAGTGATCTATGATCAGTATCAATTTCTTCATAATAGTCTACAAAACCCTTTAGCCATTCATGTGGGGATGCACCGACAAATGGTGGTGGTTGCCCGTGATCACCGCACATGACGACTTTTGTATTCTTCAATAACAACCACTCAAGAAATATTTTTAATACATCTTCTGACACTGTGTCTATTTCATCCCAAATCATGATTTCAGGAATAAATTTCTCTCCCATGCGCTCAGGAGTCCATTTATCTCCCTTCCATCGGAAAAAACTATGATAGGTGCAAGCATTAACCCCTCTCTGTATCATTTCTCTTGCAAGTCTATGAGTTGGTGTTAGTACTATCATATTTGATTTTGAAACACGAAATAACTCAATTGCCCGGGTTGTTTTTCCTGACCCACCACAGCCGTTTAAATAAACTGTTTTATATCTACAGATTGGATCAGAAATCGGTGGTGCACTAGAAAATTCTGAACACTGATTGCTTTCTAAATAATTATTTTCAATGGTAACATCTGCTGATTGAATATAATCATGAATCATTTCTTTCTTAATTCTCCATGACCCCCAATTCTCGTTGCCAGTAGCCTTAAAATCAGCCATTTTGCTGTTTATGTAAAATGAGTCAGTGGCGACTCTAACTGCGGTGGTAGGAAATTTATTGATCATTGAAAACAGATTAATAGAAGCATAGCCAAGCATAGAAGCTCTCAAATGTGTGTACTGCGGATTGTATCCATCATTGTAAGTAACAATTGTACCCAATTTGGTTCCATTGGACATAAATGCGTCCTTACGATTGACATATAGGCCCCTATTCGTTAAATCCGCCATTACAAAATCGTATTCAGCGTTGTCTATAATCAATCGTGAAGAATATCTCGTATTATCATCTTTGCCACCTTGGGTAAATTTACCGATTATTCTTCGTCCAAGATTTTTTGCTTCATTGTTTCTGATTTCAAATAACTGTTTGGACCAATCCATGATTTGTTGTTCATTAAAATCAGGAAACAGTTTTCGCTCTTCGCTAATTATTTTTTCTAGATCAGGTTGTGGTAACCAGACTGATTTCTGTGCTCGATAGGATATAATTGCTTCACTGACAATTAATGATTTTAACATCTTACAATCAAGCATATACCGTAATAACACTATTGGCATCCAGTGTTTTTCAGACATGTGTTTACCAATCCAAAGATAACTACACGGATGAAGCCCTTCAGCCATTTCAAATGATACTACACAAGCGAATCCGGATAAATCAAATCAGGCAGTGGTCCATTAATAGCAACACGGGTCATTTCGTGTGTAGGGTGTCCAAATCGTTTGAAATATTTCTCGCATTCTCCATACCCAAGAAAACTTCCTGGATAACACGCAATCATATCAACGGAAATAACGGTATCAGCGGTGTATTTTGTATTCCATAATCCTCCATGGCCGTATTCAAGACAGGACAATTTGACATCTGATAAGAACTCACTTCGGGTTGGTTTCCACGCGTTTTTCTTTCTAGCAAAATGTGCTGCAATTGATGGTACTGTGAAACAGTTTGCTAATAATTGATCTTCGATTTCCTCCCCGTCCCCAGAAAACTCACTAGCTAGTTGTTTCATTTGATTATGCAGTTCTTCAGTACGGTATAATTCTCCGTTGGGCCTTACAAACTGATCAAATCTACATTCTTCGTCTGAAGTACTATGAAATAGCCACACTGACACAGGATCGTTTTTACTCAAATGGTAAATAGCATCAAATAATTTCTGCTCTGAAAAAAACTCTTCGGTGTGGGATAGATATTTTACGGTTCTATCCCGTGGGAATATTGTTACTGCAGATGACCACGCGTGTTCGTTATGATCAATAATTTCAATTGGGTTTCCTTTTTTGGATTGATATTTCGGTTCTTTTAATACTTCTCCGGTGATTGTTCTTACTGATATTGGAAATCTCAATGATGTTTCTAATTTAGTTATATCCTGAATTGTTGCCCCATTCTCTTTTACCGTTAATTCCCACTCAGTTATTTTTTTTCGCCTTAGATCAGTTAGTTTATTCCCCCGGGACGCATTTGTGAAGTGTTCTATTATTCGTTCTGCTACACAATTGAGCCCTGTCGAATATTTCATGGGTGCTAGTTTTGCGATATCAGGTTTTTCATTCAGCGGATATATCCCGTAAACAACTGCTGTGACAGGATAAGATCTTTCGTAGTAGGGTTTATCAATTCCAGTCAAAATTCCCGGTTTTGAATCCTGATTCACAGTGATAGTTTTTTTGCCTTTCAAGATAGGTTCAAATTTATCCCTAATGATCCATTTTCCATCCTCACGGATAATGAATTTGATTCGGAAAAAATGACTTTTTTCCCCAACACGTGAAATGATCACTGCTGCTTTTTCATCATTCATGGTAGCGTCAACAACACCATCAATTCGAAATGTTGACCAGCAATAAGATGCTCCATCATGCTTGAATTCATTAAAACAGTCTCTGATGGCTTTATCAAGAATTTTATTCTTGGGTGTATTAGATACTATATCAAGATTGAATTGAGCATCTTTCCATGGTAATTTCTTGTTACGTTTTTTAGGTCTATCGATATTAAATTTAGGATTGATTTTCAATAATCTCTTAAACTCCCTCATGTTTCCGTCTATTGGACGTTTGTTACGTTTTTTAGGTCTATCGCGATTAAATTTAGGATTGATTTTCAATAATCTCTTAAACTCTTTCATGTTTCCGTCTCTTGGACGTTTTGGACGTTTGTTTCGTTTTTTGGGTCTATCGATATTAAATTTAGGATTGATTTTCAATAATCTCTTAAACTCTTTCATGTTTCCCTCTCTTGGACGTTTTAGATTAATTTTGTTTCCGTCTCTTGGACGTTTGTTACGTTTTTTGGGTCTATCGATATTAAATTTAGGATTGATTTTCAATAATCTCTTAAACTCTTTCATGTTTCCGTCTACTACACGTTTTTTGGGTTTATCGATATTAAATTTAGGGTTAATTTTCAATAATCTCTTAAACTCTCTATTAGCATTGAATTTAGCATTTTTTGAAGTCAATCTCTTGAACTCCATCATGCTATACTAAAAACAAGTGTCTAAATGAAAGATTTATGTATAATGAATCCTTGCAAATGGATCAGTCATTGAATTAGACAAATAGTATAGTATACGAATGACCCAAGAATTCAGACAGCACCCTGTGAGTACAAATTATGAAGCATCCAGTGATGGTGTTGTAAGACATTGTAGACTGAAGAACCCAGTTGGGTGGGATAATGGTATGGGGTATTTGTTCTTTACTGTTGGAAAGAAGAAATATTACAATCATCGTTTCATATTTGAATGTTTTAATGGATTGATCAAAGATGGTTTTGTTATCGATCACATTGATTCTAATCCAAGGAACAATTCTTTATCAAATCTGCAAGCAATCACACAGAGTGAGAATTCCAAACGAGGAAGGACTGGCACTTGTTCAAAAAAAACGAGACCAGTAAAATCTTTGAATACAATAACTAATGAAGAAAAAATATTTAAATAAATCTATGAAGCCGGCAAGTATTTCAATATTTGTAGACCCTCAGTACGATATGTTGCAGAGGGGGTTTGTCGATCGGCTATTTCAAAAGAGACCGGACAGAAAATTCAATTTAGTTATGTCTGATGCGTCATATTTTTCAATTAGAGATATGTCATTGCTATAGAATAATGAATTCTGAAAACATGAATAGCATCATAGTTGAAATAGCAAAATTGAAAAATCAGGATATCAAACTATCAGATGGGTTAAATCCTGATCAAATTGTGTCTGATTTTCAGGATATAGAATACGGAGTCAGCACTAACAAGTATATGCTACCAAAGAAATATGCACTCATCAAAAGAATTCAGAATTCTATTAAAGACTCTCTTTCATTTTCCAGTGACATCAGTGTATTCGTTCCGTTGTATACTATCGTAGAAGGGATACGAAAAGAATTAGGGTACGAATACGAATTGAAAAAAGAAGTCAACTCTAAAATTAGAAACCTACGGGCGTTAATTCAAGAAAATTGATTGCCTGACCATTGATTGCCCGATCATTTTATCATCGACCCTCATTTTTTTTAGCATTATTTGATTGAAATCAGTGAAAACAGTGAATAAAGAATCGATGGATGGTCAATGGAAAAGTGGGGAAACTGTCAGTATTATTTATTTTATATACAATTATGACACTTTCCCCATCATTGATAGAGCCATTAAAACAATCAAATAACACTTCCATGACTGTGTTAAAAATCATCTGACATGTCATTGATGTCAAAAAAGTGAGGAAACTGTCAGTATTATTTATTTTATATACAATTATGACACTTTCCTCATCATTGATAGAAGGTGTCTCACGATGAAATAACACTTCCACGGTGACTTTGTCACTGGTGTTAAAAATCATCTGACATGTCAAGTGTTTTACAATTGAAAAATTGTTTCTGATTTCAAATAATGGTCAATGAAGCATTAACAACCCGATTGGCTCGTGAACGATTAGATGCAATTAAGAGATTTGTACCAATTCGTGACTCTGTACGGAATAAACTGCAACAACGACAGAGTTTACAAACGGATTTTGCTTTAGGGTCTGAAGAATTGTTTAAACCAGTAACCACAGCAACGAAAGGGGTTGAGCGTGCTTTACTGGGAGATGTTCCCGAGACGGGAAAATCTGTTATTGGTGAACTTGAAAAACTAGCAGCGAAAACTGAACAAACAAAACAAACTGAACAAACTGATCCGAAAAAAACGACTGTTTCTCTGTTGAATAAATTTACTGATCATGCTAAAACATTAATAAAAAAACCTATTTTATTGAAACCAAAGGATTATCAAGTCTTTGGTGATTTTGCTGCTCAAAGCTATAATTCAAAAAAAGATTTTTTAAAGGACGAGTATAAGAATAATAGAATATCAAGTAATGATTGGTTCGATAATTTGTATAAACTAAATAAAGGGATTGGTCGTTTGAATAAGGAGGAGATAGGATACAAGGAATTTCAAAGGGGAATTAGGAATTATAAAAGAGAACAAATAGAAGAGCGACAACGAGAAATAGAAGAACGACAAGAGCTAAAACGTCAAACACCAACACGTAGACAAACAAGAAGACAAAAAAAAACAACAACTACCACCTGATGATGATGATGATTATTTACAAAACACGGATTTAGAAGAACGTCGTCAAACACCAACACGGAGACAAAAAAAACAACAACTACCACCTGATGATGATGATGATGATGATTATTTACAAAACACGGATTTAGAAGAACTAGATGAAGCAGCTGGTTATAGCGGAAGTGGATTGCAAAATTCAAGGATTAGTTTCTGTCCTGATAGTGTTATCAATGATATATCACGATTAGAAGTTCTTGTAGGAGGGTTCCGAGCTGGAAATAACTCTCCAGAAATAATTAATGAAGCAGCTGATATCTGTAGACGGTTATTTGCCGGCGGTATCATGGATATCAAAACATATCGAGATTTCATTGACGAGTTAGCAAATGGGTATCACAGCGATTAAATAACAATTGAAAACACTATTGTTTTTATAATAATGATCATACATTACAATCATGATAAACCAACCCCCGTCTATGTAGTTAATTCACGGTTTCCAGTTTATAAAGCATACTATGGAGATGGTTTAGGCAATACCATTTTAGGATTCTTTTCAAGAATGGCTCCAAAAGTGATGCCGTTAGCTAAACAATTATCAATGAAAGCCATTGATGTTATTCGTGATAAGGGTATTGGTGCTGTTGGAGATCTTGCCGGGAAAGCGTTTTCAACTGCGAAGGATAAAATAACATCATTAGTGAGGCGAAAAAAGAAACCGTTACCCTCTACAGCAGAAATGCCTGCAAGTGTTAGTAAAATAATAAATAACGCAGTAGATGAAAAACTAGCGTCATTGGTGACTCCAAGTGACCAAAGCAATATTGCAAATATGATAGCAGGAAGTGGCTTTAAAAAACTAAGTAGAAAACGCTAGCGTTTTTCACGATGAAAATCGTTTACGATGATGAAAATTGCTAGCAATTTTCCAATTTAGACTCTGATAAATAGAATAAAATGTTCAAAAGGTCACCTGATCCAGCATTTGATATGGATGCCCCAGTGCGTAAAGATGATTCTGTACGCGATTTTCAATTTTATTCTTATCACGCAGTACAACCAGATCTCCGATCACGAATTGAACTTCAAGTTCATGATACCAGTAAATACTTTTTGCCTTGTGAAGCGTTTATTGAAGTAGAAGGAGAACTTGTAACAAATGATGCTGCTCATAATGATCCACCATATGCAGATAACGCAAATGTCCGAGTTGGTTTTGTTAATAACGGCATAATGGCGTTATTTGAAAGCGCTAGATATCTCATTGATGGAAAAGAAATTGAATCAATAGACTGTGATGTTGATGTTGCAACAACAATCATAGGGTTAGCGAGATATTCTGATGATTATACAAGATCAGCTGGTCCATCTATGATGTTTGCAAAGGATACCTCTGATAACGCTGACCATCTTCAATTCATTAAAGTGTTAACAGCAAGAGATAATGCAGAAGCCGATCAACAGGAAGCAGCTAATCCAGAACGTCGAACTAGACCCGGAGCTGCGTTTGATATTCTCGGAGGCGTTAATGGTAATCTCAATTTAGGATTTGCAACACGCGTAGCAACGTTGCATGGACAGCGTCGACGATTTTCATGTGCGATTCCACTGCATCATATTTTTGGATTCTGTAGAAACGTCCGAAAAGTTATTTATGGAGCTAAACACACAGTAGCGCTTGTACGAAAGGGTACTGATGATGATGCAATCTGGCGTAATGCTGGTGTTGCTCCCGGTAAAGTCATTTTAACAAAACTATCATTGTGGATGCCAGTGTTAACTCCATCAATCATAGCAGAAGAAAAATTGTTATCATTTATGGACCAAGGAGGAAAGTCGTTGTTAAGTTGGTTATCAGTGACTACGGATATCAAACAGGACAATGTTGATGGTACATTCACATGGCACCTGGCATCAAAACAAGGTGTTTCAGCTCCACGTCATATATTTATTGCGTTACAGAATGCTGCGCGAGTTGGTAATCAAGAACGAAGTCATATGATATTTGATCAGTTAGGTGTTAATGAAGTCTCGCTGAGAATAAACGGCCAACAGGAACCATCTGAAGATGTACAACTTGATTACGGTCAAAATCATATTTCACGTGTCTATCATAACTTATTGTCGTTTATGGCACGTGATCTAAATGTGGATACTGGTTTGCAAATATCACAATTGGATTTCAAAAGCCTCTATCCGATTTATTACTTTTCATTGGAACATCTTGATTTGATGAGACAATCTGTTGTTGATATACACTTTAGAGCCCGTGTAACCCGTCCGACTGGTCCACCAGTTGGTGGGGTACCTCCTATCCTTATCCCGAATTATAGAGCGGTTGCTGTCATTCTCAGCGACAAATCAATGCTACTCGAAGGTGTTGGTGGAAGAATGAGAGTGGTAGATGCCCCAGTAGAAAATCCTTGATTGGAAATTGCTGTGCAATTTCACCATTGAAATTGTAAACGATTTAGAATCACTCTATTATGTATAATGTCATATAGTGTTATTAGTGTTGCATTAACTCCTGGTCAAATCAAAAAATTGCAATCAGAATCGGCTAAAAAATGTGGAACCACAATCACTTTGAAACCGAATCAAATGACTGGTGGTGCAAATAAATTATCGCTGACAACTCGTCAAATAAAACATTTCAATGATGCACTTGTAGCAAAAAAAGGTGTCCAGATTACTCTTTCTGCGGCTGCTATCAAAAATATGATGAAAACGGGTGGTATATTTCCGTTGTTTGCTGCGTTACCAGCATTGATTGCAGCAGCAGCCCCAGCAGTAGCTAAAGCAGCAGCATTAGGAGCCGTTGGTACTGCAGCAGGAATGGCGTTGAAAAAGGCATCTGGACAGGGTTATAAAAAAAGGGGAAAGGGTCTGAGACTACCAGGAACCCCGTATTCATGGTACAGCGGAAAGGGTCTAAGACTACCAGGAACCCCGTATTCATGGTACAGCGGGAGATCCGTTCACGGATCAGGCCTGAGACTACCAGGAACGGTTTATTAATGGTTCCTATGTCCAATTTTGATTTAATGGATGCTGCTAAAAACCTAGCGATTAAAAATTTCAGAGGTGTTTTTATGAAAGATCAATTACCACATCAACCAAACAAAACTGAAACAGGTATTATTAATCTCGATAACAGCACCGGACCTGGAACTCACTGGGTTGCATACGCTATTGATCCACGTGGGATTGTCTATTTTGATTCATATGGATTAGCCCCGCCAAAAGAATTTATGCGTTATATAAAAACTTTTCCAATGAAGACTTGGTATTCTACGCTACCAACACAACAAATGAATGATCCACCAATATGCGGCAGCGAAGTATTAAATGTCCTTAACGCTATTTCAGCATCTAGAAAACCACCACACATTGTCGTAAATAACTACACTAGTAATCGCTTTTTAGAGAGAGGTGTATAAAATATCATGATTGATATTTGGGGAAGACTTCTGAAACCCAAACCCGATGACACTGCAACCGGTGATGTAAAAAAATTAATTGAAGATGAAATCGCTGAGACGTTGAATTTAACAAGTGTTGATCCTAATGAGATAGTTGTATTTCAAGACAAACAGGGTAAATTGAAATCTAGTAATATTTCTCTGGATGATATTTTAGTTAAACAACAAAACGCAATCGAGAATACTATCGCGTTATTTTCCGATCAGGGTAAACTCAAACCAGGTGTACTTTTTTCGACGATTACAGATAAATTCACTGAATACAATAAAGAATTTGACGATCATTTGAAAAATTATAATGGTTTCCGTAGAAATGTCATTCATAAGTTCTTTGGGTCTCCGATTACAGTTACACCGTCTATCGCTGATATTAAAACATTTATGGATGATCAAAAGGCCATCAATGACCACAAAAATGAATTGCACGCGCTTAGTTTAAGATTTTTCAGCGATGAAAATTTAAAACCACTTAACCTCTTTGACATGATATACACATTGCAAAAAATCGAACAAACATTTGTAGAACTTCGAGATGCCCGCAAAGTAAAAATCCCGAATCACAACGATGAAGTTAAAAATGTTGTGAACACGATAGCCAGTGGAATTTTCGATTGGGTTAAGGACGAACCACCGCTCAGTTACATATTTGGTGGTTTGAATTACATTCAGGGAATTTATCGATTTACAATCATAGCTAACGAACATTTTAATATAACATGTACCGATTTAAACAATGTAATTTTAGGAACAGGCATTAACACAGTAATGTTTAAATCTTATCCGACTGAAGTACTTTTTAAAATAAGTGTAGTTAGGGGTAGATCAGTTAGATTACCGATACCGTGGGTGATAGAATATGTAGCAGAGGTACCTACCTGAAAATAATCCCGTACCTGACGATAAATAATCCCGCAATTCAATGATGAACATTTAAAATAATGATGGCATCAACGATTTCATCATCGCAATATCGCTATGATCAGGTCAGAGAATTTCAAACTAGACTCAAAACCCTGTCTGAGGAGTATGCAATGAAAATAAAAAAATATCGCAGGAGAATTACAGCAATTGATGTTACAGTGTATTCAGTGAGTGGTGTAATCACCGGAGCTGGTATTATACTGTCTTCAGTGACAATGATGGCCCCGATAGCTGTTCCAATTTGCATTTCTGCGGCAACAACAATCGCTGGAATTATTTCAATAATCACAAAAAAAATATCATCATGCAGCCAACGAAAACTGCAAGACTATGCGATTCAATTTCATGTTGTATCAACCGCATACTCGCAATTATCCTCATTGATATCGTCATCTCTCGATGATACAATTATATCAGAGAGTGAGTTTTCAGCGATGGTAGATATATATGATTCTGCGATGTCAAAATTAGAAATACAAAAACATGAGTATAATAACAATGACAACGCCGATGGAATCAGAAAAAACCAAAATGATCTCAATAACCTCAACGATATCAGATAGTGAGTTCTCAGTGATGGTACGTGTCTATGATTCCGCAGTATCAAAATTAGAAATACATCATGAGTATAATAACGATGACAACACCGATGGAATTACTTCAACAAATAGTGGAGAACACGAACCCAGTACAAACCAGCATGATCTCAATAACCTCAACGAATCCAGAATTCAGTGTGAATTTCCCCTCTCCAGTTCCAGTGAAGGAGATAGCGCTAGCAAAATTACGAGTGTATCACAGTTGGCCAAATATTAGGTCAAAATCATTTGGTGGTCAACAACCCAATAATTCCCTGGTATTTGCAAATAAGAATAAACCAGACGGTACCCCAGACTGGAATGTTGTTTCCATACCAACCGGATCATACCAAATTGAACAAATCAATAATGAATTCGCGCGTAGAATAAAATCGATTACTGGAACAGAATCAAAAATAGCTATAACAGTTCATGAGCCAACACTATCATCTGCCATTGAAATAAGCACAGAAGGATATGTCGTAGATATCTATCAAAGCTCAATAAGGACCGTACTAGGATGGCCTGAATTACCACCCGGAGGGAAAACCGTTGATTTACCAGAACCACAAAAAACCGATTATATCACCGACAGGATAAAATCTGATAATCCAGTAAAAAGCTATAAAAGATACAACGAATTGATAGTTTTCACTGCAGTGAAAAAATTCAACAACCCAATATATCACACAACTCGACAAGAGAAAATCACTGAAAACTTCACAGCGATGAATAATGATTTTTCATTGTTGTTAATATCTCTTAAATCCGGTTCTCTCACCCGAGATGAATTTATCAGCGTCGTAGAAATATGCAACAAAATCATCAATGACATGGAAACATTTCATTTGCAAATCATTCAAGTGGTATTAGGTGACAGTAATCCTATAACGAGAACAGAATTTGCAACGAAGTATAATATACGCGAAGAAGACATTCCAGCATTTAAACTACCAGGGTATAATATCTTAGAACTACAAAAATCTCTCAGTGATGCCATCGATATTGGTTTTAAAATAATTCATGATACGTGGAAAAAAACAACATCACAGGAAATAAAAATCCTCAAACACAATAATGACCCAGATGGTGGCGGCAGGCATATTGCTCCGTTCAATGTGAATATTTCATC
The DNA here is from genome assembly GCA_030141615.1 of Unio pictorum. NCBI lineage: Eukaryota > Metazoa > Mollusca > Bivalvia > Unionida > Unionidae > Unio > Unio pictorum. The sequence continues at coordinate 5,637,688 of JARLTB010000005.1, read as the reverse complement.
GGTGATAGCAATCAATTTAGTATGTGATGTTATCGAAGGAAGCTATCAAATAAATTTAGAACGATCAAATCAAGCTCAGCAGGGGTATATTCTTTATTCATTTGCACCAACAGCTCCTCCAGGGTTTTTAATCATTGAGGATCCAACTAATCCAGTCTATATGCGATGTCATAATAATTCATTAACCAGAATTAATTTCAAACTCACTGACCAGTCCAATAATCTGATTGATTTACAAGACGAGGTGTTAGCGATTAGTCTGTTTGTAAAGTCGTAGTGATTTTCGTCCTAAGGACTGGATCAAATATTCGGTTGAAAATCGAAGATTTTTACGAATGGAGGCTTAGTCATTTTTTTGATTTCATTGATTTCATTGATTTTTCATTATTATTTCATTGATTTTTTTTTTGCCTATACCATTGAAAACTTGTATCCGATTCACCACATCTTGGCCGTAGAAGCCTGATTTCAGTGAAAACTTGTTTAAAAATGTTGTCCGGCTCACCCTCTCTGCTGCTCCTTTAGTTGCTCCTAAATTATTCAGCTTATACGCGAGTATATACTGTGATTATGAAATAATCAGTCTCATAATCAGTATCGGCAATTTTAAGAATCGGCTATACATGGTATTGGCATAATCGGCAAAAAGTGACATCGGTACAGTTTTAATTCAACCATAATGATTTAAAGAACTACCACCCTATTTCTAATCTCCCATTCATATAAAAAGACTTGTTCTAACCCAACTTGTACCTCATCTGAATTCAGTCATTTTAGTAATGTATAGTCTGCCCTTGCCACAGTACTGAAACTACTCTTCTGAATGTATTTAATGACATTCTCTCTGCTTTGGACAGTTGAAAGACAATGGTCCTCACCTCCTGATTTGTCTGCAGCATTTGACACAAAAGACTATCTCCAGCATGTATTTGGCACTCACAAGACAGCATTACTGTGGTACAAGTCCTACTTAGTCAACAGAACACACATTGTGTCTGCAAATGGAATACACTCCAGCCCAGTTGATCTATGTTGTGGGGTTCCACATGTGTATATAATAGCATTGTTTATTGATCTTTATCTTTGTGTATATTATTGTATTGTAATTACAGCACATAATAAGTGTAGTTGTTTATCTTTGTGTATATTATAGCATTGTAATTACAGCACATAATAAGTGTAGTTGTTTATCTTTGTGTATATTATTGCATTGTAATTACAGCACAAAATAAGTGTAGTTGTTTATTGATCTTTGTGTATATTATAGTATTGTAATTACAGCACATAATAAGTGTAGTTGTTTATCTTTGTGTATATTATTGCATTGTAATTACAGCACAAAATAAGTGTAGTTGTTTATTGATCTTTGTGTATATTATAGTATTGTAATTACAGCACATAATAAGTGTAGTTGTTTATCTTTGTGTATATTATTGTATTGTAATTACAGCACAAAATAAGTGTAGTTGTTTATTGATCTTTGTGTATATTATAGTATTGTAATTACAGCACATAATAAGTGTAGTTGTTTATTGATCTTTGTGTATATTATAGTATTGTAATTACAGCACATAATAAGTGTAGTTGTTTATCTTTGTGTATATTATTGTATTGTAATTACAGCACAAAATAAGTGTAGTTGTTCATTGATCTTTGTGTATATTATTGCATTGTAATTACAGCACATAATAAGCGTAGTTGTTTATTGATCTTTGTGTATATTATAGCATTGTAATTACAGCACATAATAAGTGTAGTTGTTTGACACTGTAGTTTTTACAGTGTATGTATTTACATGTTGTCTTTAAGGGGTTACCATTGTTTTCTTGTTTTATTTTTCAGTTAAGAGTTCTTTATATCCCTCTTTTAATGTCATTACTTTTCTTTTCCTTACAAACTGTAGGCAGAGAGCTTGAAGTAAAGGGAGGTGCAAATGTGGCAGCAATTGCTGGAGGTATTGGCACTGCTGTGGTGGTGGTTGTTATTCTGGTGGTTCTCTTTTTTATATGGAGAAAAAAGACATCTATGCTGAAGAATTCAAGTGGTATGTTTTCAGGGTATATCTGCACTTTTTGCTTATACTTTGCCTAATGTTTAGAAATAGTTAAAATATCTTCAGTGTGAATCTATCTTGTTTTTCAAGTATCATGCACTGCCAGGCTTTTACTTTTATATTTTAAGATTGGAATTTAACATCATTTCACAAGTATCAATTAGATTTATACTTTCTGCTATCAGCATTAGACTTTAATATTGTAAGATTTAGCATATATTTATATATTTTCTTCATGTTCAAGGTTAGGAGCCATAAAAGTCATATATTGAATTATTGAATAGATTCATATAGTAAAGAAGCTATAGAGAGAAAAGCAATGGTTTTATTTTCTGTGGTTTGATGCCAATTTTCAAAACAAAATAGACCCTAGATAGTGTCCAGTTTATTTGGTGGAGGACAAACCTGGGAAGATATTGGAAGATCCACCATCTCGAGGAAAGCTACTGAAAGGCTTTCTCACATACCCGCACAGGCTTTCTCACATACCTGCATTGGCAGAATGGAGACTTGAAGTGTTTTGGAAAGAGGTGACTTGCAAACGCAAGCTTCTTAGATCACATGGCCACCTGAGGCCCTAAGAAGATAATAAGAATTGATCAATGAAAAAAAGAATTGATCAATGAAAATAAGAAATGATCAATGAAAATAAGAATTGATCAATGAAAATAAGAATTGATCAATGAAAATAAGAATTTATCAATGAAAGTAAGAATTGATCAATGAACAAGTTTTATCACTAAGGACCTTGTTGTAGTATGTACATCTCTCCAATTCATTTCACACATGATGTTTTGAGGAGTTACTCTGGATAAAATGTCTTTACAATATTTCATCTTATTCTTACATCAATTATTTAATTTATGAATATTATGAATGGCACTGATGTTTAACAAAAAAAACAACTTCATTGATCACCATGCTTGGTCTTCGGGCTTTTAAAATGGAGGAATTTAATAAACATATAAATAAATAAGGATGGAGAAGTATTTTTAAACTATGTTTATATAACCAGCACAATTAGTAAATTTAATCGGATTTCAGGTTTTGTTTAAAAACTGAACATGAGCCTGAAAAATGTGTGATGAATAAACTCGTTATAGGCCATTATTATAGGCCATTATATAGCTTTTAAAATCTGATTAAGTTATAGGCCATTATATAGCTTTTAAAAACTGATTAGATTATAGGCCATTATATATCTTTTTAAAACTGATTTAGTTATCGGCCATTATATAGCTTGTAAAAACTGATTAAGTTATAGGCCATTATATAGCTTTTAAAATCTGATTAAGTTATAGGCCATTATATAGCTTTTAAAATCTGATTAAGTTATAGGCCATTATATAGCTTTTAAAATCTGATTAAGTTATAGGCCATTATATAGCTTTTAAAATCTGATTAAGTTATAGGCCATTATATAGCTTTTAAAATCTGATTAAGTTATAGGCCATTATATAGCTTTTAAAACTGATTACGTTATAGGCCATTATATAGCTTTTAAAATCTGATTAAGTTATAGGCCATTATATAGCTTTTAAAATCTGATTAAGGTATAGACCATTATGTAGCTTTTAAAATCTGATTAAGTTATAGGCCATTATATAGCTTTTAAAATCTGATTAAGTTATAGGCCATTATATAGCTTTTAAAATCTGATTAAGTTTAAGGTCATTATATAGCTTTTAAAAACTGATTAAGTTATAGGCCATTATATAGCTTTTAAAATCTGATTAAGTTATAGGCCATTATATAGCTTTTAAAATCTGATTAAGTTATAGGCCATTATATAGCTTTTAAAATCTGATTAAGTTTAAGGTCATTATATAGCTTTTAAAAACTGATTAAATTATAGGCCATTATATAGCTTTTAAAAACTGATTAAGTTATAGGCCATTATATAGCTTTTAAAATCTGATTGAGTTATAGGCCATTATATAGCTTTTACAATCTGATTAAGTTATAGGCCATTATATAGCTTTTAAAACTGATTACGTTATAGGCCATTATATAGCTTTTACAATCTGATTAAGTTATAGGCCATTATATAGCTTTTAAAATCTGATTAAGTTATAGGCCATTATATAGCTTTTAAAATCTGATTAAGTTATAGGCCATTATATAGCTTTTAAAATCTGATTAAGTTATAGGCCATTATATAGCTTTTAAAATCTGATTAAGTTTAAGTTCATTATATAGTTTTTAAAAACTGATTAAGTTATAGGCCATTATATAGCTTTTAAAATCTGATTAAGTTTAAGGTCATTATATAGCTTTTAAAAACTGATTTAGTTATAGGCCATTATATAGCTTTTAAAATCTGATTAAGTTATAGGCCATTATATAGCTTTTAAAATCTGATTAAGTTATAGGCCATTATATATCTTTTAAAATCTGATTAAGTTATAGGCCATTATATAGCTTTTAAAATCTGATTAAGTTATAGGCCATTATATAGCTTGCAAAAACTGATTAAGTTATAGGCCATTATATAGCTTTTAAAATCTGATTAAGTTATAGGCCATTATATAGCTTTTAAAATCTGATTAAGTTTAAGGTCATTATATAGCTTTTAAAAACTGATTAAGTTATAGGCCATTATATAGCTTTTAAAATCTGATTAAGTTATAGGCCATTATATAGCTTTTAAAATCTGATTACGTTATAGGCCATTATATAGCTTTTAAAATCTGATTAAGTTTAAGGTCATTATATAGCTTTTAAAAACTGATTAAATTATAGGCCATTATATAGCTTTTAAAAACTGATTAAGTTATAGGCCATTATATAGCTTTTAAAATCTGATTGAGTTATAGGCCATTATATAGCTTTTACAATCTGATTAAGTTATAGGCCATTATATAGCTTTTAAAACTGATTATGTTATAGGCCATTATATAGCTTTTACAATCTGATTAAGTTTAAGGTCATTATATAGCTTTTAAAAACTGATTAAGTTATAGGCCATTATGTAGCTTTTAAAATCTGATTAAATTATAGGCCATTATATAGCTTTTAAAAACTGATTCAGTTATAGGCCATTATATAGCTTTTAAAATCTGATTAAGTTATAGGCCATTATATAGCTTTTAAAATCTGATTAAGTTATAGGCCATTATGTAGCTTTTAAAACTGATTACATTATAGGCCATAATATAGCTTTTAAAATCTGATTGAGTTATAGGCCATTATATAGCTTTTAAAATCTGATTAAGTTATAGGCCATTATATAGCTTTTAAAACTGATTACGTTATAGGCCATTATATAGCTTTTACAATCTGATTAAGTTATAGGCCATTATATAGCTTGTAAAAACTGATTAAGTTATAGGCCATTATATAGCTTTTAAAACTGATTACGTTATAGGCCATTATATAGCTTTTAAAATCTGATTGAGTTATAGGCCATTATATAGCTTTTAAAACTGATTACGTTATAGGCCATTATATAGCTTTTAAAATCTGATTGAGTTATAGGCCATTATATAGCTTTTAAAATCTGATTAAGTTATAGGCCATTATATAGCTTTTTAAGACTGATTCACTTAAGTGAAAATCACACTGAAAAAAGGTAAATATTGTAGTTTTAATATTTGCTTATGAATAATGTTTTATTAAAAATTGACTTTGATTAACTAAATTTTATTTATAAAAACTTAATACTACAAGTATCTTAAATGAAGACAATCTCACTTCTCTACATCAATCAAGGTATATAACTCCTAATCAATTAGTACCATCAATCATATTAATTACTTACATCAATCAAGGTATATAACTCCTAATCAATTAGTACCATCAATCAAATTAATTACTTTACATCAATCAAGGTATATAACTCCTAATCAATTAGTACCATCAATCATATTAATTACTTACATCAATCAAGGTATATAACTCCTAATCAATTAGTACCATCAATCATATTAATTACTTACATCAATCAAGGTATATAACTCCTAATCAATTAGTACCATCAATCAAATTAATTACTTTACATCAATCAAGGTATATAACTCCTAATCAATTAGTACCATCAATCATATTAATTACTTACATCAATCAAGGTATATAACTCCTAATCAATCAGTACCACCAATCACATCAATTACTTTACATCAATCAAGATAAATAATTCCTAATCAATCAGCACCACCAATCACATTAATTACTTTACATCAGTCAAGGTATATAAATCCTAATCAGTTAGTACCATCAATCACATTAATTACTTTACATCAATCAAGGTATATAAATCCTAATCAGTTAGTACCATCAATCATATTAATTACTTACATCAATCAAGGTATATAACTCCTAATCAATCAGTACCACCAATCACATCAATTACTTTACATCAATCAAGATAAATAATTCCTAATCAATCAGTACCACCAATCACATTAATTACTTTACATCAGTCAAGGTATATAAATCCTAATCAATTAGTACCACCAATCACATTACTTACTTTACATCAATCAAGGTATATAACTCCTAATCAATTAGTACCACCAATCACATTAATTACTTTACATCAGTCAAGGTATATAAATCCTAATCAGTTAGTACCATCAATCACATTAATTACATTGACATTTGTTAACTGTCATATAAGATGTATAAATTGCCCTAGGTCAACTGATGGTCATTGTATGTGTGTGTTATTCTGTCTGTGTAGTCAACTGATGGTCAGTGTGTATGTGTGTGTTATTCTGTCTGTGTAGTCAATTGATGGTCAGTGTATGTGTGTGTGTTTGTCTGTGTAGTCAACTGATGGTCAGTGTGTATCTTTGTGTGTATGTGTATGGTAAATTGATGGTCAGATTTCAGTGATTTTTTTTATCAATTTCAAATGAAATATTTATATAAATATTATATGGTACTTTGGCTTAATAATGAAATGTAAGTTAAGCTATTTTCTAACCAATTATGCTATTATTTATTTTAGATGAAGGTTTCAACAGTGTTAAAGGGAGGTAAGTAATCTTTTTCCTCTCTGTATTATAGAGGCTTTGGTGGCTGAGTAAGTGCTTAGCCTACGATTAGTGATGCGTGAATTTAGCAAGGCTGCAGACCAGTATCACCCCTTAGCTTAAACTCAACAAATATGACAGTGTGACATTAAGAAAGGATCTCTATCCCTACACAGTTTTTCCTCATAGACTAGAACTATGGTTTTCATAACCCATTTTCTGTGTGGATACGTAGTTGGATGTAAATATAGAAAACACAGCATGCTTCAAATTCATAAACAAGTTACGGTAATGTTTTAGGCTGATCACTCAAAGTCACTTGTTGATTATGCACTAATAAACTACTGGGAGGGTTTACATACATACATACATGCATGCATGCATGCATGCATGCATGCATACATACATACATACATACATACATACATACATACATACATACATACATACATACATACATACATACATACACAGAGTGAGACATACATGCATAGTTAAATAAGCAATGTTAGCGAAAGTCCAAGTTTTATTAGGAACACATTTACCAAGTTTCCAATGTAAAAGTTCAGGTCTCATTTCAAGTTTAGATCTCCACAATGATTCTTCGCAGCAGTGAACTGCCATTTCAGTATTCCTCCTCCATTAAGTTCTCTTTGCTTTTGTTGCTATATAGTGTAATGTAAGTAATTTAATCACAAACTATGTTCATAACTTTTTTGTATTTACGAAACATTAACTGAATGAAATCTCTTATGAAGAGGAAATAAAGAAAGTCAGTCAGTCAGTCATACTACTTGTGTGGAGATCCTTTCCTTTGCCTTCTCCATTTAATATCGGAGTTTAATTTCTAAAATTATAAGCTTAATGTCAGAAGAATGAGAGACCTACAGTGTATCTTTGTTGTCTCCCATCACTCAGTACATTATACCATTTGTGTTGTAATCAGCAGCCACCAAGTCTTTTAAATAATGCCCATATGACAGTAATTTGATATCAGTCACAACAACATCAAGTCTTTTAAATAATGCCCATATGACTGTAATTTAATATCAGTCACAACATCAAGTATTTTAAATAATGCCCATATGACAGTAATTTGATATCAGTCACAACAACATCAAGTCTTTTAAATAATGCCCATATGATGGTAATTTGATATCAGTCACAACAACATCAAGTCTTTTAAATAATGCCCATATGACAGTAATTTGATATCAGTCACAACAACATCAAGTCTTTTAAATAATGCCCATATGACAGTAATTTGATATCAGTCACAACAACATCAAGTCTTTTAAATAATGCCCATATGATGGTAATTTGATATCAGTCACAACAACATCAAGTCTTTTAAATAATGCCCATATGACAGTAATTTGATATCAGTCACAACAACATCAAGTCTTTTAAATAATGCCCATATGACAGTAATTTGATATCAGTCACAACAACATCAAGTCTTTTGAATAATGCCCATATGACAGTAATTTGATTGTTTCATTTAGCATAGAATGAATTGAAACAAGTTCCATTGTCCATTGTCAAGGTGACACCCTAAAGCTGTATGTGGTCATTTATGTCATAGTCTTAGAGAAAAAGGAAGAGAGGTAAATACAGGGGATACATATAAACTTAATACAATCATGTAAAGTAATTTTTTCAGTTGATACATTTCCTATTTAATAGGATCTGTAAGTCATATCTATAAATAGAACACGCCATTCAACAAAATCACTACATCCCAGTTTTTTCATTGTATATTTTTTGGCTGAAAGTTGTTGTGTGCCAGGCTAAGTCATTGGATTTTCAGTTTCAGCTGTATGCCCCTGTATAAGGAAGAAACCATTTCCCCTGTATGCTATACTAATTGGAAGGGGAATAACCATCAGTCAGTTGATCATTAAAATGTCTACACAATTACAGCCACAGTATTAATATTATCTTGAAATATCCAGGTAAAATGTAAAAAAACATGTAGAGCAGAATAAAATGCTCTGTCCCATTCATATAGCTTACACATCTTGCAATAACATAAAATCTATATATATGATAAACATCTACAAATAAGATACAAATCTACAAACATCACAGACATCTACATATAACATGCAGATATACATGTAACATAGACATCTACATGCAACATACACAGGGACATTTAACATTATACATCTATATGTAACATACAAATGTACAGGTAACATACACATCTACATGTAACATACATATCTACATATATCACACATATCTACATATAACATGCACATCTACATGTAACATAGACATCTACAAGTAACATACAAATATACATGTAACATAGACATCTGTATGCAGCATACACATCTACATGTACCATACACATATACATGTAACATAGATATCTACAGGTAACATGCACATCTGCATGTAATATACACATCTACATGCAACATACACAACTACATGTAACATTGACAGCTGCATGTAACATACACATATGCATGTAACATACACATCTACATGTAACATTGACATCTACATGTAACATACACATCTACATGTAACATTCTAACATAGACATCTACATGTAACATAGACATCTACAAAAGATGAAGCTTGACAGGCAGGAAACCCTGACACTGACGTAATAGCAACAAAATATCATGCAAAAGGAGATCATGGAAAAATTTCCTTTACTATCTCATCTTATGCCTGTTTTCTTTTTTCAGGTGACAGAACTATGATTCAATGATTTAGACATTATCCTCCTTAAATTTCAGGTCTAACCAAACTGGCAATTTATATGCCAACACATCATATTGTGGTGATGTTAGCAACACAGGATATGAAAGTCTGCAAGCATGTAAAACAGAAGCAAGTCCATATCAGACACTCAGCAGTGGTTATACTGAAACCAGTGGTAAAATGAAAAATAACATAAATTACAACATTTGAAATTATGATAAATTTTGAAAGACTTTATCATTAGGTTTTTTATATATAAACTTACTGTAATTATGTCTGAATTATGTTCACTTATAATACAACAGTACATGGACAACTTGGGTATTTTGTTCTTTTGGTAAGCAGTATGCACTTTATTTGTTCTTCTTAAGAATAAAGCACAATAAAATGGTCAGATTTTGAAAGACTTCAAAACATAAAGAACTGCATTATAAACATTTTATATGTAATACATTTCATCATTATATACATTTCATCAATAATACATTTCATCCATAATACATTTCATCAATAATACATTTCATCCATAATACATTTCATCCATAACACATTTCATCCATAATACATTTCATCCATAATACATTTCATCCATAATACATTTCATACATAATATATTTCATCCATAATATATTTCATCCATAACACATTTCATCCATAATACATTCCATCCATAATACTTTTCATCCATAATATATTTCATCCATAATACATTTCATCAATAATACATTTCATCCATAATACATTTCCTAAATAATACATTTCATCAATAATACATTTCATCCATAACACATTTCATCCATAATACATTTCATCCATAATACATTTAATCAATAATATATTTCATCAATAATACATTTCATCCATAACACATTTCATCCATAATATATTCCATCCATAATACATTTCATCAATAATACATTTCATCCATAACACATTTCATCCATAATATATTCCATCCAAAATACATTTCATCAATAATACATTTCATCAATAATACATTTCATCCATAACACATTTCATCAATAATACATTTCATCCATAACACATTTCATCCATAATATATTCCATCCAAAATACATTTCATCTATAATACATTTCATCAATAATAGATTTTATCCATAATACATTTCATCCATAACACATTTCATCCATAACACATTTCATCCATAACACATAACACATTTCATCCATAACACATTTCATCCATAACACATCTCAACCATAATATATTCATCCATAATACATTTCATCTATAATACATTTCATCAATAACACATTTCATCTATAATACATTTCATCCATAATACATTTCATCCATAATACATTTCATCCATAATATATTCCATCCATAATACATTTCATCAATAATACATTTCATCCATAATACATTTCATCCATAATATATTCCATCCATAATACATCTCATCCATAATATATTCCATCCATAATACATTTCATCTATAATACATTTCATCCATAACACATTTCATCAATAACACATTTCATCCATAATACATTTCATCTATAACACATTTCATCCATAATACATTTCATCAATAATACATTTCATCCATAACACATTTCATCCATAATATATTCCATCCATAATACATCTCATCCATAATATTTTCCATCCATAATATATTTCATCTATAATACATTTCATCAATAACACATTTCATCAATAACACATTTCATCCATAATACATTTCATCTATAACACATTTCATCCATAATACATTTCATCATAATACATTTCATCAATAACACATTTCATCCATAATACATTTCATCAATAACACATTTCATCAATAATACATTTCATCCAAAATACATTTCATCTATAACACATTTCATCAATAATACATTTCATCCATAACACATTTCATCAATAACAAATTTCATCTATAACACATTTCATCAATAATACATTTCATCCATAATACATTTCATCCATAATACATTTCATCAATAACACATTTCATCTATAACTCATTTAATACATTTATGGAATGTATTATGGATGAAATGTGTTATTGATGAAATGTGTTATGGATGGAATATATTATGGATGAAATGTATTATAGATGAAATGTATTATGGATGGAATATATTATGGATGAGATGTATTATTATATGTTCCATACATAATACATTTCATCTCTAATACATTTCATCAATAACACATTTCATCTATAATACATTTCATCCATAATACATTTCATCAATAATACATTTCATCCATAATACATTTCATCCATTATACATTTCATCAATAATACATTTAATGATACATTTCATCCATAATACATTTCATCCATAATACATTTTATCAATAATACATTTCATCAATAATACATTTCATCCATAATACATTTCATCCATTACACATTTCATCAATAATATATTCCATCCATAATACATTTCATCCATAATACATTTTATCAATAATACATTTCATCCATAATACATTTCATCCATAATATATTCCATCCATAATACATTTCATCAATAATACATTTCATCCATAACACATTTCATCCATAATATATTCCATCCATAATACATTTCATCAATAATACATTTCATCCATAACACATTTCATCCATAATACATTTCATCAATAATACATTTCATCCATAATATATTCCATCCATAATACATTTCATCCATAATATATTCCATCCATAATACATTTCATCAATAACACATTTCATCCATAATACATTTCATCAATAATACATTTCATCCATAATACATTTCATCCATAATATATTCCATCCATAATACATTTCATCAATAACACATTTCATCCATAATACATTTCATCAATAATTCATTTCATCCATAATACATTTCATCCATAATATATTCCATCCATAATACATCTCATCCATAATATATTCCATCCATAATACATTTCATCAATAACATATTTCATCCATAATACATTTCGTCTATCATACATTTCATCCATAATACATTTCATCCATAATACATCTCATCCATAATATATTCCATCCATAATACATTTCATCTATAATACATTTCATCAATAACATATTTCATCTATAATACATTTCATCCAAAATACATTTCATCTATAACACATTTCATCAATAATACATTTCATCCATAATACATTTCATCCATAACACATTTCATCTATAACAAATTTCATCTATAACACATTTCATCAATAATACATTTCATCCATAATACATTTCATCCATAATACATTTCATCAATAACACATTTCATCTATAACTCATTTAATACATTTATGGAATGTATTATGGATGAAATGTATTATGGATGGAATATATTATGGATGAGATGTATTATTATATGTTCCATCCATAATACATTTCATCTATAATACATTTCATCCATAATACATTTCATCAATAATACATTTCATCCATAATACATTTCATCCATAATACATTTCATCAATAATACATTTAATGATACATTTCATCCATAATACATTTCATCCATAATACATTTTATCAATAATACATTTCATCAATAATACATTTCATCCATAATATATTTCATCCATAACACATTTCATCAATAATATATTCCATCCATAATACATTTCATCCATAATACATTTTATCAATAATACATTTCATCCATAATACATTTCATCCATAATATATTCCATCCATAATACATTTCATCAATAATACATTTCATCCATAACACATTTCATTCATAATATATTCCATCCATAATACATTTCATCAATAATACATTTCATCCTTAACACATTTCATCCATAATACATTTCATCAATAATACATTTCATCCATAATATATTCCATCCATAATACATTTCATCCATAATATATTCCATCCATAATACATTTCATCAATAACACATTTCATCCATAATACATTTCATCAATAATACATTTCATCCATAATACATTTCATCCATAATATATTCCATCCATATAACATCTCATCCATAATATATTCCATCCATAATTCATTTCATCAATAACACATTTCATCCATAATACATTTCATCAATAATTCATTTTATCCATAATACATTTCATCCATAATATATTCCATCCATAATACATCTCATCCATAATATATTCCATCCATAATACATTTCATCAATAACACATTTCATCCATAATACATTTCGTCTATAATACATTTCATCCATAATACATTTCATCCATAATACATCTCATCCATAATATATTCCATGCATACTACATTTCTTCTATAATACATTTCATCAATAACATATTTCATCTATAATACATTTCATCTATAATACATTTCATCAATAACATATTTCATCTATAATACATTTCATCCATAATACATTTCATCTATAACACATTTCATCCATAATCCATTTCATCAATAACACATTTCATCAATAATACATTTCATCTCTAATACATTTCATCCATAATACATTTCATCTATAATACATTTCATCTATAACACATTTCATCCATAATACATTTCATCTATAACACATTTCATCAATAATACATTTCATCTATAATGCATTTCATCAATAACACATTTCATCAATAACACATTTCATCTATAATACATTTCATCCATAATACATTTCATCAATAATACATTTCATCCATAATACATTTCATCCAAAATACATTTCATTTATAACACATTTCATCCATAATATATTTCATCCATAATATATTTATTCAACCTTAATTTAAATTCAGCAGTGTGCAACTCATTTCAATTATGCAAGATCTCGTCATTGCATTTTTATTCTGCAATAAATATTATTTTTATTGTGTCCCATGATAAGTAGAAGAATGAATATTATTCGTGTTGTCTTCCATCAAAACTAGAAGAATGAATATTATTCTAATCATGTCCCATGATAACTAGAGCAATGAATATTATTCTTATTGTCTTCCATCAAAACTAGAAGAATGAATATTATTCTTATTGTCTTCCATCAAAACTAGAACAATGAATATTATTCTTTTCACATCCCATGATAACTAGAACAATGAATATTATTCTTATTGTCTTCCATCAAAACTAGAAGAATGAATATTATTCTTGTTGTCTTCCATCAAAACTAGAACAATGAATATTATTCTTTTCACATCCCATGATAACTAGAACAATGAATATTATTCTTATCATGTCCCATGATAACTAAAACAATGGATATTATTCTTTTCACATCCCATGATAACTAGAACAATGAATATTATTCTTATCATGTCCCATGATAACTAGAGCAATGAATATTATTCTTATCATGTCCCATGATAACTAGAGCAATGAATATTATTCTTATCATGTCCCATGTTACGTGCTTAAGCTCAATAAAACAATAACATAGAAAGTGAAAATAACAAGCTTGTAAAACTTAATAAACAATTTATTGAGTACAAATATTTTTTTGGAAAAGAAAAATAAACTTACAGTTTTAAGAATCAATTCCAAAATTAATCCAAATTAATTCAAAATATTATCCACTAGAGAAATTGCAAAAGTCCTGGTAATAAAATGTCAAAATAGTTCTAAGTTCGAATTCCAGTGAAATATCCAATATGGAAGACAATGTCTCTTGATGAAGTCAGTTCTTAATGAAAATCTATGAGCACATATTCTTTTTCAGATAACTAACAGAATAATTCTTCTTGATCCAAACAAATTGACACAATTTCCAGTACACATTAATTAAAAATAACTAAAAAAAACCCACACACAACTTAGTATTCTAAAAGCCCAAACTTCTACTGAATAACTCACTCCCAAAACATAGTTTATATATCTTTTTTTTTTTTACGTAAACAAGGGGTCATGTGATCTTTTAGAAACTATCAGAACAAATTTACGTTCAAAAAGTCATGTACCCAGCATATGACCCAACTAAAATTAGAAAGATGTTTATATAAAACTCCACAATGTCCTTGGAACCAACCAATCATTTTAAAAGCATGTTTACAACTCTGAAGCCAGGTCAGAAATGAGGTCAACACCTGGTGTTTACTCTGTAAAAGTACAGGTCACCCCCCCCATCAATGAACGAATCATAAAACTTAAAATGCCAAATTTAAATCTAACAAACAAATAATAAAAATAAATATAAATGACTTATATCAATATATGTAACACCCATGATAACTAGAACAATGAATATTGTTCTTGTCATGTCCCATGACAGCTAGAACAATGATTATTCTTATCAAATCCCATGATAAGTCGAACAATGAATATTATTGTTTTTGTCTTCCATGATAACTAGAACAATGCATATTATTCTTATGATGTCCCATGACAGATTGAACAATGAATATTTATTTTAATCATATCCCATGATAACTAGAACAATAAATATTATTCTTGTCATGTCCCATGATAACTAGAACAATGAATATTATTCTCAGTATGATATTGTTTACAATTACATGAGTTTCCTGGATGAGGAGGGACAAGTGATGCAACATCTATTTGGAAAAAGAGATAAGATCCACCTGTCTACCAAAGGGGTGGAAAAGCTGGCAAAAAATATAAATGCAGTTATTCATGTAGTCTGGTCTTACAGTCACACTACAAACTTCATCCATCACCATAAACCCAATGTAGGTCAAAATAACATCAGACAATATGGTCAGCCATATCAATACAGGCAGTACACTATGGGATGTGATTACTGTGGTGATATCAAACATTCAGCACTGGAATTCAGGCACAGACAGCCAATACAATGCCATCAGTGTGGTAGCTTTGGACACAAAGCCAAAACTCACACTAGATTTATGGTATAGGAAAATGGCTATGAGGCCATCTCAATTCCACAGGAAGACTCTATTTAGCAGGATGACCAATCTGCCTATCAAGGACCGTCATATACACTGGGCATCCCTTGTCAAAACAGATTTGATCCCCTTGCTGATGCATGTTATGAATGTGGAAACGTACAAGCTACTTGTACATATTCAAATAGGACTAATAGTTTAGATTTATAGAATGATTATAAAAGGAGAAAATGCAGTTGTAGAAAAACTAATATTTTATACAGTAATGATAGTTGTAATGATGATCACTATGAACATAGTTTTAATACGTTCAATGTCTCCTTGAGTGCCTCTAATAGCATTGATATTAGTCTCATAAATTTAGGAGTTTCTAGCAAAGGTTTACACATAGTTTATTTAAATATTCAGGGTTTTCGAGGAAAGATTGATCAAGTGAAGTTACTGTTAACCTCTCCAAATAATAATATCCATTTATTTGGACTCTCAGAAACAATGTTAACAGAAATTCAGGGTGAAAATTTCTTATATATTAATGGCTATAATAAACCTTATTGTAAGGATAGGAAAGCAGGTGGTGGTGGGCTCCTTGTGTTTGTTAAAACTGGTATTATTTGTAAAAGACAGGAAGACCTAGAAATACAGGAAATAGAATCCATTTGGCTACAGACCACTCCAAAAAAAGCAAAACCCTATTTAGTAGGTTTTGTCTATAGACCCCATCATCACATACTGATTGGTGTGAATATTTTGAACTTCAAGTAGATAAAATTTCAAATGAAGAGAAAGAGTTTTACATTCTATGTGATATAAATAGAGACCTTCTCAATGATCAAATAAAAGGGAATTGGATGAGATTTATTGATTTGTTAGGTATTGAGCAACTAGTAAATGAACCCACCAGAGTAACATCTACCTCTAAAACACTTATAGGTCATATTTATACCATTACAAAAGAAAATGTTTTGGAAGTAATGGTTCCAAAGATTGGTATAAGTGATCACTTTGCAATTTTTCAAACGCGTAAAGTCAATGGCAAATCAACAAAAAATAATATCCATAAATCCATTACTTATAGGTCCTTTCAAAACTTTGATACTGTTAAATTCCTAGAAGATTGTAAATAGATTCCATGGAATACAGTCCAAATCTTTGAGGATATTGATGACGTGTTAAATACTTGGACAGATCTGTTCATCAGTATAGTGGACAAGTATGCCCCTTTAAAAACACACAGGATAAAGAAAGGCCATCAACCAGGCGGGTTCTCCCCAGAAATGTTAGAAGCAATGCAGCAAAGAGACCAATTAAAATCAGTAGGAAATCAAACTGAATATAGAATTTGGAGGAATAAAGTTCATAAAATGATACATCAAGCCAAACAAGTGCACCATAAAAAGTGCTGGATCAAAACCAGAATAACCCGAAAGCTATCTGGAAAGTGTTTACAGGTTTTGATGCAGGCAAATGTAAATGTAAAGCTGAAATTTTATTCCTCAGTCATGAGGGCATTTATACTGATAATCCAAAGGACATCTCAGATATTTTTAACAACTTTTTTGTTCAAATTGCTGAAAACTTAAAGAACCCAGAACTTCATCTGATCATCTGGAACTCAAACATTTGTGTGCTAAAAAACAATGAAACAATATAAAATTTGAAATTCCTGAAATAAGTCCAGAATTTGTGTTGAAATATATTAAAACAATGGATTTTTGTAAAGCTACAGGACTCAATATGATTGGACCAAGGCTACTAAAAGTGGCTGCACCTGCAATTGAAGAGAAAATTGCTTTAATTTTTTAATGAAAGTATTAGGTATTAAATTTCCACAAGCATGGAAAACTGCCAAAGTTATACCATTGCATAAAGCAGGAACAAAAGATGATGTAAATAACTACAGACCCATCTCTATCCTTCCTTGTCTCTCCAAATTACTAGAAAAACATGTACATGATTCTTTTCTCAACTATTAAAACACACTTATGATCTTATTCATGATAATCAGTCTGGCTTTTGCCAGAATCACTCCTGTGAAACTGCACTTGTATCTTTGATTGATAAATGGCTGAAAGCGTTAGATCAAGGAGAAATGGTAGGCACTATTATGGTTAATTTTCGTAAAGCTTTTGATCTGTAGACCATGAGATTTTACTTGAAAAACTAAAATTTATCAATGCAGTGAAAACTTCCTAAACTGGTTTACTTCTTAACTGATAGAGTGCAAAAAGTATCTTTAAATGGTCAACTTTCTGAAGGTAAAAGTATTAATTGTGGAGTACCACAAGGCTCTATCCTTGGACCTCTGTTATTCATTCTATTTATCAATGATTTACCTCTTTAAGATTGGAACTTCAGTTTCTTCCACTGACCTCTATGCAGATGATACTGTCTGAGATTAGTAAAACCAAACGGTACTTGAAAATAACTTACAAAATACTCTCAACAGACTTCAAGTGTGGTGCAAGGAAACAGTATGATCATAAATACAGAAAAAACGAAAGACCTACTAGTTACAACACAACAAAAATGAGCAAGACTAGATAGCAACAAACTTCATGTTTGTTTTGACAATGTGAGCCTTAATATGACCTCTCAAGATAGAATTCTTGGTGTAATCATAGATAACTTACTTGGTCTTTTCACATTAAACACATTTCAATAAAGGTTAATTCTTATCTTTGGCTACTGAGGAAAATCAAAACATACATTCTTCTTCAGTATAGGGTCATCTTTTATAAACATTATATTCAGCCATATCTGGACTACTGTAATGTAATTTAGGGTAATACCTCTAATTCAAACATAACAACACTTATAAGGCTCCAAAAGAGGGCCAAGCTTGCCATTTAATTTAATTCTAGATCAATGTATAGACAATTTCCAGGATGCAAAGAATGATATTAAGGTTTTAACAATACATGAAAGAATATTTCATAGAAAAGCCAAATTGATGTATAAAGTATCCAGAAAAACCATTCCTGTCTACCTAAGCAATATCTTTCACCAAAGAGATACTGATGGTACTCAAAAATTTAAGGTCCATAAGAAGAAACAATTACATTATACCAAGGCCAAAGAAGGAATTGTTTAAAAAAAAAGTTTTCAGTATACTGGAACAACATTCCCAGCGACATAAGACAGGCTTCTAGCCTTTCTTATTTTCATAATCAATGTCTTAAATGGATGAAATCTTTAGAAAATTGAACAGTGCTAGTACCAAAAAAAAATACTGCCTGCTTGTCTGTAATTTTACATCATTTTCAAAGCTGAATGTTTCAACGCTGAATGATATTTTATGTTTTTTATATGTTTATGTTTTTACAGATGTCTGTGCATGTGTTCCAGGCTTGATACTTTGAAATTTAAAATTCACTAATTATTTAGTGTCAAGCCAGACTCTTCACATCATGTTGTATGTATTGTATATATTGTACATAACAGATAGAAGGCCTCAAGGAAGATTAATTCTGTAACTAATTCAGTTACCTTCTCTAAATAAAATCTGTATTATTATTATTATTATCATATCCCATGATAACTAGAACAATGAATATTATTCTTATTGTCTTCCATGATAACTAGAAGAGTGACTGCTATTCTTATTGTATCCGATGACAACTAGAAGAAAAATAAATCACAGGTGCAATTACTAATCATTGTCACACATGCATCTATTGGTATGAATCGTACTCTAATGTAAGATACAAAATACTCCTGAGGTTTAGAAGACAAAAAAAATGATTTCAAATGATTGTGTATTTTTATAATATTTTTCAAACTTTAATACTTTAATTATTTATATATTTTTAGATCAAAATAAAGATTGCAGTGAATCTATGACCATCGGGTACCAGCTTAGCATCTGTCTGTCTATTTAACATATGATCTCTCTGTTTTAATATCTGTCTATCTATTTAACATGTGATCTCTGTTTTAATATATGTCTATCTATTTAACATGTGATCCCTCTGTTTTTATATCTGTCTATTTATTTAACATGTGATCTTTCTGTTTTAATATCTGTCTAACTATTTAACACATGTTAATTTGTGCTGTATATATAACACATAAAATGCACTATGCTGTTCACCAACAGTGAATAAATAAATACAAACATCTTACCACTTTTCTGCTAGAGAATGGCTTGAGTCTCCCTTACATGCAAACAAAGGCTAGAGCACAACTTGAGTCTCTCTTACATGCAAAGACTAGAGAATGATTTGTGTCCCTTACATGCAGACAAAGGCTAGAGAATGACTTGAGTCTCCCTTATATGCAAACAAAGGCTAGAGAATGATTTTAGTCTCCTTATATGCAAACATAGGTTAGAGAATGACTTGAGTCTCTCTTGCATGAATAAGCCAGATAATGAGTTAAGCATATCTTACTTGTAAACAATGGCTTAATAATGATTTGAGTCTCCTTTACATGCAAATGCTAGAGAATGACTTGAGTCTTCCTTGCATTCAAACAAGGGCTTGAAAATCATTTGAGTCTCCCTTACATGCAAATGCTAAAGAATGGTTTGATTCTCCCTTACATATAAATGCTAGATAATGATGTGAGTCACCCTTACATGCAAACAAATGCTAGAGAATGATTTGAGTCTCCCTTTTATACAAATGCTAGATAATGATTTGTATCTCCCTTGCATGCAAACAAAGGCTAGAGCATGTTGTCAAAATTATGATCAATTTGATTATATGAAGCTGGATTGGGTACAGGCTCCAACATTTAGGATTAATACCATTAGGTCGTTTCATATAACACACCACAGACTTGGTAGGATCCAATAGCCTCACTTGATAGGATATGTGGTGTGTTGTTAAGGCTATTGGATCCTGCCAAGTCTGTGGTGTGTTGTTGAGGACCCTAACCCTAGAATAACTTGCTGCCTAAACATGAGCAGAACTGAAGAAAAAAAAAGTTACTTCATAAACCCTGGAGAAAAAAAAATTACTTCATAAACCCTGACCGATTTATTAAACTTCTACATGTATAGTATGATGTAGCTTGACAAGTCTGAATGCTAACGCAAGTGTGCAAAATGTGATCAAAGTCATATAGATGGTAAATCCGTCAAAATGTGATCATAGTCATGTAGATAGTAAAATCTGTCAAAATGTGATCATAGCCATATAGATGGTAAAATAAGTCAAAGTGTGATTCTAGCCATAAATTTGTCAATTCCTTATACTCTTTTACACATTATTTTTCATCTCTGGTGTTGAATAATTTTCTTAAAATTTCAGATCTGCTGGAGCTGGTAAAATATACATGAACATTGCAATTACAAGTCCTATCAGTGACGAAGAATATGAAAGTCTGCAATCAAATCAAATCGAAACGAATCCATACCAGGTACTCAATGGTAAGGGAAATTTACTAATGCTAAACTACTACATAATGAATGAGAGAAACAAATCCATACCAGCTACTGTTACGTATATTTGATTTAAGTCATTTATTTTTTAATTTAATTGTTTGTTTGTCAGATTCAAATTTGACATTTTAATTTTAAGATTCATTCATTGGGAGATATTTTTTTTAGAAAGTGGGATGACATGTACTCTAAGAATAAACACCAGGTGTTGACCTCATTTCTGACCTGGCTTCAGAGTTGTAAACAAGCTTTTGCAATGATTGGTTGATTCCAAGGACATTATGGAGCTTTGTTATAAACATCTTTCTATTTTTAGTTGGGTCATACGGTGTGTACAAGATTTTCTATACATAAATTTGTTCTAAAAGATTCTAGAAGATCATGTGACCCCTTCCTTGTTTATGTAAAAACAGGTATATAAATGATGTTTAAGAGCAAACTATTTAGTAGAAGTTAGGCTGTTAGAATACTAAGTTGTGTATCGTTTTGAGTTATTTCAAATTACCTTGTATTGGAAATTATTTAAACTTGTTTGGATCAAGAGGATCTATTTTATTATTTATCTGGAAAATAATTGTGCTCATTGAGTTTCATTACCAGTAACTGACTTCATCACATGACATCGTCTTCCATCTTGGATGTTTCACTATGATTCAAACTTGGAATTATTTGGACATTTTATTACCAGGACTTTTGCAATTTCTCTAGTGGATTATTTTTTGGAATTGATTCTTAAAACCATAAGTTTATTTTTCTTTTCAGGAAAATATTTGTGCTCAATAAATTGTTTATTAAGTTTTTACAAGCTTGTTATTTTCACTCTTTCTATGTTACTGTTTGTTCGAGCCTAAGCACATAACAGTACTCAATCTTAAGGGAAATTTAGTTGTGATAAAATTATAAATAATAAAAAATAGAAACAAATCCATACCAGGTACTCAATGGTAAGGGAAATTTAGTTGTTCTTAACTAATAAATAATGAATGATAGAAACAAATAAATACCAGGTACTCAATGGTAAGGGAAATTTACTTGTGCTAAACTAATAAATAATGATAGAAACAAATCCATACCAGGTACTCAATGGTAAGGGAAATTTATTTGTGGTATAAATTATACATAATGAAAGATACAATATGTAAAGTTATAATATTTTTACGAGTCTGCTTTTAAAATGGGCAACAGAAAATAATAAAGACAACAAAATTTGTAAAATTTAAACAAATAATTTATTTCCTTTGAATAAAAAGTGAAAAATGAGAACTTTTGAAATTGCAGATTAAATCCAAATGTAATCCAAGAAATAAAGACACAGGTCCTAGTAGTAAAATGTCCATAATAAAACTCAGTTCAAGTCACTAACAGATGCAAAATTGAATGCAATGAAGTGTCTGTCATGGTATGTGAAATACTGATGTGTTAACAGTCTCTTGTTGAATTACAGAAATATTATTACACGTTTTAATTCAATATAAAATCTAGTAAATGTCTTTATCCAAGAATTTTAAAAGAGCACTTTGTATTTCCAGATAAAATAATCACTTAAATTCAATAATTTGAAGGAAATAAAATTCAGCCGAACCTGTTCCAATGTAATACAACTTAAAGTGCTAGATTTTTAGCATCGTCTGTAAAATCCTCAATCACATGATAGTATAGTTATCTTCCTGACCTCAGGTAATAATTAGCATTTTCTTAAAACAAGCATTACCTAATGGAAAATAGCCTTCTATAATGATATAATGAGCCTTGTTTATTTCCAACACAATAGCCTATAAAACTGACATAGGAATATCCAAAACCTGATCCTGATAATAAGCTCAAACACGTAGAGAATAATAAATATATTATTAGTTTACATAAATGATATATAAAGTCATAAATATTTCAATCAGGTCAAGCAGAAATAAACTTAATTTTGGACATGGTCAAGTCCAGCAAACAATGTTGCATTGCATAACATGTAATGAAATACAAAATAAATTAAAACTAACAGACAAACAATGTTGCATTACATAACATGTAATGAAATAAAAAATAAATTAAAACTAACAGACAAACAATGTTGCATTACATAACATGTAATGAAATAAAAAATAAATTAAAACTAACAGACAAACAATGTTGCATTACATAACATGTAATGAAATAAAAAATAAATTAAAACTAACAGACAAACAATGTTGCATTACATAACATGTAATGAAATACAAAATAAATTAAAACTAACAGACAAATAATTAAATTAAATAAAAATAGCAATACATGACATTATTAAATACCTCATGAAAATGTGTTCAATCTTTTATTGAATTTCTTTCACAAATCTGAATATTAAATGAAGAATCTGGTTATGAGCCTAATTAGATAATTATTATTTGCTTTGTCTTGTATGGTAATTTGTGTCTTTCTGTTTGAGAACAAGGCAAATAAATTGTCATTATTAACCAGTGACACTTATGCATGAGAACAAGGCAAACAAACTGTCATTATTAACCAGTGACACTTATGCATGAGAACAAGGCAAACAAACTGTCATTATTAACCAGTGACACTTATGCATGAGAACAAGGCAAACAAACTGTCATTGTTAACCAGTGACACTTATGCATGAGAACAAGGCAAACAAACTGTCATTGTTAACCAGTGACACTTATGAATTCTTTAAATCATTTTATTTTGCTAACATAATTTTTTTAAAATTTCTATTTTAGATTGCAGTCAACCTAACAACATAAGGTACTAGCAGAGTTATGCTTTATCAATCAGTCTGCTTGTCAGTATCTATCTATCTATCTATCTATCTATCTATCTATCTATCTATCTATCTATCTATCTATCTATCTATCCATCCATCCATCCATCCATCCATCCATCCATCCATCCATCCATCCATCCATCCATCCATCCATCCATCCATCTATCTATCTATCTATCTATCTATCTATCTATCTATCTATCTATCTATCTATCTATCAATGTGCTATATGAAATGAATGCTCATAACTTTGCTTGTTTGAAAAAACAATTTGTTGTCTAGGTTGTGTTTTTTTATCTTTGTTCTTATGGCTTGCCAAGAAATTCTGTATATTGTTATCTCCATCACTAATTACCTACCTATCTATTCCAACACCAAAATACATCTACCTATCTATCCCTACACAAAAATACATCTACCTATCTATCCAACCACAAAAATACATCTACCTATATATCCACACACAAAAATACATCTACCTATCTATCCCACCACAAAAATACATCTACCTTTCTATTCCCACACAAAAATACATCTACCTATCTATCCACACACAAAAATACATCTACCTATCTATCCACATACAAAAATACATCTATCTATCTATCCCCACACAAAAATACATCTACCTATCTATCCCTACACAAAAATACATCTACCTATCTATCCAACCACAAAAATACATCTACCTATATATCCACACACAAAAATACATCTACCTATCTATCCCACCACAAAAATACATCTACCTTTCTATTCCCACACAAAAATACATCTACCTATCTATCCACACACAAAAATACATCTACCTATCTATCCACATACAAAAATACATCTATCTATCTATCCCCACACAAAAATACATCTACCTATCTATCCACACACAAAAATACATCTACCTATCAATCCACACACAAAAATACATCTACCTATCTATTCCCACACAAAAATACATCTACCTATCTATCCACACACAAAAATACATCTACCTATATATCCCCAATTCAAACCTACATCTTCCTATCTATTCTGACACAAAAATAGAACTACCTATCTATCTGAACATAAAAGACATCAAAACATGGGGATACATACAGATATAAATGCATCCACAACTAGAACTTAATGTATACTTTTCAGCTCAGAATTACAATTTCCTTATTATTATTGTTGCTATGGGAAGTTTTCACAGATGTCACGATTAAGTACACAATTACCCACAATGTAACATGCACACACCTTCTGCTGCCAGTTTGATTCCCTAACAAACTGTTGTCAACATTAGTCATCAAATATAGTCAAGATAATAATCTGATTAAACTATCGATAAGGATATTTACTTTATCAAAACGATACATTGATTGTACTTGAAATTATATGCCCTATGGCAAAAAATAAAAATAAAGCTGGACATTCTCTTGCTTATATCGAAAGACAGAATAGTAAAGTTGAACTGTAATCGTGTTTATTGATATCGGAGAGAAATACACTTATTTTGTTTTACAAAACAGACAATATTGACATTTTAAAAAAAGTCATTCGTATCATCCCTAAGCTTGTCATCTTTAAAGAGTATTTCCGGATAATGATTTTCTGGATACAATATCAGTCATGAAATAAAATTTTATTTCTAGAACTTGTATGTACAAATACTTTTTGTGACAACATGTGTTTGTGCCAAAGAATATTTGACAAACCATTTTAATTAGTATGGTCAAATATTGTATTTGTGGTTGAGATGGTGGATGTATGATTATACTGAATGAAAGCTATAACCAGTCAAAGAATTGTCATCTCTAGTGTATTCAAATTAAACACGTCTAACGGAACATGACTTTGTGTCAAATTTTAAAACGATGTATTCCTAAAATGCTTTTAGAAATAGGAAATTATATATTAACAATTAGCTTTTTAACTTGAACAATAACTGAAGTATTGACTTACACCCATGAAGATTGAAAATCATTACATGTTTCTATTTGGTTGTGTATCCAGTTGTTTATGCCTTTGTTTATTGATTGATCCATTTGATTATGAAAGAATAACAAAGATGGTTGAAATTTAAATATTTTACTTGAAGAAAACACAAAGAAAAGTCATGCATTTGATCTCATGAGGTTGACATGGTTGACAGCATATGATGTATTATTATATTCATACTAAAAAAAGGAAACAGGCCTTTGTAACTATGTGGTTAGAACAATGTTATTAGGTGCCAGTTATGGGGGATAGGGAATCAAAATGGCAGATATGGAAGTACACACGTTTTGGGATGTCACGTGAAAACAACCCATACCAATTGTACCAAAGAGTCAGTTAAAACACATACTGAGTACACAATGCATGCTCTAGAAATACATTATACTATTCTGTACATTGTATGCTCTAGAAATACATTATACTATTCTGTATATTGTATGCTCTAGAAATACATTATACTATTCTGTGTATTGTATGCACTAGAAATACATTATACTATTCTGTATATTGTATGCTCTAGAAATACATTATACTATTCTGTGTATTGTATGCACTAGAAATACATTATACTATTCTGTGTATTGTATGGTCTAGAAATACATTATCACTGTACTGCATAATGTATGGTATATAAATACATTATTATTTTTTTTGAATACTATATGAACTAGAAATACATTATACAGTTCTGCATACTGTATGGGTATGAAATACATTATCACTGTACTGCATATTGTATCTGTTAGGAATACATATCAGTATATTGTATACTGCATGGTATAGAAATATTGTGTGTATTACCAGACATAATGCACTATACTGGTATGGCTGCTTCAGAAATAATCTAGTTGACAGAACTATACACAAAACTACAATGCCATGGAATCCTGATTTATATATATGCATAATACATGCACAGTATATATATATATATATATATATATATATATATATATATATATATATATATATATATATATATATATATATATATATATATATATATATGCACTGGTACTTCCAGACTGTCAGCTGGTGACACATACAACCAACTTAATCCTTACTATAATGTCAGACAGGCAGCCCTTTGAATACATGAAGAAACAGTGGAGGTAAATCATCATAATTCGGAAGTGCTGTTTATGTCATGAAATTAGCTTTATGTTTCAATAGATATATTTTGTTTTTATATCATTGATACTTATTACATTGGGCTTGAATCTCTTAATCACTACATTAACAAATTAGTTGTGTTAGCAACTTTAAAATTTTTAGAACTTGTGAATATTGTTAACATTAAGAGTCCTTCCACCAATGTGACATTAAAGTCTAGAATTTGGCATGTATACCCCCACCCATGTGATATTAAAGTCTGGAATTGGCGTGTTCTGTCTTCATGTTGGTTTGTTTGTGCTTTTTCAGTGCATAGATTACATTTGTTTTCAGAAGGACAACTATTGTTATCTCAAGGTCCATTGTGATGGGTATATAATCAGAGTTAAATACTACTGCTGTCAGCATTTTTACTTAAATTTTAGCATAATTACGAAAGGATGGCTAAAGATTGGAATGGGTTTGCTTTCCGGTATGTTATGGTTAAATTTTAGCATGATTACTAAAGGATGGCTAAAGATTGGAATGGGTTTGCTTTCTGGTATGTTATGGTTAAATTTTAGCATGATTACTAAAGGATGGCTAAAGATTGGAATGGGTTTGCTTTCTGGTATGTTATGGTTAAATTTTAGCATGATTACTAAAGGATGGCTAAAGATTGGATTGGGTTTGCTTTCTGGTATGTCCTTTAAGTTCAGAGTATGCTGCCCCTTTCCTCAAACTTATTAAAGCCAAGGATTGATCATGATTGATAGTGTAATTATATTCTATCATTAGTCATGGCCCATTTTTTATATTTTCTGTGACCAAAGCCAAATGCTATAATAAAATATTTCTTAAAGATTAGTGAGTAGCAATATTTTGCATCAAGTTACTTGTATAAAAATACAGAGTTCAGCTTTCAACTTACAAAATGATTCCCATGAACAGCGCTTTAATGGAATATTAAAACTATGTGTATAGTTAAATATTTATTGTTACACTCAACCTAAAAGAAATAGATTGGAATAGCTAAAACAGTACACAATATATATTAGATGAAAATTAAAAAGCTACAAAAAAAAGGCATAAAATGTTTCAAAATGTTTAAAGAAAAATGATCAGCATATATCTATAACAATAATTCCAAGTGTACAAAATTTAGCCATGAAATGGATTTTAAGCCTTAAAATACCAATAACAATAATTCAAGTGTACAAATTAAGACATGAAATGGATTTTAAACCTAAATATACCCATAACAAGAAATCATGTATACAAAATTAAGACATGTAATGGATTTTAAACCTAAACATACCCATAACAAGAATACAAGTGTACAAAATAAAGACATGAAATGGATTTTAAGCCTTAAAATACCAATAATAATTCATGTGTACACCACTAAGACATAAATTGGATTTTAAGCCTAAAGAATGTTGATATTATTTTCATGTTAAAGACAGTCATGATTAAAAAAGGTAACAATCAAGATTAAACCTTTAAAATATATATATAGTTCAATTCATGATAGATGCCTTTATTAATTCAAAATACATGCTGCTCATATATTTTCATAGATAATAGAATTATTAAACAAATTCTTTAAATAGAAATAATATGTACATCACATTACTGGCTTGAAATGAAAAATCTCCTTTATAACATCACTATTTTCTCAAAAGTTGACAACTCCAAATTGATTATAAACTTTGGTAAGTAAACATAACACCTTTGATGATTTGCAGCTAATTAAATAAATGTAGTTCAAAAGAAAGTATATTTTGTATTAGGAATGAATGGATAAAAAGATAAAAGTAATAATAAGCATAAGGTTTATTTCATATATCTTATGAATTTGTAATTGTGTTTATATACAAACATGCTACAATGACAATGTAAATTTATTATTTTATTTTTGTAAAAAGCTTTCATGATTAAGCCATTTGTTTTAACAGATTTAGTAAATATTATAAAGGTTTGCCAGAATATACAAAATATAGTTTATATATATATATATATATATATAGTTTATGCTTAATTGGTCCAGCTGAGTCAAGGTTGTTCAACATTAAATTTATTTTCAGGTATATCAACCTCATAAAAAGGATGTTGGGTTTTTATTGAGATCTACCAAATTTTGTGTTTCAAAGTCTATATTCCATACCATTCATTTCTGATCATAATTAACATGCTGTTTTATTTTTAACAACCTTGTTTTAACAGTTGTATTTATTGATACTAATAGATTCATATTACAAGTCATTCATGAATCTTTAATTTGATATGATACATACTATTTCATTTTAATGTCATATCGAGTTTATGCATTTCTTAGAATATATTGAGTTTATGCATCTTGTTAGAATATATCAAGTTTATACATCTATTAGAATATATAGAGTTATGCATCTGTTAGAATATTATTATATCCCATGTCATTATATTTGTAATGTTGATGAAATTAGACAAGTAACTTTATTTATTTCAGGTGAAAATAAACCTACAAAACTTTGAAGAGAGCCACTCAAGAAAAATATCAAAAGTAATCAGATGTTTTGATTGCATGAAAAACAAAGGAAATGGAACTCTATAGATTATCAGCATACTGTATTTTTGGTAGAACTATATAATTGTAAAGGAAATGACTTTAATAAGAATATGTCTAGATCATCAGCAAACAGTATTTTTGGTAGAACTATATAATTGTAAAGGAAATGACTTTAATAAGAATATGTCTAGATTATCAGCAAACTGTATTTTTGATAGAACTATATAATTGTAAAGGAAATGACTTTAATAAAAATATGTCTAGATTATCAGCAAACTGTATTTTTGGTATAACTATATAATTGTAAAGGAAATGACTTTAATAAGAATATCTCTAGATTATCAGCAAACTGTATTTTTGGTATAACTATATAATTGTAAAGGAAATGACTTTAATAAGAATATGTCTAGTTTATCAGTAAACTGTATTTTTGGTAGAACTATATAATTGTAAAGGAAATGACTTTAATAAGAATATGTGAGTGATGAAAGGATATAACAAATATACATCAAGAAAGCAACAAGATTAATGTTTGATAAGAATGTTAGAATGGGGAATATTTTAAAGAGTTTCAAACATTTATTTGCCATATAATTTATAGTTTTCACATAACCACTGTACCATAAAAGTATTCCAGTATCTTTAATCTGTCTGTACACATTTTACTACATATAATTGCTTCCAGTCTCTTTAATCAGTCAGTACACAGTCATTTGACTATACATAATGGCTTCCAGTCTCTTTAATCGGTCACTCTATTATATATATATATATATATATATATATATATATATATATATATATATATATATATATATATATATATATATATATACAGTTGAACCCGGTTATGTCGCTGGCCTAGGGATTTGCCAAAAAGTGTTGAGATAACCGATGATCGAGATAAACGAAAACCAATATGGCGGCAATATATTAACATGTGCTATGTATTTCTTTATGTACATGATGTGCGTTAATAAATGAGAATGTAATGCACATGTTTTTGGAGGAATTTTTACACAACAGCGTTGCCGCGATTTGTTTGATGAAGTGATCGGCATGCTATAAAAATGTACATACATGTTTGCTAACAACAAAAGGCATATGTGCACCAACTATCGGCAGAGATTTACCAGTATACAATACAAACCACCGTTGATTCTCGATACAAACCTTTATTATATTCTCCAACATTGCAAACACAAAGATCGCTCACAAAATCACAAAAACGTGCGTGATAAAAATTCTGAGCAAATTACAAAGTTCGCCAAAATCTCCATTAAATGCTCTATTGCTTCCTAAATCCCAAAAGAATGATCACTGAATGCTGTATAAATTTTCTCAACAAGCAAAATAGAATCTCCATTCCCCACAATTGAAACTTACACGTGTCAACACCTGACAATATTGGACCATATATATTATCATAAGTTAACACCCAATATAGGGATTCTTTCACTCCTGTATTTTGAGAAATACATAATTATTGTTTATTTGTTGTTTGCTATTTCTTCTTGCGGAGTTTAAGTCTCTGTAACCGTGACATGGGATTGATGGCAAATGGAAAAGATCAATGAGTAAAATGCACAAATAGTATTTACACTGCCTGGATTTATGTTTGGTGACATACTCCTTCTTCAAAATATCACAGCCAGTTGTAAATTAATTGACGAACTTTGCCTTGATACATACATCATAGAACATCTGTGTTAACTTTTTTATCATATCTCAGCCAACAAACAGAAGGATTAGCCATTCCATTAATTTTATCTGTTCTGTTCGCGTCTTCAGCAGTCGGTCAGTTGTAGGTATAGTACGGTAGCATGATTGACTGTCACAACATACAGTACTCGGCCCAGATGTCAGCATAAGCAGATTATGATGTAACAATGCACTGCTAAGATGGGGTTGTCAATACAAACAAAGGATCATTTGTGGCATTGATAACTAACATTTTCAAAAGCTGGCGATTGGTCATGGGGAGCGAGATAACCGACGTTAAGTGACAAATTTGGCCCTCTTTTGTGCTCGAGATATTAGGGTTTGGCGACATAAAAGAATCGACATAACCGATGAGAAAATGCTAAGACAAAGAGAGAATTTGGCAGTTCCACTTCAAAAACGTCGACTTAATAGAGTTCGCGAGTTAACCGAGGTCGAGATAAGTGGGTTCGACTGTATGTATATATATATATATATATATATATATATATATATATATATATATATATAATGACTGTGTATCACTCTATTATACATAATGGCTTCCAATCTCTTTAATCAGTCTGTACACAGTCACTCTACTACATATAATTAAAATGTATCAAGTTTATGCATCTATTATAATATATTGAGTTTATATATCTATTAGAATATATCGAGTGTATGCATCTGTTAGAATATATCGAGTTTATGCATCTAATCTTTAATCAGTCTGTACACAGTCACTCTATTATACATAATGACTACTAGTCTCTTTAATATGTCTGTACACAGTCACTCTATTATACATAATGACTACTAGTCTCTTTAATATGTCTGTACACAGTCACTCTATTATGCATAATGACTACTAGTCTCTTTAATATGTCTGTATACAGTCACTCTATTATACATAATGACTACTAGTCTCTTTAATATGTCTGTACACAGTCACTCTATTATACATAATGACTACTAGTCTCTTTAATATGTCTGTACACAGTCACTCTATTATACATAATGACTACTAGTCTCTTTAATATGTCTGTATACAGTCACTCTATTATACATAATGACTACTAGTCTCTTTAATATGTCTGTACACAGTCACTCTATTATACATAATGACTACTAGTCTCTTTAATATGTCTGTACACAGTCACTCTACTACATATAATGGCTTCCAGTCTCTTAAGGCAGATAGTAAAGCCTTCCTAAAAATTATTGGATACATTCAAATCCAGGAGAGGGATGAAAAGTGTTTATAATAACTGAAAAAAATTTAGGAATTGTACTGTCATGTTAACTTGTATAACTAATTATGCTTGTTTTGCATTCTATAAAGTAGGGCAGTAGTTAGAGTTTATTATGTTCAAAATGTACAGGATTATTGAGAACTCATTCACAATAATACAGTATTATAAGAACTGATTTAAAAATTCAAAGAGTTAATGAGAACTCATTCAAGAAAGTACAGGATTAATGAGAACTGATTAAACAATATACCGGTACAGCATTATTAATAACTCTATCACAAATGTACAGGATTTATTGAGAACTCATTACAAAAGTACTGGACTATTGAGAACTCATTCAAAAATGTACAAAATTTATGAGAACTGATTAAAAAAAGTACAGGATCATTGAGAACTCATTAAAAAAAGTACAAAATCATTGAGAACTCATTAAAAAAAGCACAGGATTATTGAGAACTCATTCAAACAAATGTACAGGATTATTGAGAGCTCACTTAGCAAATGTACAGGATTATTGAAACGTCATTCATAAATGTACAGGATTGCTGAGAACTCATTCATAAATGTCCAGGATTATTGAAAACTAATTTAAAAATATGCAGGATTATTGAGAACTCGTACAAAAATGTACAGGATTATTGAGAACTCATTCAAAAATGTACAGGATTATTGAGAACTCATTTAAACGTGTACAGGATTATTGAGAATTCATTCAAAAGTGTACAGGATTATTGAGATCACATTCAAAAAGGGGATAAGATTATTGAGAACACATTTAAAAATCTACAGGATTATTGAGATCTCATTCAAAAGTTTACAGGATTATTGAGAACTCATTACAAAAAATGTACAGGATTACTGAGATCTCATTCAAAAGTTTACAGGATTATTGAGAATTCATTCAAAAGTGTTCAGGATTATTGAGAACTCATTCAAAAGTTTACAGGATTATTGAGAATTCATTCAAAAGTGTACAGGTATATTGAGAACTCATTCAAAAGTTTACAGGATTATTGAGAATTCATTCAAAAGTGTACAGGATTATTGAGAACTCATTACAAAAATGTACAGGATTATTGAGAATTCATTACAAAAAGTGTACAGGATTATTGAGAATTCATTCAAAAGTGTACAGGATTATTGAGAACTCATTCAAAAGTTTACAGGATTATTGAGAATTCATTCAAAAGTGTAAAGGATTATTGAGAACTCATTCAAAAGTTTACAGGATTATTGAGAATTCATTCAAAAGTGTACAGGATTATTGAGATCTCATTCAAAAGTTTACAGGATTATTGAGAATTCATTCAAAAGTTTACAGGATTATTGAGATCTCATTCAAAAGTTTACAGGATTATTGAGAATTCATTCAAAAGTTACAGGATTATTGAGATGTCATTCAAAAGTTTACAGGATTATTGAGAATTCATTCAAAAGTGTACAGGATTATTGAGAACTCATTACAAAAAATGTACAGGATTATTGAGAATTCATTTTAAAAAATGTACAAGATTTTATCATTATGGTTCATCAAGAAATTCAATTAGTGTACATCAGCATATTAAAGACTACTAAAATTAATTTGAACCATTCTGTACTTTTGAACTTGTGACATTAGGATTATTTGGGATTTAATTACCAATATTGTAAGTTTCTCTTACATTTTCACTTTGTAAATGAGATAATTAAATTATTTTTTCATTTTGCTAAAACAGTTGTTTATGCTTCTATATGTTACCCTATATACCTACTTAACTGTCCACCCCTATATTTTGGGGCTATAACAGACCAATTTCTCTTTGACTCTGCTGTAAGTAATTTTGGAAGATAGAATGGAAAAATGACAAACAGTGTACAATGTATCCATCTTTGTGTTATAAAATCCATTAAGATTCATAACACTCAGTAATTAAAATCCATGTGTGATAAACACATGAAATCAGTTATAGATCACATACAATATCCCTTACTATTATTTCAAATTGTCTTACAATTTAACAATGAAAATAAATATCACCTACTATTATTTCAAATTATCGTGCAAGTTAACAAGGAAAATTAAGTCAATATTTTTGTGATTCCTATAAAAATGTCACTATCTAAAGCCATATGTTGTAATGTCCAAGAATTCATACTCAATGTCTGAAAATCCGAAATCCCTTTCGGGATTAGTCACTGTCAATCAACATAGAGAGAGAGAGTAGCGATAATAAGACCTTCAGGATTAGTCATTGTCAATAAAAATTGAGAAGGAGTAGTGATAACAAGACCTTCGGGATTAGTCATTGTCAATCAACATAGAGAAGTAGTAGCGATAACAAGACTTTCGGAATTAGTCATTGTTAGTCAGCATAGAGAAGAAGTGCGATAAGAAGACTTTTGAGATTAGTCATTGTTAATCAACATAGAGAACGAGTAGCGATAACAAGACTTTCGGGATTAGTCATTGTCAATCAACATAGAGAAGAGTAGCGCTAAGAAGACTTTCAAGATTAGTAATTGTTAATCAACATAGAGAAAGAGTAGCGATAACAAGACTTTCGGGATTAGTCATTGTTAATCAACATAGATAAGAAGTACCGATAACAAGACTTTCGAGATTAGTCATTGTCAATCAACATAGATAAGAAGTAGCGATAACAAGACTTTCGAGATTAGTCATTGTTAATCAACATAGAGAACGAGTAGCGATAACAAGACTTTCAGGATTAGTCATTGTTAATCAACAGAGAAAGAGTAGCGATAACAAGACTTTCAGGAATAGTCATTGTCAATCAACATAGATAAGAAGTAGCGATAACAAGACTTTCGGGATTAGTCATTGTTAATCAACATAGAGAAAGAGTAGCAATAACAAGACTTTCAGGAATAGTCATTGTCAATCAACATAGATAAGAAGTAGCGATAACAAGACTTTCGGGATTAGTCATTATTAATCAACATAGAGAAAGAGTAGCCATTGTCAATCAACATAGAGAGGGAGTAGTGATAACAAGACTTTCGAGATGATCATTGTGGCAGTCATTTCAGTAATCAGAACAATTAATGATAAGATTTTCACTAGACATCATAACAGGTCTTTCCATCCATTTAGAACAATTAGTGATAAGATTTTCATTAGACAATATAACAGGTCTTTCCATCCATTTAGGACAATTAGTGATAAAAGATTTTCACTAGACAATATAACAGGTCTTTCCATCCATTTAGAACAATTAGTGATATGATTTTCATTAGACATTATAACAGGTCTTTCCATCCATTTAGGACAATTAGTGATATGATTTGCAAGACTTCTTGTTAACCTTCTTTTTCACTTCTGTCGAAAGAGGATTGGACATCATCACCTTTATAAGTTTTCTCATTAGGGTGTGGGGCAAGTGCTCAACAAGGACACTGCAGTCTTGCTAGGAATGGGAGCTGCTGAAGGTGTTTAAAAGACTTCTCATGCCTCTTCTTCCATAAACATCGATGGGACTATGTTATTCTTGGCTACTATGGCTTGTGATTGTGATGATAGACTTTTCATCAGGGTTTTAAAATATTTCAGAGTCAGTCGAGCTGTTTCATCTGAAGCATTCTGGTGAAAGAGTTGAAGTCGTTGCAACACTTGACCATACCGTTGTAATTTTTCCGTTTCTGTCATAGCCCTACAATGCATTAACAATTGTAATTCGTATTGTAACTGGGAATCTCGGTCAAATGCCGACGATTAGAGCGTAAATGAAGGGTACATTGTTGAAGCCAACAATGGAATTCCATCCATGGTTTGTAAGGCAAAAAATGAGTTTTCGTTTTTCCATCAGATTCCAAAGGCCATTTCTGAGATCGTTCAACACTAACAGTCCCTTTTATCTTTTTGATCCTTTTTATCTTTCACCAATTAATTACAAAGCAGCAGATCTCAAGAGGCCTGTCAACGGTAGTGCCAATGTGGCTTTTAGCATGGATGCTAACATCGGGTGCATAAATCCTCAACGTTGTACCAAACATGTTTCTTTGAAGGATAGGTATTTTCTTTTGGGCCATTTGCGGAAGGATGTGACGATCTCTGACTAAGCGTTAAATCTGATGTTGATAGAAAGGTATCAATCCTTTTAAGACATTCAGACAACATTCATACACAATACCGGTATCAATGATGTCTTTAGAAGCAGCTTGAATACTTTTTTTTTCATGGGTGGAGGAGCTTGCAACAGAACAAAGACGTTCCGATGTTTGGCTTAACAATGAGGCAGTATTTGCCATTTTACCTTGCGGGCTAGAAGAGGGATGGCTTCTGGAGGGTGACAGCTTTGTTTATTTCAGAGGACTCAAAATACACTGATTTCAATGACTTGGCACACACCTTTTTATCTTACCATCTTACCATGATGACCATTTACTGGTAATGAAACCTGTATAACTCTAAGATGGTCAAATACCATAGAGTTATGTTCTTGACTATTTTATCTGTTAGCTCGTTGAAGTACGACAAAAACATATTTCGGAGGAGCTATTCCATGTTGGGAAGATAAATGTCACGTGAATAATCCCACGGCGGAGTTACCATAGATACTATTAGTCGTTACCGTTTGCCAGGACTAGAGTGACTTGCCACCTGTATCCATGAAAGACATTAGTTGTTATTCATGACTAATCGAAGGAGTCAACGAAGGTATCCACAACGACAATTTCGTCAAAGTTATCTTTCCGACAGGAGCTGTTCCAATCCTAGATATTGCATCGATGTCATAGCCCTTTTCTATTGAGTACAATAGTATGCTTTGCACCAAATATAACCTTTTTAACATCGCGGCAAAATCCAAAGATATGAGAGAGAGGGATTGCACAAGAAACCCCCCCCCACCCGGGCATTCAGTAAGTTTTTACGAGTTGTAAACCCTATATTGAATTCTCCATTTTGATTAACGATCATATCCTCGATGTCAGCATCGGCGGGGACACGACTTTGTGGTCGTCTTATAATAAATTGATTGTCATCTGGATAATCCGCGGTATCTTTTACAAAAATCATAGAAGGCCCAACTGTTCTCGCATAATCGTCTGAATATCTCATTGAACCTAGAATAGTAATCACGATATCGACATTCTCTTGAATTGACTCAACTTCCCTTCCGTCGATTATATATCTAGCACTGTTAAATGGCGCGATTATACCGTTGTTGACAAACCCAACCTGGTCATCAGCATCGTATCTTGTATTGGCAACATCGTCACGTGTAAGTAGACCTTCAACCTCAATATATCCCTCCGACGGGAGAAAATATCTACTAGTATCCTGAACCTCGATTATTTGGTATTCTTGCATCGTATGAATATGTTTGATAATCACGTAGAGATGAAGCTCTCATTACCCGTTCATCGATATTAAAAACAGGATTAGCTATCTCTTCAAACATTTTATAATAGTTGACTATTTTCTAAAACGAAGACCACTACCTGCTATCGCACTCGAGACAATAAATTTTTTTTCGTTGTTCATCAGACATGTCACCTAGCTCTGATATTTCTGAGTTGCGAGTTGGTTAATTACTTTAGCGACATTCGCAGGTATGAGCTCAGTAACAGGTAATTTGACGGTTTGGATAGGTTGGACAGGTTGAGGTTTACGAATTAGTCTCATTATTCTGTCTTTGACCGCGGAGAAAGCTGTTAAGCTGCTTAACGAGCGGCATCACCTTGGGAGCAATTCTAGTGAACTGTCCGCGGATAATATTACCGAATCCATCTCCGTAATACACTTTATACACGTAATACACTTTATACACGTAATACACTTTATACACGTAATACACTTTATACACTTTATACACGTAATACACTTTATACACGTAATACACTTTATACACGTAATACACTTTATACACGTAATACACTTTATACACGTAATACACGTAATACACTTTATACACGTAATACACTTTATACACGTAATACACTTTATACACGTAATACACTTTATACACGTAATACACGTAATACACTTTATACACGTAATACACTTTATACACGTAATACACTTTATGCACGTAATACACGTAATACACTTTATGCACGTAATACACTTTATACACGTAATACACTTTATACACGTAATACACTTTATACACGTAATACACTTTATACACGTAATACACTTTATACACGTAATACACGTAATACACTTTATGCACGTAATACACGTAATACACTTTATACACGTAATACACGTAATACACTTTATGCACGTAATACACTTTATACACGTAATACACTTTATACACGTAATACACTTTATACACGTAATACACTTTATACACGTAATACACTTTATACACGTAATACACTTTATACACGTAATACACTTTATACACGTAATACACTTTATGCACGTAATACACTTTATACACGTAATACACTTTATACACGTAATACACGTAATACACTTTATACACGTAATACACTTTATACACGTAATACACTTTATACACGTAATACACTTTATACACGTAATACACTTTATACACGTAATACACGTAATACACTTTATACACGTAATACACTTTATACACGGGTAGTCTTGAGTTTATAACTCTGAAACGTTGACGTCGTTGGTCATGTTTTATCATCTTAATATGATGACCATTTATCTAATTGCGATTAGTGATTAATCACTATAATAGTCATGTACGATATCATCAATGAGACCTCGATATAAATTAATATATATTACACCACCTTGATTTATCCGTCGACATATATTGGCGGCCTCGTTGATAAATTCGGGAGAATTATTACCAGCTCGTCCCCCCCCTCCCCCGATGATAACTTCTAACCGAGACACATCATTGACAACATTATCCGGACAGTTATTTAAACCACCTCCTGTAAAACCAAATCATGTTTGTGATTTAGTTACATTGAAAAATTTAGATGACGAAGAACTATTTCCACTACTGGATTCAATATCAAAAGAAGAATATATTGATGTTTTTGATGGGATAGATTCCTCATATGGAGGAGGAAAAGGACGAGGTCGTTTATGATATTGTTGCTCAATCTGAACCCCTATATTCAAACGATCTATTAAATTATCATAATTATGAAAGAGTTTATCAAAATTTCAGAATTTTATTTTTATCATATTTTATTCGATATATATTTCTATTCCAATCTTCCCTTTCTTTTTAATAATAATTCACATGTTCACGTTTTAAATAATCATCAGTATGTTCATAATTCATAAATGCAAACATAGCCAAATCATTCAAACTACTTTTTTGTAACTATATTAACCGCATCACCAGTAAATCAGTCAATCGGGTGATTTTTTTCATGTTTCCTCCCCACTAGGATCAGCAGTAGCCCCCTCTGATTGAGACTGAGACTGAGGTTGTGCAGCTACTATATCACCTGGTAGGGTTTTAAGATATTTATTTGGGGTCTGTTTGGATCGTTTCGATATTTTTTTCAAGTTCCGGCAGAAGTGCAATCTTTCCTCGTTGATGTTCAGGGATATCTCCTAATATAATATTTTCAGTGGCCGCAGTTGTCTTTTCAGCTGCTGTAGTTATAGCCTTTTCAGTAGCCGTAGCAGCTTTTTGGCCGTAGTTATCTGCTTAAATAACCGCTCTGTACCGGTTACAAAATCAACATAAGAATCTTGTCCTTGTTGAAGTTTTTCTTTAAGTCTATCTCGGACAGGGATATATTCTTTAATAGGAGCTAATCTCTCTTTAGCTAATCTAGAATAATATGATTCTCCAACATTTGCCATATATTAACACTTCTATGATTAATTAATCGCAGATCTTCTATCTGAATGAAAATCCTAAAGACGAACGTAAAAATTTATAACTGTTATTGGACAAAACGAGGGCTGGGAAAAAATGGTGGTTTATGATTAACTAATCGCAGCCATGTATCTGAACACGATAAAAACCTCGGATTTATGATAAATTTATAGCTATTATTTTGCTAAAAGGAGGGCTGGGAAATATGGTGGGCTCAGCTCTTCTGCTGCTATTTATGTGTAATCATTTTTGGACAACTTCAGTATCAGAACTAGATGTATACACCATCTGAAAACAAATCTGCATTTGTGTATCCATTATTTAATGATAAATCATTTATATAGACAAGAAAGAGGAAAGTGTCTAAAACAGATCATCGAGGGATGAGCTACAGTAATACAGTCAATGCTTACTTGTTCAGACCTTTGGTGTTTAAACCTTTTTTATTTATACATGTATAACTGGTGGTGGTTGAACCTGGGAAAACCCTAGTAAAAACCCAAGGGGAAGTTACTAGAAGCTTTCTCACCAACCCACTGTGACTCAGAGATTGAGACTGGCACCCACATGGTGAGTTGGCAGTAACTGGTAAAAGCAAACACTCAGCCCTTTCCTGTTGACAAATGTTTCATATCTCAATAATCACATGAACGTTTCAGGATGTAAGTCATAAAGTTATCTGTTTTGTTTAATATGCTTCTATTGAACATAAACATTAAATATGTATAGTGATTAATCAAAGCTTAATATATATTTGCTAATATGTAAGTGGGAAGTTTTCTGGTGCATAATGAAGTACAATTAGAAGAGCCATTTTATTTTTATTGTGTTTTGCTGATTAAACACGAAATTATTTTAATAAAATACAGTAATAAGAACTATGATCGGCTGATGGTCAACTTCTTTACACTTAAAAATATTATGGTCTTACCATGAATTCATGCGATTTTGTATAATGTTTATCAAAAATCAAACTGTAATCTTGTTTATAATTACATTTTACTGTAAATTCATAAACTATCATTATTTCAGGATTTATCACATTCTGTACATATTCATAATTAACTTGTGCAAATAATATCAGATCATTTTTTTTTTTCAACCAAAACAAACATTTTATTAAATTTTCTCCTCAGAGATTTCTTCTCAAGAACAATTATAAAATTAAATTAAATTGTTAAAAATTTAAAAAATATTTAATGTCCATCACCAAAACTGTAATGTCCTTCACCCTGCTTATATGCTCCTGTATGTTGTGTCTTTGCTCAGTTTTGACAAATAATGTGGTTTTAATTTTAATAACATGCTCTCTTGTTCATTTTCATTTGTTTTCTGTGGATTTGCATTAAATTCAACAGTATTTGTCCTAATTGGACATTTTGTGGTGATTTGTTTATTTGTTTGTTTAGGATTTTTAACGTAGCTTTAACAATTTTTCAGTCATATCGCTATGACGTCTGCAGTGAGGCAGTTTATAGTGATGTCTAGCACTGGGGCATCATGCCGCAGATATGTAACACGATGTCCCGCCCAATCACATTATCCTGACACCAGGCCGACCATTCCTAACACTAACCTCTTAATGCTGAGCGTCAAATGAGGCTGTTGTTAGTGCCATTTTTGAAAGTCTTTGGTATGACTCGACCGGGGATCGAACCCATGACCTCCCACTTCTGTGGCGGACGCTCTAACCACTAGGCCGCCGGAGCGGTTAATGACATTGTCCAAAATCAAGTTCATTTTCTATCTGACATGAATCATTTATTTCCTAAAAGCAACAACTAATACAGGGCCAGTTTTTTTCTCAAAGAGTATGGGTTAACTATTAGGATTAATATCTGTACCTGAGTCAAGGACATTGTGTCTAATACTCTGAGCTAATTTCATGGAGGACTGACATATCAACCCATTTCTTCCCTCCCATCGGAGAGGGCCAACAGTCTTTAGTGAGTGCCTTCAACTCGTTAACTCACTACTAACCCTCAAACTAGCGGACCCTACCCACCCCTCTGCTGTCCCCCAACTTGCTGGCTTATTAGCCACCAAACAGCAGTCCCACAACTTGCTGAAGCAGATGATATTGTGTGGGATGTGTGTATGTCTAACAGATGAATGAATGTGAGCTTGAACATTAACTCTTAACTTGTGTTAGTAAAGCATAAAATGTTCTATATATTACTCGTTGGTTTTTTTATGACTTGAAGGTAAACAGCACCGATGAAGGCCAGAGACATTTTATGGCAACACTAATGTAGAACTTGCCAGGATTCATCCACTCAATACTTTTCATGATTCTTGGAAGACTAGTGCGCATGATGGTATAACATGTCAAAAACTTGCGTGGTCAAAATGCCAACCAATTATCCAAAGCGTGTAAAAGATAAAACATAATATTATATATATGGATATTATCATCAATTTCAGAGCATGACCAATCAAACAAAAGCTTTAAGCCAATGAAACATAAAATAAAGTCAATATTGACCTACTTCTGAAACAAGAGAGATGCATATTTAAATTTCATAATTTTATATCAGACAGTGCATGACAAAAGTTTGTGTGATTATTAGCTAAATGCAAATATTTAACGTATACCATTAACAGCTGAAATGTAGGTCACAATGACCTATTGGGATGGCTGCTGTAATGCCTTTTTTGTTTTGATACTGTCGGTAAACAGTTCATTAGGCTAGAGCTTGTGTAGAAATGCTGTTTTAACTTTGTCGACGTTAAATAAGTCTAAGAAAAAAATGGACTAATTTTAGACACAATACAATGTTTCATTAAACTGACAACA
Organism: Unio pictorum; assembly: GCA_030141615.1. Classification (NCBI taxonomy): domain Eukaryota; kingdom Metazoa; phylum Mollusca; class Bivalvia; order Unionida; family Unionidae; genus Unio; species Unio pictorum. The sequence goes on along the minus strand of JARLTB010000005.1, from coordinate 5,593,848 downwards.
GAAAATAAACTTCATGCAACAGTACAATTATAGTTGTAATAGAGTACATGTATGACCGGTCAATAGCAACGATACGAGCCCTGTGCCCCCCCCCCCCCAAATCCAAACAAAACTTAATTTGGTAGAAGTAAAGTGTTTGCAAAAACAAAGACCGGTTTCATAAAATGACATCTGAACACGATTCAAAATTGTCATTGCTATATGAATTTAAATTGCAGATGACCTGTCTTAGCTGAAAATTATTCTATTATAACACTGTAAATATGCGAAATACGCTTGAATACGAAACAACACTTTTAAACTACATATAGAATGGTCTGCAAATGTCTTATACCCCAACGGGCCCGAACCAATCTGGCTAGATAGCCGGGTATTGCGTTATGCTTTTCACACACATGCGCGGAGCGTCATGGGAGGCCAGGGTACCAGGTGGACATACACCATAATTAATTTTACTATATGTTCTCTACATATATTTCTCAGTACTGACCTTAAAACTGTGTGACAATCAATACAAATCGTATGTTAATCTACAATACATCCAAAGATAACTTCACGGTGAAGTTCTTGTCAGGGGTTGATCGGCATTTTTTTTTTTTTGAGCGGCTGCACTGTAAACAGAACAGCATGTAAACATACCACATATTTCACTTCCGGATCATCAAGAAGGCCTTATTACTCACTGTGCACTGTCGCCAGAATACACACAGACAACCACTCTCTTAGCTCATATTCTCAAGAATAAACAATTACCTTTAAATCCCTACCAAAAATGCATAAATATAACTATTCTATCACCAATAAAATGAGAGCGGAAAGAATGTTCTAATAATAGACTAGAACTACATTCGTACTGAACTGGAAAAAGTAATTGTGATGCGATTCCAGTTAAGCCTATCAAGCCTATCAAAACATCGTTCGGCCATTTTCGTGACGATAATTTGATGGACAGGTTAAAATCTAGCGTAGTTTTAACCATTTATCAGTCATGTTGCTACAATGCTGAGGGGTAGTTTTTTGGTGATGTCTAGCAGTGGGATATCATGTCAAACTTGTAGTATCATGCCCCACTCAGTCACATCATCCTGAAACCAGGCTGACCAACCTTAACACTAACTTCTCAATGCTGAGTACCTCGCGAGGCAGAGGTGTGTACCATTTTTTATAAGTTTTTCTTATGACCTGGCCGGTGATCGAACCCGCGCCCTCCCGCATCCTAGATGCACGCTCTAACCCCTAGGTCACCCGAGCAGTCTAATTTACACTTTATAAAAGAGGAGAAACATCGCATCACACGTGCTATAGTCTGAAGTAAAGATTAGTTGCTTCTTCCTCTCTTGAATTTGGAAATATTACGAATGTCTCTGCCAAGAATGAACCCAATATTCCGCTGAATGATATTTTACATGCTTTACATATAAATCCCATAGTCCCAACAAAATTTTGTCATTCCCAGCTGCACAATAAAACTAGGTCATTGCAACCAAAATGCATAATGTATTGGTAGGTGTTAACACAAGTGACATAAACGTGAATAGATTCATGAAATGTTAAAACGAGGCTAATATTTATTACTGATGTATTGAGATATAATTGTCAGTTTTTGCCTTAATACCGGAGATGTTAATGTGTTTTACGTTGTGATCAGTTTGAGTTGAATTTCATTTTCTTAAAAAATCATTTGGATTCCAAGAGATTATTTTACCTTGGAAACACGTGTGCTCAAAATGAATTCTCGGACATGGACAGTTGTCAAGTTTGCAAAGAATTCAAACACTAGAATGTTATATTCTGATCAGAGCACATGTCATCGCCTTCCGATTTGGATTTTTTCGGAATTCTAACTCAGTTATATTAGGTCTTTTTATTGCGAGGACCTTTTAATTCTTGCATTATTCATGGATTGTTTTTTTTTATTTGATTCTTAAAACCGTCAGTTTTTTTCTCATTTTTACCTTTTCTTCTAGGCAAAAAATTTATTTATTTAATTTTACCAGGCTTGCTGTCTTCCCTCTTTTCTTGTTGCGTTTTTGTACAAGCCTTATCGTAACAAAGAAAATTAGGCGCTATTCCGTGAGATATATGAATTTTGGCTAAAATATTTTAATTTTGAATTTGCAAAGTTTATGAAACTTTATTAATCCCGAGTATTATTTTTCATTTTTGAAATCTTTAGTACATTCCCAAGCTATTTTACAATGTCATCAAAAGTGAAGATTTTTTCTTTTGAATCCTACCCAGGAACACTGAGACTTTCTGATGAAAACAAAAGATGAATTGATTCAACTTGCCAGAAAATATGATCTTTCTGAGGCAAAAGCGTCGTTATTTTCCAGAGATACCAACCGTAGTACAAAATCATCGACAGTAGGATGTCAATAGACGTAAGCGTTGGCAGTGGAAAAGGTATAGGCAGTTAAAGTTCATTATCTCCCGTTCCTGAGTTTGTTAAAAACAAAATATTGAAAGGTCCTTGTCAGGGCCACCCACTTCTCTAGAAAGGAGGGACTATTCAAAGTTTTCCAAAGTTTGCCTAATCAAGTAAAACTAAAAATCGTTTTTTTTTTCTTCCAATGATGTACAGGTGTGAGTGCGTCAGTGCAGGACTTCATTCTTAATAATATAAAAATCAAAACTAAGAGACACTTACGTTTTTCTTTCTGGTCTATTTTCGTAGAAGTAACAATCAAATTTCATAACACATCACTATAAAGTTAAATGTCTTTTTATTTTCTGTTCACTCTCGCCGTATAATTTTCTTCACTGTAACAGGCTTTTTCTTCTCTTCTCCCTCATTTTCTTCTCATCTTCTTGTTTTTTGTCTTGATGAGTATAGGTTCTTTTTCCCTTTCGGACAGTATATCTTCATGTTCGGAACCCCTCCCCTTCTGCTCCTTTTGTTTCTTCGATCAGTTATATTTTTTTCCTAAGGGAAATCTGAAGACCAACGTCCTCCCTACCGACAATAATAGCATGTATCTGATAACCAACGTCCTCTCTAACGATAACATGTATCTTGACCGTTTTCTTTCTTGGCGCCTGTCTTACTTTGACGTTATGTGCATTCCGAATTACAATAGTCCAGTCTTGAAAGTACTAATGAACACACAAGTGTTTTAGTGGCATCAACTGAAAGATATTTACGAATGGAACTGATGTGTCTCAATTCAAGATATGCAGCCTTGCATATGTTCATGACATGTTGGTGCAATGTGAGAGTACTGTCTAGAGTAACGCCTAGATTCCGTACTGACTGTGAGAATTTAATGTTGGTGTTGCTGATATTTATTGTCTGAGGTAAAGGATGTGAATGAGAAAGTCTTTGTGTTGTGACCAGAATAGCCTCAGCTTTATCATCATATATCTGCAGCTGGTGACATGTCATCCATGATTTTACATCAGAAATGCACCTACCTCTCTACTCCATTGATGGTATCATCGACTTCAGTTGGGTATCTAGACTTGTATATTTGGGTGTCATCAGCATACAATTTGTGTGACACTGGGTGATGATCTATGACACTTGAGAGCAGCTAAGTGTGTAGAATGAAGAGAACATGTCCAGGAATAGACCCCTGTGGTACACCACAACTTCCCATCCAAATGTTAAAATGACACAGTCTGTCTGCATGCATGAACGGATGCATGCATGCATTTATGTAAAAAGGTTACCTTTAATAATAAGCCAGAGAGCACATTTGGCAATGAAAATAAAAAGCATCCGGATATAAATCCCCGTGAAACGTTTGTACAAAATCTATGAAATAGTAATGAGTAATACAATCGTTTAATAGGATAGCTAACTCTTAGCAAAGCTATACAATTTTCCAAACAATTTAATAACATCAGTTTAGAAAAAGTTAAAATAATTTCAATACTTTAAAATGACAACATAAACTTTATTTTTTTTACTTTTCAATGTAAATAATTTTTTTTGCATAGTCTTGAGCACAAGATGCCATGATCAATACATTTGTGATGCTGCCAAGTCTATTTTGGTTTATTGCCAAAACTACATTGGTTTACCAATTTATTGCTTTAGTCAGATATTTCTGAACTGTTGGAAAATAAATCACAAAGAACACAAATGACAAAACTACATAGCAAATAGTGAAACTGAATTCAGATAGTGGAAGAGCCTGATGAACTAGTGTTTTACGGCTGTCAAAAATGTGCGTGACCTACTTGAGACACCAAACACTTTCACACTATGAAAGTGATATGTACATGACAAAACTGAAACTGATTAACACATCAACCTCGTAGGTTTTTGCTGTTTTCACATGAAATGCGATTTGAAATCACATTTTAGGGGCTAGGGTTAGGGTTATAGGTTATATTTAGGTTATATTTCTGAATATATTGACCTCCATATAATTTTCTATTAGCCTAATAAATGCTTAGTTGTGTTAAAAACATTGTTTCTCATTGGTTATTTTGCTTGCACGGAAGCAGAATGGGAATAGTTGGAGTTCTTTTCTTTTGTTTGCTTAATGTACCCATCATTTTTGTATGGAGACCCCTCTTTATTAGGTATGCCCACCATAACCTACTTTTTGCACAGGTTCACCTGTCTGTGTGCAGTTCCGACTGGTCTGCCTTAGATCCGAGGCAAAAAAGTCTAAAAACTAGACACAAAATCGGATTGTGAAAACTGGAAAATTTTTAGTGAGAAAAAGGGTCTAAAAAGTTAGGATTTTTTTTCTTTTTGTAGTGCAACTAAAACGTCCAGATTAGTTGGTATCATTGTAGACCTATATCTGTCTACCTTTCAATAATGCCACCCACTTTTATGTATCTACATTACCTTAACATTACAGACCTTGGCAGTAGGCTACTACCTCGTGCACCGAAAACGCGGCGCCAAGTGTTAATGTGTTAAATAAAAAAGAATTTCCAGAAATTCAAGATAAGACCATTTCTTCCTCTCAGCTGCTGAATGGTGAAACCATGTCTGACATAATTCAATAATAACAAGACTTTCAAATTAGTTGCCATGGTGGACATAATTCAGTGATAACTGGATTTTCAAATTAGTTGCCATGGTGGACATAATTCAGTGATAACAAGATTTTCAAATTAGTTGCCATGGGGGACATAATTCAGTAATAACAAGATTTTCAAATTAGTTGCCAGGGTGGACATAATTCAGTGATAAGAAGATTTTCAAATTAGTTGCCATGGTGGACATAATTCAGTGATAAGAAGATTTTCAAATTAGTTGCCATGGTGGACATAATTCAGTGATAAGAAGATTTTCAAATTAGTTGCCATGGTGGACATAATTCAGTGATAAGAAGATTTTCAAATTAGTTGCCATGGTGGACATAATTCAGTGTTAACAAGATTTTCAAATTAGTTGCCATGGTGGACATAATTCAGTGATAAGAAGATTTTCAAATTAGTTGCCATGGTGGACATAATTCAGTGATAAGAAGATTTTCAAATTAGTTGCCATGGTGGACATAATTCAGTGTTAACAAGATTTTCAAATTAGTTGCCATGGTGGACATAATTCAGTGATAACAAGATTTTTAATTAGTTGCCATGGTGGACATAATTCAGTGATAACAAGATTTTTAATTTAGTTGCCATGGTGGACATAATTCAGTAATAACAAGATTTTCAAATTAGTTGCCATGGTGGAATAAGTCAGTGATAACAAGATTTTCAAATTAGTTGTTATCATAACAATAGTCTTCTAGTGAGAATCTCGTGTTGCTATCTCTTTCTGATTTGGAGGAGTAATGAAAGCTGTCATTGTGGTCATACTGGATATTGGATTGGTGCTATTAAATTCAGGACCAACTATCCTTATTTTGGGGTCAAACAAATGTCAATATGACCAGCAACCCTGGAGAAGAAGCAATAAATATAAACTGTTCCTGATGGTAATTGCGTTAGCCATACTGATTGGTACCATTTTCATCTAAGACCATCATAAGAAATCATATCAAAACCCAATGTTTAAATAATCATAAATTTAAGAATAGTGATTATTTTTTTTACTTTATATGCTAGAGAGCAAAGGTTTGGTGCATACTTTATTTTCTACATTTTTACATTTAATACAGAGGCCCTGGGTAGCCAAGTGGTCTAAAGTGTTCGCCTTTACTGATTACTACTATCTCACATATGTCCACAATGGTTTGAGTCTCAGGCATGTGAGAATGATGATAGTAGCTTCCTGTGGGTCACTGGTTTTTTCCAGGTTTTTTCCAGGTTCTTCCTTCACCAGCCTATCTTGTGCTGAGAAATGATGTTAAACCCCAAAAGAACAAAAACATTTAATATGACCAGTTCCTTAGAAGCCGTTTGTTCTCACTACGCTTGCATTTCGAATTTTAAATATAGATTTTGGGTGCACCATTTCAGACAACTGCAATATTATTCAATCAACTAGGATTGCCATACAAATTAAATTTGTTCACTCCATCTCCTCAAATGTTCTTGATATTTAATTATCATTAATAAATCTGCTTCATTGCAAAAAGGGTACACAATGCACAAAAATATTGTACACATGTGCTGTTTGCATATATTTTATGAGGCCCACATCAGATATTAGCTATAATGTTATATGTCTCCTCTTAAACTACAGTAAATATTATTATTTCTGCTAATAGTATTGTTCAAAAAGAGTTGAGGGTTTAAAAGTTTTGAATAAAAGTTAATACCAGCTTAAACATCAAGTTTAAATCAAATCATATAGAATGCTACAATTATTACTTGTAGGTGATAATAATTACCTGTGGATAAAGATAATTCTGTGAATTAACTACTTCTTAGAGGATATCAGTTTAGCAGATTTCGTTGTTACTAACTGTAAATGTACCCCTTCACCCTCCAAACCCAAAAACTACTGAACAAAGAGAAATCTGGGGATCAAAAATCTTCAGTCAATAAATTAAAGTCCTGACAAAAATGGAATTTGTAATTAAAACCATCAAACAGATACTCATGGAAATAATCCCAGTACCTATATTGTAGCTAGTTGAAGACAACTGCACGTACAGTAACTTAAGAGGCATCACATGTAGCTGAAGTGTAATAGAAAAAGCTGTCAGATAATCTGAAAATCTCTTGGTGGTCCACAAGGTGTTGTGATAGCATCATTCCTTCCATTAAACTCTCTTCACATCACTTTAAATCACTGTTTATCTCCCTTTTTTCTGATCTGTAAAGTAAAAGTGAAGATTTCAAATAAACTACAAATGTATTCATGGAACGAGGAAGCCCCATTAAAGTGCTTGAACTAACAAACATTCACCAAAGTATTCAAGACAGACTTCTGGATGGGTAAAATATGCCCTACCATTATCTCTGACACTATCTTGGTGATTTCTGTTTATAACATTCATAATCCAGCTGCTATTAAATTTATCTTACCATGTTCCAGAATTGACTAAGAAAATACATTTATTCTGTCCATGTTCACATCAATCGGCAGGTAATAGCTTATGTATTATTTCTCAATTAATAAACACTGAATGCAAGGAAAGTAGATTTATTATTTCTCAATTAATAAACACTGGATGCAAGGAAAGTATATTATTATTTGTCCATTATATCAATCAGGTTAGTGTGATGAAAACATTTCATCAACACAGGAATGAGAATTCATGTTGCATTTTTTCCCACAAAAATACACAAAGTTAATGTAAACTTTCAATAAATATCCATGATTCAAAACTGGTCATTTGAACATTGTTGTTGAAGTGACTGCATTGCATTACAAACAACATCTGGCTATACTGCCTGGTGACAACATGAATGCATTTCTTTCCGAAATTGTTATAAAATTATTATATTGGGAATAAACAAAATAAACATTCAAAAACCAAACATCACAAACATTAAGACAACTTCTGGCAAAGAAAAAGGTATAATTGCAAATTACATTTAGCAAGACATTTTAAGGATATAAATCAAGTTCTGTTTCTCTAAATATTTCTACAAAGTACATTTTAAAACTCTAGCTTTTCAAATTTTGATTTTCTGCATGTCACTAAAGTCTCTTTCACATGCCTCGATTTTCAAGCAATATCTGCCATTAGTGAATAAAATGCTAATACTCTAATAACAATAACCTTATTTAATTACATAATGACCTTACTGTACTATGTTGCTGGCAATGTCATGTGATGTAGGTACTGACTTACATCAATTTTTAAAAATGATTCAATCTTATTTTGGTATTAAATCATGTAGAAGATGAGAGGAAAATCAGCACTGAAGTGCATGCTTAAAATGTACATTAATAACATGCACAGCTGGGTACACAGTTAAAACCATTATACCTGGTGAATTGACATGCATACCAATTAAGGAAGCACACACAAGCAAGACACCATCAGATATGTATAAGAATCAATCACCTTTGCATAAGCGAAGACATGAACAAATCAAGATTATATGGTTTCAGGTTTGAAGATCTAAGTTTTATATCTGAAAAGAACTTTCACTGAAACAAATAGTACATTATTTTGCAAATTTGTGATATTAACAATGATGTTACTTGTTATTAATCATTACACTAGTACCTGGGTAATTTTTATATCACTTGCCAATTATGTCATTGTAGTTGTCAGTGTTTTGTGAACTAGCCTGAATATGCAAAAATCAATCAAACTTATATCAAATGGAATGATTAATGTCATTAAGTGCATTTTTTGCATGGTTTATTTTCAGCATTTTCTAATTTCATGATGTTTTTTTAGTCATTTCATTATAGATGCTGTAAAGCGCTTAGAGTTTCAAAAGATTAGGCACAATACAAAGTCCTCGATATTATTATTTATTCTAACCAGATGTGAAATGTAAGATAAACAGAAATCATCAGTACCAGAAAAGGTGACCAATGGGTCTCTAGATATTCATCTAATGCCCATTTCAAATAAGCAAGAACATATCTGCTTCAATAAAAGAATCTTAGACTCAAGACCTTATTTGGTAATGTCAATGACCACGTTACCTGAACAGTATGTATGTATGTATGTATGTATGTATGTATGTATGTATGTATGTATGTATGTATGTATGTATGTATGTATGTATGTATGCATGCATGCATGTATGTATGTATGTATAAATATGGTTATATAAAAAAAACGACCAGCAGTTTCAATTCAAGAACAAATAAAGATAACAATGGCTAAATATATATAATACATTTTACTGAAATGTAGAAAATAAACACTGTACAAGTAGAACCTACAAAAGTGATAAATTTAATAAATTATGATAATTTCAGTATTTGAGATTTTACTCATACAAGATAAATTTCATTGTCAATTTGTAATAATTAAGAAACATATCACATATATATTTCCAAAAACTGCAAATTAAGCTGACTTTAATTTTGTTAGCATCTCTATTCATTTATAAAATTATGTAAATGACTTATACTAAAGGTATTGGCACAGGTACAGATAATTACATTTCTGGAGAGAATCAGAGACATTACCAGAATCACAGCCTCTAAAATTATCAATAAATAAAGATGTACCTCCTCTATCACAGACACAATTATTAAATTTATAGAGACAATTTAAAAAATGTATATACAAATGTATCTTCTCATCTAAAATCTGTATAAATGCACTAGTCCCTGAAATAACCATAATTACCCCAATAATAGTCATTTCATTTTATATAGAAAATGACATTATCCTATTAAAAGGAATCCTTTTTAAATATTAGCTTTGATGCTCTTGAATAACAACGCAAACAGTTTTACTCCAATGATGAATATCAATTCAAATTATGGTTTAATCCTCACGGTCATAAAACAGCTAATTATAGTTCAAGGTGTGAAATTTATGGTGGCCTTATGTGGATTCAGCATAGGTATTTTATTTTGCTGATGTTGTTGGACAAATTGTATTCACATAAGATTATACTGGTAAAACTCTTTTATCAAAATAAAATAGAACACTTAAAAAATAAAAAAGGATTCTGAGACACTTGCACACGTACAAGTCAATTCAGAAATTAACACAATAACAGAATTGTCTTATGTAATATAAAATACAGGCTTGGGGTAGTGTATATAATATACAAAATATATGATCTTTACAGTTTTGTAAAACATTAGTTTTTACACATTGAATATTTATCATCACATAGTAAATTCACAAATACGATATAGAATATACCATATCAAGAATATTAATTTACCAAATAATTAATAAGCTTTAAAGGATCACAAGAAAATCAAAATTACCGCATATAAAACAAGTACAATTTGTCAATCATATGTCGCTACGATGTTTGCAGTGTGGCAGTTGATAACTATGTCAATCACAGTGGCGTCATGCCACAGACATGTATCATGATGTCCCACCCAGTCACATTATCCTGATACCAGGCTGACCAGTCCTATGCCTAACCTCTTAATGCTGAGCACCAATCGTGGCAGCTGTTAGTCGAGTCATACCAAAGATTTTTTGTTAAGTCTTTGTTATGACTCTACTGGGTTTGAACCTTAGACCTCTCGTATCAGAGGTCAATTGTACGACCACTCAGGCTACTAGTCACAATATATATAATGCCATCTGAAAACCCCAGGAAAATAAATAGTTTTGTTTGTATAGTGCCTGATGGTAAATTAACTAGATATACCACTGACCACATTGTATTACTGAACTGGCATTTACAAGCTATTTACATCAACGAGTTCTCCTAAGGATTGTTAAAGAGCATACATTTTTTATATCATATTTGCTTCCACATATACTAAACCAAATTATTTGTAAATATATCTCTATATAACTAAAGAGCTGATCCCATGCAAAGGAATGACATTGTTGATACTTTATGATAGAACTTTATTGTTTTAGTCATAATAATATACTGAAAGCTGATTTCTAAATGTGGAATAATGTGTGGTTTTGTTTTAATAAGAACTCGTTGGATATCAGTATTATTTATATCTTTGTCTTGTAGATTATTAAATTTGTTTTTCTTTGTTAGAACAATTGTAGGTCAAATATTGTATACAAGTTTCTTTATTGTCAACAATGTGCATGAAAAAAATGAATCATTTGTATAAAAAGTTAATGGACCAAATAAAGGAGAAAAATGGTCATTAAGAGTTGGAACTGTCTGAGAAAACTTTAAGTGTAAAACAAAATACAAGATGTGCTTTAAGTTAGAGAAGCCAACACTATAAATTTAACAAACAGCAAGTTACTAAAAATTCAAATGTTCATTTATAGTAAATAATGTAAAAGTATGACAATTCAGCCATCAAGAATTCTACAAATTAGCATGAATGGGACTTGTTCAGTCTGTGACCTCAAAGTAATTAAAAAAAACAAATATATAAATTTGGTATCCAGTCAACACTAAGTTTGTCCTCTATGCCATGATTTTTTTATCATAAGTATTTAATTTTCATACTTTTGTAATAAATATACAGGGATATTAATTCCATTAAAAAAGTTAATCAAGTCTAATAATGTTTTATCAAGAGTTTGCTGCAGAAAGCTTATAAAACATTTATTGTAAATACATTTATTCTGTATCGATTTCAATGTGTTTCCATTGTATTTGAAATCTCTTCCAAATGGTCTGAGGGGAATTTAACTGAAACAAATGTCCCCAGAAAAAAAATAATAAAGAAACAAACTCTTAGTACATATACTACAATCACATAGTTGCCATTTCGTTTAATACAGTTTACTTAGTGCAAGAATATAAAAACAATACACATTTCCTAGAAGACTGAATGATGATTTATATATATATATATATAGCAAGAAATACATTAACATACAATAGGTATATATGTATTTACAAAACTACATAGGTATATATACAAATTTTTAACAATTATTATGAACTAAGAAAACATAATTGTGTGTGTGTGTGTTCGTAGATAACAAACTTTCTTGGTCTATTCACATTAGAAAACATATTTAAAAACGTTCTTATATTTTTCTACTGAGGAAAATCAAAACATATAATCCTCTTCAGTATAGGGTCATATTTTATTAAATTTCTTTGGCCAAATCTGACTAATTTATTGTCATTTGTGATGATACCTCTAATTCAAACATTATAAAACATTTTGAGATTCCAAATGAAGGTTAGCCATTTAATTCTAGATGAATGTATAGACAATTTCCAGGATGCAATAAATAATATAAAGATTTTAACAGTACATGAAAGAATATTTCTTAGAAAAGCCCAATTGATGTATAATGTGTCCAGAAAAGCCATTCCTGTCTAAGCAAGATCTTTCACCAAAGAGATGCTGGTGGTACTCCAAAATGTAAGGACCATAAGAAGTAAAACTAACATTATAACAAAGTCAAATAAGGAATTGTAAAAACAAAAAATGTTTCAAACATACCCAGTGACTTAAAGCAGGCTTATAGAATTTCATCTTTTCATAATCAATGTCTTAAATGGATAAAAGTTTAAGAAAATTGAACAGTTCTAGCAATATAATTATGTAATTTTGAGTTATTTTCAGTATTATTTTTCAAAGCCAGATATTTTATATTTTTTATCTGAGCATGTGTACACAAATGCCTATGCATATGTTCCAGGTTTGATACTTTGACTTTTAAAATTACTTCATAATTTAGTGTTATGCCAGATTTTTCACATCCTTTTGTATATACTGTTATTTTGAACAGATAGAAGGCCTCAAGGTAGATTAGTTCTGTAGCTAATTGAGTTACCTTCTCAATATAAAGTCTTTATCATTATATTTTAAAATTATTATTATTACTATGACCAAAGTGCAAGAAATAAGATTAATTCCTATTTTGGAGTCTTCCTCATTTCTTGCTTTCCTGTTGTAAGTCTGCAGACATGCTTTATGTTGTAGTTAGATATTATTTTAGAGGCAAGACATTTGCTTGGACTGTTCAGTGGAAAAAGAAAGTGTACTTTATTTAGACTGAATATTATTCTGGAACTGTTGTGAATTATTTAAAGGTGTTCTGGACAATGCCATCTTGACAATGTCATGATTCTTCGCAGACCAGTACATTTCCGGTTATGAAATTTAAATGGGAGTTTTTATTATTTTGGACTTTAAGAGAACTTTTTCAGGATTACTTTGGTTTCACTTCATAATATTACATGTTCCTCTCATAAATTTCATTTATAACTTTGATAATTAAATTGCTCATTAAGTTTTACAAAATATTTTTATTTTGCTTCATTTTTTAATTTAAAGACCATTAGGTTATAACATTTGCATAAATATTTCATTTTCTTTATGAAGTGTTATGTATATACATGTATTTAATTTCAATTATTAGTACGTAACTTTCTATTTCCAAAAGTAGGACAAATAACTTCCTGAATGTTTATGTTATGGAGTAATAACATTATAAATATTTATTTACTTGGTTTTTAATTTTATACAGCAAGGTTTTTAATCCTTGCTTTTCCATTCACATATAATAAGAAATACAGACATGTAACAAATGACACCATAAAATATTACAAGTAACTTAAAAGGTAAAAATTTGCTGATTTATGATAATACTATGTTTTAGTCTCCTATACCTATAAACCCCATTTTTCTTGTTACTACATAGGTTACTAATAAATGCATTTAAAAGTGTGAATATCACAAATGTTAATGCAGCTATTTATCTGACCTTGATATTTGTTAGGAAATGACACATCACCAGAACAAGATCATGCTGATGTATATATTATGGTATAGAGGGTTTTGCACTATCAAACTGGGATGGCTACCAAGTCATATGTAAATGCATTATCATGTAAAAATATCATTGATTTTAGTGATTTAAAATTAAATTACTACATTAAAAATATCATTGATTTTAGTGATTTAAAGTTAAATTACTACATTTATTTTATTATAGAAATTGTCAATAATACTGTTACATTTCAGGAAAAGATAAGACACTGAACGAAATATAAAAATGTAATTATGTATATATACATAATAGTAAGGAAGAGGTATAATAAGAATATGTTTTTTTTAAAAAAATCATTTGTGCTGCCCACAGTACATCATATAATATAAACAATGCTAGTATTTACTAATGTGGCCCAAGAGAGCCCTTCCTGCTTCACTAACTGTCCCTGATTTAAAATGCCTATAACACTAATCTAATGGCATCAATATTTCAATCTAGCCATGCTACAATTCTGAGCATTGTAAAGTTTATGTGGTTTAAAACAGTAATATCTCTTGGAAAATTAATTATTTAACATGTTTATATTATGCCAAATAGACCCACATATCATAAATTCATTCTGATATGTTTTTAGTCCTCTAAAATATACATACTTCCACTGGTATATGAATTTGGAATTTGGCTTGCTAAAGCCAATATTTTTCCGTCTAAATTCTATAACTGAATTATTATAATGTTAAATACAAATAAAGAAATAAACATGCTGTACATTGGCACTGAAATCAAATTTAGTTGTGTAATAACTCAATAATTTAATTCTAAATCTTTATAAAATGAATATAAAATATCCAGCCCATTGTATATTCTTAGTGCGTACAACTCTGATCTGTAGCATTATGTAAATGCTATATTGCATTCCTGGTAATATCTATAAAATTGCTGCTACTATATATCATCTCAACCAAACCAGGTAAAATAACCTCTTAAAAAAGCTTTGTTATTATGACAACAAATTATTATTATTATTATTATTATTATTATTATTATTATTATTATTATCACAATCACAATGGCGAGCACAAACCAGACACTGTGAGGAATTTAAGTGAATATCAATACAAATGTGGAATGCTAGTCAAGTGAACAAGTATGAATCATAAATACAAACATGGAACAATAACAAGACAAAAAAAATACTCCTCAAATGGAACCTAACATGTTAGAAATAACAATGGATCGATAAGTAAGAAAAGAACAAGACCAAAATGATGCTCAAAATATTAGAAGACATAAAGAAACTCCAAAAGAACAAGAAAGAAAAGAAATGGAAGAAACAAATACAGAACCAGGATAGGAGCTACAAAGGGTACAAACGTTGCAAGAACAACAAAAACATAGGCGAAAAGAGAATGAGACTATACAAGAAGTAGTATCAGACCAAACATCAAGAGAAGAAAAAAAAAACCAAAACCAAAATAAAAATGAAGACCCAATAATTAGAATACACAGAGAAACCTTGGAGAAGGAAAAAGAAATAGACGCTGCAAAGAGAGAAACACGAAAGAAGCAAAAGGTTACAAATGCTGCAAGAAAAACACAGAAAATGGCTAACAGACAATGAGACAACACAAGAAGTAACAATAGATAAAAAATCAAGAGAAGAACAAATCCAAAATGGAAATGAAGACCAAACAAAAAGAACATAGATAATGTAATTGACACTCTACTGGCTGACAAAAATTTCGAGGAATTCAAGATAAGACCATATCTTTCCTTTAAATGCAGTCTTCAAAAAATCTTTAGTAGTCATCAGGGATAACAATATTTTCAAATTAGCTACTGTGGCAGTCAACTTGACACAATTCAGGACAAAGAAGATGTCTTACAAATCCTTTTAATGAAAACCTCATGCCAATATTACCATTTATTCTAGAGAAATGTGAAAACAAGTCTTTAAGATGACCACTGACAGGCATAATGAATGTCTGAATAGCACAATTAGGATCAAGTAGACATCATAAGAAGTTGTGTGTTGACGCTTACACGGGCAAAATTAGAGAGGATAAAGTTATGCAACTTAAATCAGCATTATGCAAACAAAGAAGTTTCTTTACCAATGTCAGTCAGTGCAACGAAGATTCAGTAAGAGCAAGTTTCGCTATAAGTGAAATGATAGCAAAGTCATCACGGCCTTTTATAGAGGGTTTGTTTATAAAATAATGTCTTTTAAAGTCAACTGACATTTTATGTCCTGGTAAAAAGAAACTGTTTGAAGGCATAAGCTTGTCACCCAATACAGTTGCCAACAGGATTACAGATTTAGCAGCTAATGTGGAGAAACAACTAATTGAAATGACTAAGGACTTTGTAGCATTTTCAATTGCTCTCGACGAAAGCACAAATGTATCATATTCCGCACAATGTGTTGTGTTTATCAGAGGTGTAGACTCCAGTTTAAATCTGACAGAAGAACTCCTAGATTTAATACTATTGAAGGGTACTACAACTGGACGTGATATATTTCAAGCCCTGGAAAAATGCATTGAGAAATATGGCTTGCCATGGGAAAAACTGGCATCTTTGGCCACAGACGGTGCACCGTCAATGCGTTCTCAAAATGTAGGGGTAGTTGGATTGGTGAAAAAGAAACTAAACAACCTTGAAACAGTAGGAATCAACTTCACTAGTATACATTGTATTTTGCATCAAGAAGCCTTTTGTAGTAAAAGTCTACAAATGAAAGAAGTGATGGATGTAGTAGTTAAAACAATCAACTTTATACGATCTCGGGGGTTGAATCACAGGCATTTCACATCATTTTTTGCAGATAAGGATTCTGAGTATGGTGAACTTCTTTATCACACTGAAGTTAGATGGCTGAGTCATGGAAATGTTTTGAAGCGTTTCTTTGCACTTAGAGATGAAATCGCTTCATTCATGAAAATAAAAAATAAGGCAGTTCCTTTGCTGACTGATTCTACTTTTCAATGCAATCTTGCTTTTATAACAGATATTACGGATCACTTGAATGCATTGAACTTGAATGTTCAAGGTAAAAAACATACTATCACACAGATGTATGACAATGTGAAATCATTCAAAGTTAAACTATGTTTATGGATGAAGCAGCTGGGTGAGGGCAATTTGGCCCATTTCTCAACTCTGAAATCCTTAGGAAAAGTTGAACCCAAATGCGTGAAAGGATATACAGATTTGTTGTCTATCTTACTTCAAAAGTTTGATGTGCGCATTGAATACTTTAAGGTACTGGAGCCGCAATTTCAACTTTTTTCTTTTCAACGCCGTTTGCGGTAGAAATTGACAATGTTGCAGAGGAATTGCAATATGAGCTGGTGGAACTTAAGTGTGATAGTATCTTGAACAAAAATATGCAGAAGTGGGGATTCCGGAATTCTACACGTTTCTTTCACTAGAAATGTTTCCGAGGTTACTCGCTGCTGCTGCAAGGGTTATTGCTATGTTTGGAAGTACATATGTATGTGAATAATTTTTCTCATCCATGAAGATTAACAAGTCTGTGCTAAGGTCACGACTCACTGATGAACATTTGCAAGCAACACTGAGATTGGTTTCTTCTCATAGATTCAAGCCTAATATTGAGGTCCTTGTTGATGAAAACAATGCAAGCTAATTTGCCAGTACAAAAACTGACCGAAACGTAAACCTAATACGGTAATTACATCCGCGTTACACATTAGTTTTAAAAAATGGATTAAATAAATTTGAACAGCACTATGTTCTTATTATATTGGTTTTTGTTTTTGTTGATCCTTCATTCCTTGCACACAGCAGATAAAGAAGCAGCATCCACAAGATGTCATATTCTTACTTTTGCACAAATGTGGCCAACCACACGCACAGTTAATTCGGCATGAATTGCATCCTCCACAACATCCATTTTTATCACCACAGATACATTTCCCCTTTTTCATGTCAGGTCTACAACAGAAGAAACTGCAGCATCCTTTCTCTACACAATACCACGTCACATTGCAACTCTCCTTTTCACCATAGTGGTAAAAAATCCTGCAGCATTTGCAGCAATCCAGACATCCACAGCAAATTAGGATTACAAAGATGGATATAGGCAACACGATGAGTAGAATAAGTAGAAGTAGAATATCTGTAATATAAATTTGTCATAATTTTCAACAACAAGAAGTAAGCAAACCCAAATATAATTCTACTATTTAAGTTAACCATTAAGAAATATTAAGCAAAATGTAAATGTCTAAAATGAATTTGGTGTCTGCAACATGAAGTATTGAACATGTTTCATCGAAATTACTAAATTGCAATATACAGTACTGAACCCAACGTAATGTGTCCACCAGAGTCCATCCAGGATTTGTTTTATTTAAAGTATTTTGAATGGCTGATAATGCTTGCATTTATCCTAATAAACAAATCATAATAATAATGACGACTTTGTAGTGCACCTAATCTTTAGAAGCAACAAGTGGTTTACAATATCTATAATGATATGACTATAAAAAAACAAAACAAACACCATGAAATTAGAAAATATAAAATATTGAAAATAGTTAAGGTAGTTAACCTTAAGGGTTTACAATAGTTTATATAATGATATGACTACACAAGAACAAAACAAATCAATAAAAATTAAAAACATGCTGAAATAATTAGGTAGGAGACAGTATTAATTCTTTAAGTTTGTTACTGCTATCGAAAAAAGGGAGTTTTAAGAGCATTAAAAGGGGACCACTGTCTTTGTGTCTAATTTCAATGGGAAATTTGTTCCACATTGCTCGGCCCTGGTATGCAAAAGAACGCTGTTCAAATGACTTTGTGTTTATAGTGGGAATATGGATTAATGATTGTCAAAAGAGGATCGTAAGTAGCTTGCTAGTGCGCACACATGGGTGATGCCAGATAGGTATGTTGGACTGGAGTCCGTCAGTGAAATATAGCACAGAGAACAAATGTTGTGTTTGATTCTGGATCAAATATATAGCCAGTGTAGGGTACTGAGAAGCAGGAAGGTGTACTCTGATCATGGTACTCTAAAGATGATCTGAGCAGCTGTGTTTTGAACTTTTTGAAGATTCTGAAGTAGTTATTGAGACAAACCAAACATAACGGAGTTACAATAGTCCAGTCTTGAAATTACTAATAAACACACAAGCATTTTATTGGCATGAACTGAAAGATATTTGCGAATGGAGC
The DNA here is from genome assembly GCA_030141615.1 of Unio pictorum. NCBI lineage: Eukaryota > Metazoa > Mollusca > Bivalvia > Unionida > Unionidae > Unio > Unio pictorum. The sequence goes on along the minus strand of JARLTB010000005.1, from coordinate 5,575,006 downwards.
TGATGCGTCTCAGCTCAAGATATGCAGTCTTGACATGTTGGTGCAATGTGAGAGTACACTCCAGGGCAACACCTAGGTTTTGTGCTGTGAAATTAATACTGGTGTTATTGATATGTATTGTCTGAGGCAAAGGATGTGAATGCCTGAAGGGGGCCCCCGAGTGGCTGAGGCTGAGTGGTTTAAAGCGCTTTCTGTATTGGATCACTGCCGGATTCGGCCAATGTGGGTATCTGAGAAAGCTTGCCCTTAGCTTCTCGTGGGTTGGTGGTCCTTATAAGATTTTCCTGGGTTCTTCCTCCACCATCAATACTGGCCACCATGTATAGCCTATTTTGTGCTGAAAAATGGTGTTAAACCCGACAAAAACAATGACATTTGCCTGGCAGATGAGGTAACGGTTTGTCTAGAACCTCTTAAAATTGGTGACAACCACTCTTTTTGCTGAGTCAGTTCCAACCATTTAAGGTGATTATGCCTCTTCATTGGAAACAAATTGAAAGCATTTTCCAACATAGCGATGATGAGTTAAGTAATTGTTAATATGAAAATGACAGTGGCTGATTATCTTCATATATACACTCATCAAGAAACTCTCAACATTGCCTTGGATACACTGTAATTCTGCATGACAGAATGAAATCTTTACCAGAAGTTAGCAGAATGCATCAGAAATAATTCATTGCTAGAGTGAAGGTTCAAAATGACACTGATCACTTACAAGTGGGTGATAGTGGGAGGTCAGAACTGTCACCTTTACCACAGCTAACCAAGCAGTTATGTGTCTGTTAATTTTGCTGCTAAGGATGCTCAACCAGTTGCAAAAAACTCTGACATTGGTCAGTGAAATGATAAAGGTACATGTCCTGGCATGCAAGAACTTCATGGGGATGTTAAGAGGTGTTAGAGACTTCAAATACACAAATGGAAGAACTAGAAGAAGAGTTTAAGAACTATAGTGTTTCCGTCGATTCCCTTGGATTCAAATCCTCGTCAATGGTGGAAAAATCATGAGCGAAGATTTCCTAGATCAGCTAAGCTTGCTAAATCCTTATTGTGCCTCAAAGCAACAAGTGTCCCTTCTGAAAGCCCCTGCGAAAAAAAGTTCATGACTTCATGAATAATCATGAACTATTCATGAAGGTTCATGAACGTTCTTGAAGTGTTCATCATCAGTTCATCATTTTTGTTCATGAACAAATATTCATGAACGTTTATGAACTAAGTTCATGAGCACTTCAAGAACTTTGATGAAACACAATTTTGAAGTTCATGAACACAATGATGAATTTTCATGAACCATTATAACTAAGTTAAAAAAATTCTTCAAATATCAATGTGAGTTCTTTGTTCAAGAACAATTCAAGAACTTTAATGAACAACTTTGATAATGTATTGAAACTGTTTAGGACAATTGTCAATACCATTATATTCTTGAAAATACAGCATACACTTCTTTACAAGATTTGTTTCATAAATTAAACATTAACAAAATTAAACTTGAGATTTTTATTATGATACTCTGAGGTAGTTTTAAATTACAAGATTTTTCAAATACCTTCTGTTGAGTCAATTAACAAAACATACATAGTACATGTATCTGCAGAAATAAAGCTGCAATCCTTTACTTGAAAACACTATGCCCATGTATATTAGGCATTCTAGCAATGAACTGTTGTTGTACATTATTGATTTTCACATCAATCAGGAACACATTTTCAACAAATGTCTCCACTGACACCAGTTCACAATGGGAGTTGATTTGTACAGCTACAAGATGTTTTCCAGCAGAAAAAATGTCCTATATCAGAATTGTTAGTACGAAGCAGTGAGAGAGCAACTGCATATATCTTTCTGTCCTCTTCAAGCATAACAAAATATTTGACCATCACAGCTTTACCTTCATCTGTCAGCACAGCATTACACACTCTTCTTGTCATCCTAGAGTAGCTTGCAGAATAAAATAGTCTCCCATTCAACACTATTCTTGTGACCCTTTTCACATAGGATACATCATTTGTACATAGCTTTGAAAGAATAGCAGCTGTGTACTCATCTTCAGACAATATCTTGACAGCACCAGCAATGTCACAATTATCAGCTTTTTTTAGATTTGTCCACGTTTTGTTTGAATTTAGCTGAAGAGCATTTCTCAAAAGGCTCTGTGCTTCCTTGAATTTAATTATTTGATGCATTATCATGGAATTAGAATCTTCAAATGAAAAGCAACTCCAACACCAAAGTGGACCTAATCTGCTTACATAGCTGCATAAATGAGATCCTATATTGTGAACATTTAAGCCACATGAGCCACATGAGTAAAGCTCACAAAACTGTGAATAAAACAAATTCAATAAATGCTCAGCTCTGTGTAGCTTATCTTGAGTGATGGTATCTCCAAGAAGTATATATATACCTTCATATAATAAAGCAAAGTGCTCTAAATACACATCCTTCAGGATACCAACAAGACAAGGAAGTGCATAATAAATTAACCATGCTTGTAATTCTGTAGGTTTTAAACTAGTGTAATGCTTTTCAAGGTCCCTAGGTAGCCTTTCAATGAATTCTGGTGGCTGAATATTTTGTTGTCGTTTGGAAATAAGTTTGAGCTTGCTGCCTACAAAATAGTCTTTCTTGGATTCAGTTGATGAGAACCATTTGTACATTAATGTTTTTGTAACTCCTAACAGAACACCATGCATATAGTCGGGAGGGATTCCAGTCACAAAATTAAATTCTTTCAACTCTGCCAATCCTGATAATCCTTTGAAACCTTTAATTCTGTGCCTTTCATCTGAATTTTCCATTGCAGACCGGATGCTTCCTTCTGTCCTTAGTAAATACTTTTCTTCTTCTTTTCTGTAGGGAAAACACCTACTATACTCTTTACCTTGCCTAACTGTCATACCTGGGTCTTCACAAGTAATACATGATTCGGAACCATTATAAAGGGTCATTATCAAAATCCCTGCCTTTGCGGGCAAGTCAAGAGTTGCACAAATTACAGCAAGTTTAACAACAGTCTCTTGGTTGTCTAAAATCAAGGAAATGCCATTATCATATAGATCATTCAGTGTGACACTGAAAGATTGCAAGTATTGTTTGAAAGGAGGTTTTCCTTTACCCTGCCATATTCTAGCAATAATCATGTTTTCCCTTGCAAATCGAGCACGTGGACTAAGTTCATTGACAACCAAAAATAGTGGCCATAATTCCACTTTCGAAGAAGAGTACAAGTTAATTCCATCTGTATTAAACACAGCTGTAAGGTTGGTGTTGGTTTCTCCATTTAAAAAGTTGTTGTCTTTATTTAAACCTTTATATACTAAACCATCTGTTATATCTGCCACATTTTCCGGTGTCTTCTTGTGCCTCTCCTGGGTAAGCTGCTTATTGGAATGTTGGAATGAGTCTTTGGCCAGAATCTCACTTAACATTCTTTGATACAAAATGTATTTTTGTGGTAGTTCTTGCTTCAGCATGCAGTGAGAGTGAATTGCATACCCATTCAGTAACTCACTCTAGTGCAGGTCAGATGTTTCCATGGTGATGATGATGTAACTGGTTGGCATTATAGTTTAGAATTGGCTGCAATCAGTAGGCTACCAAAGAATGGTCATCTGTTTCCTTTCAACAAGTATTATGATGAGAGAGATCCAAGCATCTCTATTTTCAGGCACTACTTGAAACAGTTCTCTTCAGGTGAAGGCTTTGAAAAATGATATAACCCTTCAAAATGTATTATTACTTAGCAACATGTCAGATATGCCTCATAAGGGTTACATCTCATGAGACTGACTCTAATGCTTCTGTCTAAGGCATAATAGTAGCCATTAGCTTGTAGGCACAGTTCTAACAGAACCTTTTAAATCTTTAGTCTACATGACCTTACTTTGTGGAGACAAGAATTGAATCTGGTGGGTCTGATTGCTGTGGCCCAGATGAACCCAACTGGACAGAAGCAGAACATCCGCATGGGTTTGGATTCAGGGCTTGTACTATATTCACCTTGAATGTTTTGCTTTGTAAGGAAAAGTTAGATTTTTCTTCTTTGTTATTGTCATCACTGGTTATATAGCTCATAGTTGTGCTGTTATTTTTAGAGTCAAAGCATGTGAGCCATCAAGCTGGAAATCCAGACATTTCTCCATGGAAACTGTTTGAAATGTGTGTTCCTCGATTTCATCCAATTACAAGTCTATTTTCCTAATGCTACTGTAATCAGGAAATGTATTTGATGTAATTTATATATAGTAAATTATGTATGTCTGGCAATATTTATCCAATGACATTACAATTAAGCCTTGTTATCCATCCCTATAAATTGTTCATATAGTTTGACTGAGAAAACATCTAGGTGATTGGTAAGGAGATGTAATGAGAAAGAGTTTCTGTCTATATCTGTATAATGATAGTCAACAAAATGCAACTAGTTTTATTTGCTGGAGGAAAAAATCTACAGAAAGAGCCACAGATACACAGGAGGTACTGGCAAGCTTTTTCTCACATAACCATATTGGCTAGCCCTTGAGACGATGCAGGTACCGGCATGCTTATTGTCACATAGCCATATTAGTTCTTGAGACGATGCAGACTATTGTGTGAATGATAAATACAAATGTCTTTTATGGCATTACATTAATCAAACAGTTGAGACTTTTTCCTACAAATTTCATTGGATAATTATTCTTGAGAACTCTTTCCCTAATTTGATTAGATAATTATTCTTGGTGGAACATTAGAACATAATTTATTAAGATGTTTACTTTTGAGTATCTTTATTTTTTTTTTTTCAGCATGCAAAATAATTAATCCATATCTCAAACCTGGTGAATATGTAACGATTCCTTTTGGAAAACACGAGTGCAACAGCATTCATTGGACAAGAAATGACACTGATGTTCCACTTTGTTCATGTGCATCATCTGACTGTACATCTTATGCTTCAAGATACAACTGTAGTAACCAAGATTTATACATCAAGTTTGATCCGTCAGAAGATACATTTGTAATAAAGGCAGAGTGTGATGATGCAACTGAGTATTACACCTTTTGTAAACCATGTAAGTAAACACTATAAATAATCATACTTCTAAAACAATACTGCATATTATGGTAGACAATTTGAAGCACTTTGTAATTTGAATGAATAATTGAAATAAATAAATCCTCTCAAACAATAGTTGAAAAGAACTAAATTGCTGTCGCCAACGCAGATGTTTAAGAATAATTAATTATGTTTATTACCACCATGATATAAAAAAGGAAGTACCAATAACAGAGCCAGGATGTTGGTCTGTGTCTTGTATTCAGAACAATCTTAAGTTGTAAACAAGGTCAGAGGTTATGTAAACAAGTTGACTTAACTTAAAAGTGCAACCCACAATTAGAAAGAGTTATAATGTTGTGTACAAAAATGACTGTTACAGTCATGAACAGTAACAAAGCACACAAATGGATGTAGATATTTATAACAAAAACCAATCCAAGTGATCAGGTGATTTTATTAGTTAAGTAGACTAGTTACCAGTTGTTCTATACCATATCAGTCTATATAGTTTGTATGCATGCATATAGAAGTTTTGAAGATCAGTCTAGTGTCACAATGTCCTCACTGTGTGTGTGTGAGAAAAATAATAAGCTTTTCTTCCACAGTTCCCCTTTTGATCTATGCAAAGTTAACAAAAATCTGGCTTATTATTAATTTTTGGTGAATTTTACTCAGTTCTTGCTAAATACTTAAGAGATGATCTGAACAATAAAACTATGGGGACACAATCCTTAGAATTGTGAACTTTTATCGCAAAACAAATATTGGGGGGATTTTTAGAGCTTTGGGAAGTAGTTAATACATATTTGAATGATTTCTAGAGTTTGATCACTCAATATAGCTGATGTCAACACTGCTTGAGACAAATGGTATTGGATGTTCAATACAGCCTTAGACAAGCATGCTCCAATTAAAACAAAAATAGTCAAAGAGCGCATCTAAGAGGTAATTTCCACAATAAAAAAGACATTAAATGCTATAAAAAGTGAAGGAATAAAACTAATCGCCTGATAGATAAGTCAAAAGAGAACTGCCATAAACAGGCTATTGAAGAAAATAAGAGTACCAATATATGGTAGAAGCATTTAAAAGAGATGAACCCACCCAATACAGTTGTTTTCCACCTTGACTTAAGCAAACTGATGATATAGCAGCATACCATATGTACAAGACAATGCTATATAAAAAGGTCCGCCCTGGCTTAAAACCAGATTCCTGGTGTAATCTTGAAGCAGATTTCACTTAAGCCTAGGTTCCACTTATTATAAATTTTAAGTGGGTTCAGGGTGGAATACAGCCCGAAATATGCAAATTTGTCAGTCTATTGCTAGGTGGAATTTGTATATTCCACCTACTAGGCGGATTTGTATAAAAACTTCCGCCATTACTTTTGGGTTCATACTGAACTAGGAATGATAAAAAATTCAGAGACTTTTCCCAAACTTTCAAAGACCACAAACAGAGATTTCCAAGACCTATTTTTGCTAACATTGTGTATACAGGTTATATGAGAAAACAACGAAAGCCAAAATGAAATACTACAATATTGTTTACTGATTGACTGAACAAATTTTGAATCCTCGAGCGTGTTACTTTCACTCACTTTCTATGTAGAGTGAATCCGTGTAATGAATATTTTGATTGGCCAAAGCTGATGTACTCGTCAAATCAAATTGAACGATTCGTCAAAAGAAAGAAGCCAGGAAAACCAGCTACATCCGAAGCTAACGACAAGAGGCAATTATATTTGTGACTTCCTTTGATGAAGTGTGTAGCTGTCTTGCTTTTGATGAAGAGTGGTTATTGAAGTCACCACTGAGGTCAACTTTGGATGGCCAAACAAAGCCTCTTTTGTTATTGTGGCAGCAATGAAACTGAATGGGTCATCAAAAGAAAGAAACCAGGATAACTAGATTACATCTGAATCGAACAACCTGTGATAATTTTATTTGTGATTCTGGAAAGAAATTACAACTTTTGGGGTTTATTTAAACTTTTAAAGACTTTTAAAGACCTCAGGGTAATATGCTAGATTTTTCCAAACTTTCAAGGCCTTGAAAATGCTACCTCATTTTTCCCAAACTCTCAAAGACCTTCAAAGACCTATGAACCCTAGATTCCAGGTGGAATTTTAGATTCTGCTTAAAATTTTTAGGTGGGTTCAGGGACGATTCAAGGTGGAATACAGCCCGAAATATGCAAATTAGTCTGTCTATTGCTAGGTGGAATTTGTTTATTCCGCCTGCTAGGTAAAATATTTTATTCCGCCTACTAGGTAGAATTTGTTTATTCCATCTACTATGCTGAATCTGTTTATTCCGCTTATTATCACATTTATGTAGATTCAGGGTGGAATATAGCTCAAAATATACAAATTACTGTTACCAGGTGGAATCCTTACTTCTGCCTAATTAGATGGGAATACCTGCATAACTCCATCCAAAAATGAAAATGTCAAAATGTTAGTCCACCTTGCAGAAATTCACCTAGAAATAAACTCCACATAGATGTAGAAACTACTTCAGTATGGAAAAAGAATCCATCTAGTTAAATTATGACCAGAACCAAACACAATTTATTCCATTTTTTAGTTAGTTTATTAAATGCATTGGATTACATACTTGTGGATTATTTACAGCAAATACAAAATTGATTTAATCATTTTACTCATTCCAGTTTTACATACATTTTGGCCAACAACATACCGGTAAAACATGTACATCATTTAAGTGGAAAAAATACTGAAAAAGGGTGAAACAGTTACGATCATTACCCGACTTCTAAATGTAAATACATGGGACAGTGAAATGATAAACAAGGAATTTACAATTTTGTTACCAGCTCTGATCTTTTTTTGTATGAATGAACTGTCAATGACAGTTATAATTAATATTCATCTCAACAAGTTTACACACTAATTATATATCTGCAAAGCTGAAAAATTAGTTGAGTATGATTGTATGAATAACGCATATTGACATCAATAACAAAAGTCTATTTGATCAATCTGATATAACAGAATACAAATAGACCAATTAGTACATTCTGAAAAGAAAAGACAATGAACAAGCTTTGTAAAAAAAAATAGGTTATCACATTTGTACAATACTTTTTAGCTAATCAAGCCACTTTTCCTCTCCAAAACCTAAGACTATGTATGTGCAAAAACTGAATGTTTTCAAATGAAAATCAAATTAACAGCACCAATTATTCACTTCAAACAAAATATTTTAATACTGTTCTGGTAGTAGAACAAAGCAGTTCCAATGTTTTCACTGTGACTTCAGTTTCTTTCTTGCATAACTGACTCAGTTACAGCATCATTGATGTCTTGCTCTTATCTCTTTTCCATTTTTAGTGCACCGTACTATCACATAATCTGCCAAAAAAAGTAAAACATACAATAAGTAACATTCTACTGTGGCTCAACAAGGGGTACTGTAGATCATACTTCTGGTCTCAATCAAGTCTGTCAGTTTAGCTATTTCAACATAATACAGACATTCTATTGTAAGGAGTATTTGATAAAGTAATATTAAATCAAAAATGCATATAAAAATGTATGAAAACCTTCTGCCATTGATATGCACTAACCTACAGCTGGCCCTTGAGATTATATCCATTAAACAAATTGAAAATGTCTTTGGCTTGTTATCATTTCCTTCAAATAGTTTCATTTGATGCACAGGATAATCTATTAGTTTGTGACAAGTTCATTTTTAATATTCCCCCATCCTTTCGAAATCCCTGAGCTTTACTTACTAAATCATCCCATTCATACCTTTCCAATTGTAATTCTGGAAAGCCAAATCTAAAACCCCATCTGTACATCATGTCAAAAAGATATATGCACATGTGTATTGTCTGATTTTTGGTATGAAACTAAATAAAGCAATAAAATGTTTGTCATTTTTATTATCATCTCATTAATTCCACTCATAAATTTATGTAAGAATAGCATAAGAGTTCTTTGCTTACTTGTTTTGTATATGACCCATTTCCATGGAAACTGACTGGTTACTTCAAATTTGAACTGCATGCACAGATTCATTGATTGATAAGTTAGTTAAGGGACAAATTTTTTCTCTTAAAGAAAATGGCACCACATATTAAGTAAAACACTTTATGGTGTGAGTTGTGGATGTAATATGATAGAAAATGTTAAAATAGATGGATCTGTTAAAACTTTGAAGTATGTCGATTGGAAAGAGGACAAATCATGATGACTTTACAAACTTTATAAGAAAAATAAGAGTAATGTCATACAGCACATTGAGCACATATTGATTTGGGATTCTAATGTCATGGTCAATCTGATTGAAATAAAAATAATAGGTTTCACACCAACAATTTATGTTGGCCGAATAGAGAACTGTTAAACACTGGCCAGGCATGAAAAGTTGCAGTACTACTTTTTATGGAGAAATTAATGAAGCTGCTGAATAATTTGATGTGTGTTAAGGTGGTTGTCTAATGTGATTAAGGTGGTTGTCTGATATGTATTAAGGTGGTTGTCTGATGTATATTAAGGTGGTTGTCTGATGTGCATTAAGGTGGTTGTCTGATGTGTATTAAGGTGGTTGTCTGATGTGCATTGAGGTGGTTGTTAAGGTGGTTGTCTGATGTGCATTAAGGTGGTTGTCTGATGTGCATTAAGGTGGTTGTCAGATGTGTATTAAGGTGGTTGTCTGATGTCTATTAGGGTGGTTGTCTGATGTGTATTAAGGTGGTTGTCTGATGTATATTAAGGTGGTTGTCTGATGTGTATTAAGGTGGTTGTCTGATGTGCATTAAGGCGGTTGTCTGATGTGTATTAAGGTGGTTGCCTGATGTGCATTAAGGTGGTTGTTAAGGTGGTTGTCTGATGTGCATTAAGGTGGTTGTCTGATGTGCATTAAGGTGGTTGACAGATGTCTATTAAGGTGGTTGTCTGATGTGTATTAAGGTGGTTGTCTGATGTGCATTAAGGTGGTTGTCAGATGTGTATTAAGGTGGTTGTCTGATGTCTATTAGGGTGGTTGTCTGATGTGCATTAAGGTGGTTGTCTGATGTGCATTAAGGTGGTTGTCAGATGTGTATTAAGGTGGTTGTCTGATGTCTATTAGGGTGGTTGTCTGATGTGTATTAAGGTGGTTGTCTGATGTATATTAAGGTGGTTGTCTGATGTGTATTAAGGTGGTTGTCTGATGTGTATTAAGGTGGTTGTTTGATGTGCATTAAGGTGGTTGTTAAGGTGGTTGTCTGATGTGCATTAATGTGGTTATTAAGGTGGTTGTCTGATGTGCATTAAGGTGGTTGACAGATGTCTATTAAGGTGGTTGTCTGATGTGTATTAAGGTGGTTGTCTGATGTGCATTAAGGTGGTTGTCTGATGTGCATTAACTTGGTTGTCAGATGTGTATTAAGGTGGTTGTCTGATGTATATTAAGGTGGTTGTCAGATGTGTATTAAGGTGGTTGTCTGATGTCTTTTAGGGTGGTTGTCTGATGTGTATTAAGGTGGTTGTCTGATGTATATTAAGGTGGTTGTCAGATGTGTATTAAGGTGGTTGTCTGATGTCTATTAGGGTGGTTGTCTGATGTGTATTAAGGTGGTTGTCTGATGTATATTAAGGTGGTTGTCTGATGTGCATTAAGGTGGTTTCTGATGTGTATTAAGGTGGTTGTCTGATGTGCATTAAGGTGGTTGTCTGATGTATATTAAGGTGGTTGTCTGATGTATATTAAGGTGGTTGTCTGATGTCTATTAGGGTGGATGTCTGATGTGTATTAAGGTGGTTGTCTGATGTATATTAAGGTGGTTGTCTGATGTCTATTAGGGTGGTTGTCTGATGTGTATTAAGGTGGTTGTCTGATGTATATTAAGGTGGTTGTCTGATGTATATTAAGGTGGTTGTCTGATGTATATTAAGGTGGTTGTCTGATGTCTATTAGGGTGGTTGTCTGATGTGTATTAAGGTGGTTGTCTGATGTGCATTAAGGTGGTTGTCTGATGTGCATTAAGGTGGTTGTCAGATGTCTATTAAGGTGGTTGTCTGATGTGTATTAAGGTGGTTGTCTGATGTATATTAAGGAGGTTGTCTGATTTATGTGGATTTATGACAGTATTAAGTTATTGTAAGTGACATTTAATGTGCTCATTTTCATTTATTCAAGTGAATTTGGAAACTTGTTTGAAATTGATCTACATCTACCATATCTGAACTCCAGATGATACCAACTCAAACGCATTATGCAAGTTTTTTTCAAAAGTTTATGGATATGTGCTAGTCATATAAGGATTTCGTATACCTTCTATCACTTATGAACAACCTGAAAATATCAGAATCATGGAGACATTTTTAAATACCAGCCTTGTTGGTTCCTTACTCAAGACACTCAGCTCAACCTTTTCTGCATCATTCTCAGTCTTTAGTAAGTTTAGTACGTCTGAAGATGAGAGCCACATAGAAAATTCCATGCAGGAAAGTCATGATGTACTGAGTGAAAATGAAAACAATGGTACTGATGATGATATGGAGTTATCCAATATGGCTGACATTTATCCAGAATTCCTGAGGGTCAAAACATAATAAATAAAGTATCACTGTGCATATAGATCCATAAAAATTTGAGTTTGTAAAACAGATATTGGATTCAGAACTTTGTATGACTTCATGCATTTCAAGTGTGACAGCTACATTGTATAAAACAAAACAGGGGCTGAACAGTTTCACATGGTTAGATTATATTATCTGTAAATGTAGACAGGATGTAAATAACCATGCTAAAGGCAGTTATATGCTGACATCTACTCCAGTAATTAGATGTAGTACCAAACATGAAACAGCTCCTAAAGTCTTTGACATAGATGACTCTGGCAATAAAATTAACACCCCTTGAGAGTGCCAGGCAATTAATTATACGCTCCATAAATCATAACCACAGCAATGATGGCTTAAACCTTAATGAATTCTCCATGCGTGGACATCAAACAACTATTAGGAACTTGGAGGTTGAAAGTGAAGAATTAAAACTACAGTTACATGCTATTAGGTCAACACAGGGAAGGATTAATGAGCAAGTAATCTCATGTGAAATTGCAATTCAGACAGACTCCCAAATAGCAACAATGTCAGATGCTCAGACACAGACAATCCAAATAACAGCCAAGAGAAAATGTAAAATGCATATAAAAACTGATAACAAAGTACACCTGCATTGCAAACAACAGTACCCTCCAAGTCACGTGTCACACCTGTAACAGAAGAAAGTGTCCACCCATGGCCCTCAGCTCAGACAAGTCTGTTGCCTGCACCAACAACTACATTTCTCAGTGCTCAGACAAATTTGCCAACATCAACATCAGTTCGATTAGTTCACGCAACTGAAACACCAAGTTCAGCACCTCTTTCTCCAAGAGATGTGTCTGATATACAAAACACCAGATTCCAACAGATGAAATCACAAGCCAAAAACAATAGGACTCTAATAATTGGCTCCTAAATATTGAAAAGTATAATTTAATGGAAACTTTTTAAAGCAGATGAACAGACTCTAAGAGGTTGACAAATCAATAACATCACGGACAGAATAATGAATTCTGACTTAACCAAATACAACCAAATTATTATTTTAGTATCGGTAGTTGGAAATGAGGCCAGTGTGAGAAGGTCACTAAATCAAATCGGAACAAATTTTTAAAGTTTATGCTGCTAGTTATTGCAGTCCAGATACATGTAAAATAATGATATCAGGATTACCTCCTCTGTGGACATCAGGGTGAAAGTAATCAATGATCTGATATTTGACCTCTGTGAAGACTTCAACCTACAGTACATTCCACAGTACACATCTTTCCTTCTTCAGCACCAGAATGTCAACCTAAGTGTCTACCATAGAGGCACTATAATAAGAGTACTGTCTCTACTTGGAGAAACTGGGCACATGACACAGGTATGCCATCATGACAAACAGACTGAGTACTAAAGACACCAAACATTTGGACTAAAACAAAGACTTTTGTCAATCAATGTATTATACTTACATGTACTAGGAAGCTGGAAAAGAGGAGAATGCCAATGCTTAATTTACAACAAATCTAAATGTACCTAGTGACACTCTTGTCTAAAGTGGACACTATTGTAAATGCAAAAGCTAACAGATTTTCAGGGACTGCATGTGACTTTGAAGATATTAATATATATGAACATTTAAATCTAGAAATAGGATGTCAGAATGATAAAAGTATTATTGAGACAATCTCATTGAGTGCCCCACTGCATGATGATATACATATAACCGATATGAAACTAAATTCCATAGGCTTTAACATAGGTCACTTGAATGTACAAGATATAGTGGGAAAAATAGGCCAGATTAAGTTATATGTTGTATTCCAAGGAAAATAATATACTTATTTTAGGACTCACTGAAACTAAATTAAATGCTAACCACAATGATAATCTATTTCACTGTCAAGGCTACAATAAACCATTACACAGGGACAGAGAGACAGCAGGGGGAGGTCTTGTTGTATACATTAGAGAAGATCTAATGCAGAAAGGCGACCTGACTTGGAGACATATGAAATTGAGAGTATCTGGGTGGAAGTTTCTCAAAATAAGGCAAAATCATTCCTTGTTGGTTTCATTTATAGACCACCTAAACTCCAAAGCGATTTGGAATGACAATTTTTTGAAAGAGATGGAAAATGTTCTTGCACAGGAGAAAGAAACATACTCTGTGATATAAATAAGGACCTGTTCAATACTCATATAAGGAGCAATTGGATGGAATTGATTGAATCATTAGGCCTAGTCCAGCTGGTAAATGAGCTCACAAGGGTAACATAAAAATTAAGCACTCTTGTTGATCACATTTATGCCAACCTACCAATGTACCAAATGTTGGTCTTAGTGACCACTATCCTACTTGTTTGACAAGAAAGGTTAAATGCAAGAGAAATAAGAAAAACACACACAAAACAATCACTGACAGATTGTTAATTTGTTTTAGTGAAGAACAATTTTTTGATGACCTATATAAAGTTCCATGGAATATGATCCAAAATTTGGATGACATCGATGAAGCTCTTAGGGTGTGGACTGACTTTTTATGGATGTAGTCTCTAAGCATGCACCTGACTGAAAGTACATAGAGTAAAGAATGAAATCCAACCTAATGGGCTTACTACTGAAATCCCAGAAGCTATGAAAATATGATACCAATTCAAGGCTATGAGAAACCATGCAGAATATAAAGTATGGAGAAGTAAAATAACAAGCATGATAAAAAAAATGCTACAACAACACATTATTAATCATTGCTTGAAAACAAAAATAGCAATACAAACTCCATTCGGGAAGTCTTAAGTGAACTCACTGGAGGAACACACAATGATCAAAATAAAATTCACTCACTTCTGGTAAATAACACCATAGTCACTGATGGAACTGACATTGCAAATGTTTTCCATGATTTGTTTTCACCAACAGTACGACAAAAGTTAAAAGAACCAGTGATAGGAAACAACTGTAATCAACTGAAAATGTTCTGCAGCAGCAAAATCTCTAAGGAAGTATGTTTCTCTTTCCAACCAGTATCAAAAACCTTTGTTACAAAGTTTCTCAGTGAACTTGATACCAAGAAAGCTACAGGACGAGTTCAGATTGGTCCATGACTCATCTTCTGCCTCTGCTATTTTAGAAAACATAACATTCATAATCAATTTAAGTATTGCAATCTCATCTGACCCCAAAATATGGAAAACTACAAAAGTAACTCTTATTCACAAATCTGGTTCCAAGGATAACTACCGACCAAACTCAGTAATACCAAACTTGTCAAAATTTGATTGAAAAACATGTCCATGACTCATTCATGTCATATTTAACCAAACATTTGCTTTAAACATTCATGTCAGACTGCCTTGATCTCCCTAACTGATAAATGGCTTCAAACACTTGACCAAGGTAAAATAATATTAGGATCTGTATTTGTAGATATCAGGAAAGCTTTTGACATGGTGGATTTTGAAATCCTTTTAAAGAAACTGAAAATCTACCAATGTGATGAAAGAGCAGTTGGATGGTTTGCTTCATACTTAAGTGAGAGAACACAACATGTTTATACAAATAACATTCTGAACCTGAAACAATTAGATATGGAGTACCACAAGGATCAATTCTAGGTCCATTACTATTTTATTTATTAATGACCTAGCACTTTTACTAAGAGACTCAATATCATCTACAGATCTTTATGCAGATGACACAACATTGTCAGACATCCAAAACTCAAATCATGAACTCGAAATTTCTTTACAGAATGACCTAAATAAACTGAAAAACTGGTGCACATGCAATGGCATGGTGGTAAATACTTGTAAAACTAAAATATTACTTATATCAACATGGAAAGAAAGGACAAATCTTGATAGCGATGAACTATGTCTGACATGGAAGGATAAAAATATGCAAATGGTTTGTCATGATAGACTACTTAGTGTTTTGGTAGATAATAATCTATCATAGACTGACCATATCAAACATATCAGTAAAAAGGTCAATTCAAGTTTATGGCTTATCAGTAGGATAAGACATTTTCTCCCGGAAAGGCACAGAAAACTATTTTATAACAGTTAACACACAACCCTATTTAGACTACTGTAATACAGTATGGGGTAATTCAAATGATAAAAACATAGCAAAGCTGGCACATCTTCAAAAAAAGAGGATTTAGGCTAATATCAAACCAGAAAGAAAGCAAGGAAAATTTAGATGGTAAGTTAAAAATATTACCTATTAAAGACCGAATCTGTTTAAGAAAACCCAAATTAATGTACATGATAGACAAAATAGTGCTACTGAATATTTACAATCCCTATTTCAATATAGGCTGCCTGGTAGTACATCCCACCTGCGATCCATGTCTACCAAACAGTATAAAATTCCCAAACCAAACAAGGAATTGTTTTTAAAAAAGTTTCAAATATTCTTGAATTTTGCACTGGAATAGTATTCCAGTTGAGATTAGAAATGCCCACTATATTTCCATCTTCAAAACCCTATATATCCAGTGGCTTCTGAGATGCTGCTAAAATAAATAAATTCTTTTGTATGAGGGCCTCAAGTTAGATTAGTTCTTAGCTAAGTGTCACCCTCTTGAAATTAAGTCATTATTATTATCAGTAGTAGTAGTAGTATATTAGATAGGTGCATCCAAGAAAGATACAAATTAAGTCTGAACTGTCTCTCTGATGCAGATTGAAATGACTTCAGGACATGAAATGAGTGAGGGGTGGGCAATTCTCAAAATGCATTTTTGTCAATTTTCTGAAACAAACAGTCCCACTTAATTTCATGAAGATTAACAAAGTCTATAACTCTGATAGTGCCTGAAAACATATTTAAAGCTTCAGTTTTAATTAGGACAAACAATGAAAGCTATACCAAGTCACATGTATCATTAGCCTGCTGAGGAATGTGCATACTCTTTTCCTGACCCCATATTTATTTTCATGAAATCTAACACAACTGTTAGACCTTCATTACAACTGTGTCATGTTTGTATAAATTATTTCAGCAGAATATAGCCATGCTTAATAAATATTAAACTTGAAAAATAAAAAATATTTGTAAAGGGCCATAATAAGGCAGAAATAACTCTGTGGACCTTTTCCTATGACCAACATTTGGACTCTCATCACAATTAGTATTTCCAGTTCAGTACCCATTTTAGAACCATTTTTCCTCTCATTTTGGTGGTGATAGAAGAGTTTTATTTATGCATTTTTGGTAGGGATTTAAAGGTAATTGTTCTTTCTTAAGAATATGAGCTCAGGGTGGTTGTATGTGTGTACTTTGGCAACAGTGCATATTGAGTAATACGGCCTTGGTGATGATCCAGAAGTGAAATCGGTGTTCTATTTACATGCTGCACTGTTTACAGTGCAGCCTCTCATAGGTATAGAACATGAAAATTGAAATACAGGACTAAATTAATAAAGGTAGAATTTTGCCGGTTCATTTAAATAAATTTAATAGATTCATTTCAAGAGAAGATACAAACAAAATTTTGCTTCTCTGAATGAAATCAAGATACATATATATGTGTGTGTGTGTGTGTGTGTGTGTGTGTGTGTGTGAAATAACATGTATTAGTTAAATCAAGGTTTGCACACCACCGATTGACAATGGGGTTGATGTGCTAAATATATGAGGGATAAATTTTCCTACGCACCAGTCATTGCAGATATGGCTGAAATTACCTGATAGGACTTGTGTATTGAGGCTTCCTACGGTAAATAGAGGTTTCTCAGAAATATGAAATATACATGGATATATTCAAAATTGTTGGCAGCTTAAGACCTACTGTGTTTATGATTATTACTCCCTCTTAATGTATGAAAATAAAACTTTGATAATTTTCAACGCTTCGCAAAAATACTAACTTTTAATTCCAGTAGTACTATAAATATGTATCTGGATATTGATTATGTTTGGTTCCAATGCTTTTACATTCAAAAATTCCAAATTTATCACAAAATATGCCGTAAGAGCAGACCACTGTTCTGGAACCGAAGCGGCCACAAAAATGGGAAGCCCAAAAAAAAACAGTTATGCCCACTGACAGTTCTATATCTAATTATATGTATTATTATTATTATTATTATTATTATTATTATTATTAAGATGAATCAGGTACAAGTTTTTTGCGTAATACCATCTTCTAATTGACTCGGAAACTATTATTTTCTGACTTGTTAAGCAACATTTATTGGGTTATTTTTTTAGTGAAAGAGATATTGATTGCTTTACTGAAAATTACTAACAGTAGAGTTTTTCATATTCATTGCAAAATACTGCTAGCAGTTTATATATATATATATATATTATATACCATATTATACTATTGACAATGGGCCTAGTCCAGGTTTGGTTTATTAAATAAATCCTTCAGGAAGGCATTTAACTGCCATAGTCTCTGTATGATGCCAACATATATGCAATCAAGTTGCCATTACAACCAACCTCTAAAACAAGCTTATCTCCCCTGCATTATACCAATATGGACCATCATACTAATTCTGAGTCATTGAATCCGATGCACTGTTGACATGTATCATACTAATGCTGATCTATTGCATCCAATACACTGTTGACATGTATCATACTAATGCTGAGTTATTTCATCCAATACACTGTCAACATGTATCATACTAATGCTGAGTTATTTCATCCAATACACTGTTGACATGTATCATATAATGAGTTATTGCATCCCATACACTGTTGACATGTATCGTACTAATGCTGAGTTATTGCATCCAATACACTGTTGACATGTATCATACTAATGCTGAGTTATTACATACAATACACTATTGACATGTATCATACTAATGCTGAGCTATTGCATCCCATACACTGTTGACATGTATCATACTAATGCTGAGTTATTGCATTCGATACACTGTTGACATGTATCATACTAATGCTGAGTTATTGCATCTAATACACTGTTGACATGTATAATACCAATGCTGAGCTATTGCATCCAATACACTGTTGACATGTATCATACTAATGCTGAGTTTTTTCATCCAATACACTGTTGACATGTATCATACTAATGCTGAGTTATTGCATCCAATACACTGTTGACATGTATCATACTAATGCTGAGCTATTGCATCCCATACACTGTTGACATGTATCATACTAATGCTGAGTTATTGTATCCAATACACTGTTGACATGTATCATACTAATGCTGAGCTATTGCATCCCATACACTGTTGACATGTATCATACTAATGCTGAGTTATTGCATTCGATACACTGTTGACATGTATCATACTAATGCTGAGTTATTGCATCCAATACACTGTTGACATGTATCATACTAATGCTGAGTTATTGCATCCAATACACTATTGACATGTATCATACTAATGCTGAGCTATTGCATCCCATACACTGTTGACATGTATCATACTAATGCTGAGTTATTTCATTACAATACACTATTAACATGTATCATACTAATGCTGATCTATTGCATCCAATACACTGTTGACATGTATCATATAATGCTGAGTTATTGCATCCAATACACTGTTGACATGTATCATGCATTCAATACACTGCTGACATGTATCATACTAATGCTGATCTATTGCATCAAATACACTGTTGACATGTATCATATAATGCTGAGTTATTGCATCCAATACACTGTTGACATGTATCATGCATCCAATACACTGCTGACATGTATCATACTAATGCTGATCTATTGCATCCAATACACTGTTGACATGTATCATAGTAATGCTGAGTTATTTCATCCAATACACTGTTGACATGTATCATATAATGCTGAGTTATTGCATCCCATACACTGTTGACATGTATTGTACAATCTGCTTCTGGAGAGTCTAATGAAACAGTACAAAAGTGGGTTGTTCAGCATCATTGATTCTACCAAAACTTCACTAGAAGTTAACTGACCAATGGTAATATTCACCCAAATTATGTTCATAAAACATTAAAAAAATTGTTGCAGCTTTTGAGTAAGAGTCGTATAACCTGACATGTGTATTATGGTTGTAATATGGGTATCATCAATTTATACCAATTTTATCATCAAGCAATGACTTACAGATTTCTTTTCTTATTTGTATCTCATTTTTTCAGGTCCAGCAGATACTAAGAATGGACAGTTTGATGAGCCAAAGACAGTAGTAATGGGGATAGTTGGTGGTGTTATTTCAGCTTTTACAGTTATTATTATTGCAGCTATTGGATATTTCCACTACAGAAAAAGAAGAAATGGTGGGTTCATTGATTAAGTACTGTATTCCTCAATAATGCCATTTTAAGCTTTAAATCTTTTTTCTTCATGCATGAATATTTTTACCAGCAAGCTTTCCATTTAAAAAGACATAACATGGTTAAATTTCAAAGTAACAAAGGTTGTCTTAATTTTTTAAATACGTGTATCATATTTCATGTGGTTGATGCTAAGAGTGGACAGTATGATGAACCAAAGACAGTAGCAGTACTCATGGTGGTAGTTTTTAGTGTTATTGCAGTTATTATTACAGTTATTGGATGTTTGGTATACAGAAAAAGAAGAAATGGTGGGTTAATTTATTAAGTACTATAGTCCTCAAAAATGCCATTTTAAGCTTTGAATCTTGTTTTTCATGCATGAAGCTAAATATTCTTATACCATCAAGATTTCCATTTAAAAAGATATAACATGACTAAATTTAAAAGTAACAAAGGTTGTTTTAATATTTTAAATATTTTTCATGTAATTTTTTTTCTAGCCTTTAACATTTTATAAACCATTTAGCTATAAAATAGTTATCATTTTAATGTTTTTGTTTTTTTTGGTACCCTATAGGCTATATCTTCTCATAAGCATTTAGCTATATAATAATTATCATTTTAAATTTTTTTGGTCCCCTATAACTTTTCATAACCATTTGGCTATAAAATAATTATCATTTTAAAGTATTTTTTGTACCTATAACTTTTCATAACCATTTAGCTATAAAATAATTATCATTTTAATGTATTTTTTGTACTTATAACTTTTCATAACCATTTAGCTATAAAATAATTATCATTTTAAAGTATTTTTTGTACCTATAACTTTTCATAACCATTTAGCTATAAAATAATTATCATTTTAAATTTTTTTGGTCCCCTATAACTTTTCATAAACCATATAGCTATAAAATAATTATCATTTTAATGTTTTTTTATGCCCTAAAACATTTCATAAACCATTTAGCTATCTAAATAATTATCATTTTAATGGTTTTTTTTGTCCCCTATAATTTTCAAAAACCATTTATCTATAAAATAATTATGATTTTAATGTATTGTTTGTACCCTAAAACTTTTCATAAACCATTTAAAATGAGCTATAAAATATTTAACATTTTAATGTTGTTTTTTTTCTGTACCCTATAACTTTTCATAACCATTTAGCTATAAAATAATTATCATTTTAATGTATTTTTTTGTACCTGTAACTTTTCATAAACCATTTAGCTATAAAAAAAAAAATTATGATTTTAATGTAATTTTTTTATACCCTATAACTTTTCATAAACCATTTAGCTGTAAAATAATTATCATTTTAATGTATTTTTTTTTACCTATAAATTTTCATAAACCATTTAGCTATAAAATAATTATTATTTATTTGTCATGCATAGCACTTTGCAATTATCAGAAAATCCTAACAATTATCAGTCATAAAAGAGTTTTACAGAGAAGATTTACATTTACAACAAAAGATTGAAAATGGTGTATTGTCACTTTTGATAATACAAAATTGAATAAAATCATAATCATATACAATTAAGGCAGGTTCATTACCTATTTTTTATTTATTATTTTGTAATCCGATATTTCGATGTTTTAAAATTTGGAAGGTTCCCTTTCCAAAGAGTTTTGAAATTATGCCAATGTATGATTTAGCTGACTAAAGTATTGTTTTCAAAATTTTTGATATAAATGGTGATTAACTTTGGGGGATGACCAAAGTATTGTTTTCAAAATTTTAGATATAAATGGTGATTAACTTTGGGGATTCTAAAGTTAGTTCTTAAGTGAGGCATCGAGTAATGAAACAAAGATGAAGGAATAAAAGAACAACCATTTTTATTTTGATGTTTTACTTGAATCAAGAAGAGATGTTAGAGTTTAAAATGGCTTTGAAGGATGTATGATATTGATACATCAAAACTACTGATGTATTTTTTTCTGAGTATTTGCTTGATATAAACACTACTGGTGTATTTTTTTGTACTATTTGTTATTTCAGTTCAAATTTATCTGACCATTTATAATTTTCCTATAAATTTGCAATTCAAGCATTGAATGATGAAATCGAAGATTAAGATATCAGAGAGTCAATATTTTTAATTGTACCGACAGGTCAGTGTTCATTTCATTCTTTTATTATATAGATTGCTGTTTGGTTTTAATTAATCCATAAGTTTCACATTTTAAGTAGCTTAAACAAATATTAATGCATGATAATCTAACTACAACATGCGGACATGTCACATGTTTCATTTTTATTACTCTTTTGACCATGAATTTGGATTTTTGTATTTGAATCAAGCAGAATTTCACATTTAAGAAGGCTTTGAAAGTTCCAAAATGCTATATGATGTTCTGTCTATACTACTGAAAAAATAGAAATGTATGATATAGATATTTCAAACTATGAATACATGGTTTGCTGTGAGAATATCTTTCATTTAATCCCAAATGCAATATAGAGTTGTAACACCAATTATTGCAAAATCTTGAATAATCCAGAGTTAAGTGATATTTTGAATTCCATTAATATTGGAAGAACCATAAAAAAATATGTTCAACAGAATTTGGTCAACTTTATCTGAGATCATTCTGCCATGAAACTATTTTATGTTTCAAATAATACCAATCTGACTTCTAATATGACCTTCAGTTTTTAAAAATGGATAAACCTTTCTACTACTTTTAATCAAACACTGCTCAGAGCAGTTGGGTCAAAATTCAATTGAACACATTCAGGTTTATTCAGCTTATATTTTTCTTTACAGATGATGGTGATCTACCTTCAAATACAATCCCCATTACTAAAATTAGAAGCAAATTAATCCACTTCTCAAAAAAAAGAAAACTGCTCTGGAAAATTTATAATATGATTGAATAGAAACTATTCTGTAATTAAAAACATTGCAGGTTTTGATTCAAATGATGTAAATTCAATATAAAATATCATCACTCCAATCTGAAATCACAAGATTTTAATACAAGTTTGTGACAACTTTGACAAGTTTTGATATCAACAGCATTAAAAAATGCATAAACTTGTTAATTGCTGGAAATTAAATAACCATCATGATTAATTAATAAGGTCATCTTTATTTTAAATTATTTCTTTTGTATTTGCTATCTGAAATCATTTAAAAATTGTTTGCAGTTTGTATGCATATAAAATGTAATTAACAAAAATCTCCAACAAATTGGATCCGGAAATATGTGAAGCTTGTGAAAATAAGACATTTTGAGCAAAGTTAATGCCACCATTGGATTTAAACTCTTTTGATGAAAGCAATAACTTAAGCTTTTTCCCAGCCCTTTGGGACATTCTGTTCCCATGCCGTACATTAACAAAATTTAAACTGAATTAGCCTTGCCTCCATGTTGACAAATTTGTCAATAATAACATTAATGACACAGACTGTAACACTTGCTGTAATGCTGGTTGAAAACTAAATTATTTGAAAGGTTTAATTAATGAGGGAGCTGAAGCTACACTAATATAATGTATGTTTAATTCTTTTGTAATTTAGAGAAACCTAATTTTGGAAATCACTTACTGTGTATACAGGTCGCCCATATTTCGTAGCTTAAAAGTATAACCAGAGTCAAATTGTAACTGACACATATATAACGTACCTCCCCGGACATAACCTTTACACAATAAAAAGTGAGAATTTGTTAACCTACCTCCCTGGAGATAACCTTCGCACAATGAAAAGTGGGAATTTTTTAACTTACCTCCCCAAACATAACCTTCACACAATAAGGAGTGGGAATACCCAGACATAATCTTCACACTATGAAAAGTGGTACTTTCTTAACATACCATCCCGCACATAACCTTCGCACCATGAAAAGGTGAGAATTTGTTAACCTACCTCCTCAGACATAACGTTGGCACAATGAAAAGTGGAAATTTGTTAACCTACCTCCCCAGACATAACCTTCGCACAATGAAAAGTGGGAATTTGTTAACCTACCTCCCCAGACATAACCTTCGCACAATGAAAACACAATGAAAAGGTGGAATTTGTTAACCTACCTCTCTGGACATAACCTTGGCACAATGAGATGTGGGAATTTGTTAAACTACCTCCCTGGACATAACCTTGGCACAATTAGATGTGGGAATTTGTTAAACTACCTCCCTGGACATAACCTTCGCACAATGAATAGTCACTGTGGTAATTTGTTAACCTACCTCCCTGGACATAACCTTGGCACAATGAGATGTGGGAATTTGTTAAACTACCTCCCCAGACATAACCTTGGCACACTGAGATGTGTGAATTTGTTAAACTACCTCCCTGGACATAACCTTGGCACAATGAGATGTGGGAATTTGTTAAACTACCTCCCCAGACAACCTTGGCACACTGAGATGTGGGAATTTGTTAAACTACCTCCCTGGACATAACCTTGGCACAGTGAAAAGTGGGAATTTGTTAACCTACCTCCCCAAGCATAACCTTCGCACAATAAAAAGTGGAAATATCCAGACATGACCTTCACACTATTAAAAGTGGGAATTTGTTAACCTACCTCCCCAAGCATAACCTTCACACAATAAAAAGTGGGAATACCCAGACATGACCTTCACACTATGAAAAGTGGGAATTTGTTAACTGGAAATAATTTTCCATCCTTTATAGTGCTTCAGTGAAAGCGAAAGTCTAAATAATGTATTGGGGAATTCAGATCCCAGGGTTTTCTTGTTCATTTATAAGTATCAATCACATTTGCATCATACAGAAGTTCAGTTTATCAACAAAGAGTTATTGTTTTCATAGTTTAATCTCATTTCTCACTGCAAGATAGGCCATATATGGCAGATCATGATAAAGACTTTGGTTTATTTTCTTTTTGGTTGTATATGTATAATGCCAACAAGGAAAATGTATCTTATTAATGTATAAACAGAGCATTCAGAAAAAGTGAAGATATTACAATTCAAATATTTTGAGATATGTACAAGTTTCTATCAATATTTTGGACGTTCTGTATAAATTATCCATTTTGAAAATTGCACTTTTTAGGATAATTTGCTTTCATTACAAACAAGAGCCTAATAGTCTTTCTTTGAAATTTACTTGCTGTCCTTAACTGCTGGCTCGACTATCAAAGGAAAATTGCTGCCATTGGAAAATTGACCATTCTAAATCTAACAGTGCCATACCCTGAAAGTTGACCAGAATAGAAAAAGTGGCCTGCTAATGTTTCAGTACACATAACTAAGTTCTTATCACTGAATTAATTTTGTTAAATATTTTTTTTTCTTCATATTCACCAGATTGTGTTAAGAAAAGGGCAAATAATGACCATGATGAAGAGCAGAAGACACTTGCAGTTACTGAGTGAGTAAGATAATATTTGTATGGGATTCCTAAATGATTTCTTATTTTCTAATTACACCAGTTTTGAATTCAGATAATACAGGTTGAGTGACATTTTCTAAGCATATATGGTGTAGCATTTCTGATGGCATTGTTATATGTTTTGTTTAGGTATGATTATTACGTTTTCTGATGGCATTGTTATATGTTTTGTTTTAGGTGTGATTATTAAGTTTTCTGATGGCATTGTTATATGTTTAGTTTTAGGTGTGAGTATTAAGTTTTCTGATGGCATTGTTATATTTTTGTTTTAGGTGTGAGTATTAAGTTTTCTGCTAGCATTGAAATATGTTTTGTTTTTGGTATGATTATTAAGTTTTCTAACTGCATTCAGCTGAATTCTTATAAACTAAAATTAGGTAATAATTAATTTATTGTTTGAAAGACATTTGTATACTGTATTGTCAATTTTTTTGTTTGTTTGTTACACCTAAAATATTTTTTACCATATTTCACCCACACTTGTGGAATGAATTGTCCATTAAAATTAGACACAAAGACAGAGTGGTCCCTTTAAAGAGTGCTCTTAAAACTCACCTTTTAAGACTGCAGGGAGAAATTTAGAGAACTATTAATGTTTTGTATCTTATATATTTTCAGCATGTTTTTATGTTTTTGTCATTTGTTTTTCTGTTGTGTAGTCCTATCATTATAGATGTTGTAAAGCACTTAGAGCTTGAAAAGATTAGACGCTATACAAAGTCCTCATTATTATTATTATTGTTATTATTATTAAATCTAGCTGATTTCAACAGTATGATAGTCAGGGTCTAAGCTATGGTACATAGCTGTAAATTTGCATTTATCTGTGGTCATATGTAATTACTCTATGGTCTTAAACTAAGGGTGATTTATATCTATACTTTGTGTAACCTTAATAATAATTATAATAATTATGTTTATGAGTTTGGGGTAGTTCTCATTGGATAGTTAAGTCAGATTGTTTTTTTTTATACTCCATTGTGTCTGGAATGCCACATTGTGAGTAGGAACAAATTATGATTTAGGGCATTTATGGATATATGGATGGAGAGAACTAAGCATTTAACTCCTTCCTTTTTGGGATTCGTATTTCCTATGTTCTTGTTTTGACATCAGTCTTTAGATGTGTTAAAAAATGTGTTTAGATATAACTTGAGAGGACAAGTTTATTTGGATTACTCACTGGAATTACAATGTGCATGTTGGACTAAAAAAATATTCTGGAACTATTGCAAATTGTTTCAAAGGATTTCTTGACAATACCAGCATGCTACTATTCCAAATTGTTTCAGATGATTTCTTGACAATGCCATCATCCTACTTTTACAAATTGATTCAAAGGATTTCTTGACAATGCCATCATCCTACTATCGCAAATTGTTTCAAATGATTTCTTGACAATGCCATCATCCTACTATTACAAATTGATTCAAAGGATTTCTTGACAATGCCATCATCCTACTATCGCAAATTGTTTCAAATGATTTCTTGACAATGCCATCATCCTACTATTACAAATTGATTCAAAGGATTTCTTGACAATGCCATCATCCTACTATCGCAAATTGTTTCAAATGATTTCTTGACAATGCCATCATCCTACTATCGCAAATTGTTTCAAAGGATTTCTTGACAATTCCATCATGCTACTGTTTTAAATTGTTTCAAAGGATTTCTTGACAATTCCATCATGCTACTGTTTTAAATTGTTTCAAAGGATTTCATGACAATGCCATCATGCTACATTAGGACTCTTGGCAGACCATTTTATTCAAGAATCTGGAATTTAGTCAGTACAGTCAATTATTTTGGAAATGTGTTGAACGTGTTTAGAATTATATTGGATATGTTCATAAAACTTAAAGTTCCTCTTAAATTTTCATTTTCTGCCTTTGATTGTTGAATTTATGTTTCACAAAACATGTGTTTTGTGACTTTCTATTATTTTGTCTATGAATATAAAGTTGTAATGCAAAAATGCTAACAAGTTTAGAAAAGTTCAACATATAAATTATTTCCCTAGAATGAAAAGCGAAAATTCTAAAGGAACTTAAAGTCTTGTGAATTAAATCCCCCAAACTCCTAAAACTTCTATAACAAGTCCAAGAGTTTAGTGTTGGAAATGAATTCCAATATTGAATATGCTGATGTGTTAATAATCTTGGATGATCTTATGTATCAATACAATGATACATATAAACCATACAATCTACAAAAATGGACAACAATTAGCTATGTAATATGTTGTTTACATATAAACCTTACAATCTACAAACATGGACAAGAATTAGCTATGTAATATGTTTTTTATATATAAACCTTACAAACTACAAACATGGACAGGAATTAGGTATGTAATATGTTGTTTACATATGATCCTTACAATCTACAAACATGGACGTGGTTAGACACACAATATACAGGGACTGCCTTGGTGACATGTGGTTAGATTGTCTGCCTTGGATGCAGGAGGTTGTGGGTTCAACCCCCAGCCGAGTCATCAAAGATGTACATACAGGTTATCATGCACTGAAACATGACATTAAACTAAAAACAAAAACAAATAAAAGTTAGGAAGTATATGTAAGATGGAATGCATCCTATGAATCATTTAAATGTTAATTCATAAGAGTAAATAAACTCACCTCCATTCACAGAAGAATGGATACAAAATTGTCGGATGTGGGAAGTCGTGGGCTAGAACCCCAGCTGTGTCATACCAGAGACTTATAAAATGGTACTACCAGCTGCCTTACTTGATGCCCAACATAAAGAGATTTGTACTGGGACTGGCCAGCCTGGTGTCAGGATAATCTGACTGGTTGGAACATCATATGCTACATATCTGACTCATGAGGCCCCAGTGCTTGACATCACTATAAACTACAACACTGCAGACGTCCTAGCAGTATGACAAAAAGGTTTTAATGGTGTAATAAAAATCCAAATCACACACACATGCTAGCCATGTCAAAATAAATTCATATAAGTAACTAAAATTAGATGGGAGTCCAATATTGCCCTCTTGGACTTGACCCTAGGGGAACACACTTTGTGATGATGTTTGCCGCAAACAGGGATCGTAGGGATGGGTCTTAAACCATGATCATATTTACTGTCATGTGCCTTCACATGGTTCACTTGATTCTAAATGCAAAAAAAGTAACTGCAGCTAGTGTTTACTCTTTTTTATTTCATTTGAACTAACTGCACTCTACATTTTTTTTCTTCAGAACTTTAAGAGGCTGATTGCAAACAGGCATAGAAAAATCCATCCGCCATTGACAAGAAGATGTTTTTGAGATTGTAATTACTGAAATTGTAAAATCTATATTAAATTCCATGCAGATGTAGTGTTATTTACATTTAGTGTATTCATGGCTCTTGTCTGTTTGTAATGACATTTGTCATTATGTTAACTAGAAATTGACAATTTCCTAGCTTTGACAACTAGTTAGTCCTGTTTAATATATCCAGACCTTAATTTGTAACACCTATGATTTTCGGGGTACCATCTCTCAGACCATGTTACAAGGAATTGTAAACATTTTTTTAAACAATTAATATATGTCTGGTTTATTGCTATTCATTTCTAGTTGTTTCAGCCACACAGTATCTCCACCGTAAGAAGAAAATTTATGTGGAAAATAACTGATGAGAAAGCATTCATCTTATAATACTTTAGTATCTGTTCCATTCGCAAATATCTTACAGTTGATGCCACTAAAACACTTGTGTGTTCATTAGTACTTTCAAGACTGGACTATTGTAACTGTTTGGTTCTTCACAATATCAACTCCAGAAACTTCAAAAAGTTCAAAACACAGCTGCTCAGATCATCTTTAGAATACCTTGATCAGAGCACACTTCACCACTGCTCTGTACTCTATGCTGGCCATCCATTCGATACAGAATCATACACAAAATTTGTTCTCTGTGCTACATTTCACTGACAGACTCCAGTCCAACATACATGTCCAGCCTCACCCATGTGTATACACTAGCAAGATACTTACGCTCAATCTTCTGACAATCTTCTACTCATTGTTCCCACAACATTTTTTGCATTCCAGGGCCTGGCGATGTGGAACAAATTGCCCATTGAAATCAGAAAGACAGTGGTCCCTGTTAAGAGTGCACCTAAAACTAATAACTTGTTGTATCTTATATATCATTAGCAATATTATTATTATTATAATTAATTGCAGTCATTGTTACCTTCAATATCACTATTATAATAGCTCTTTCCTAATCTTGTCAACAATATTGAAGATATTTTATATGATAATGCTTTCACAGAATTCTTTTATATGAATAATAATATGTTAATGTTCCATTACTGCATAAAGCATTACTGAGGGTGTTTTAATGACATCTTTAGCTTTTTCAAAATACTGAGATTGAATCACCGAATGCTGCACAATCAAAAGACTTGCTGTGAGAAAACTGATTATCTTTACCACATATTGATGGCTTTCTGACCAACTGAAATACTGTAAGCAAAATACCTTACACTTATTGATGGCTTTCTGACCAACTGAAATACTGTAAGCAAAATACCTTACACTTATTGATGGCTTTCTGACCAACTGAAATACTGTAAGCAAAATACCTTACACTTATTGATGGCTTTCTGACCAACTGAAATACTGTAAGCAAAATACCTTACACTTATTGATGGCTTTCTGACCAACTGAAATACTATAAGCAAAATACCTTACAGCCGGCTCAACCAGCAAACCAGGTATTGACTATGTTGAGAAATAATCTTTACAGAAGCATTCTTCAACCGTGAATATATGTGAAATATAAAATGGAACATACAGATTGACTTCTTTATACATTGCATGTATAAAAGAATTAGAAAATGCTCACGTTCTTATAAATAAGTGGTTACTTTTGTTGGATACAGATTAATAAATGAGCTTGTGTATTATGATAATAATCTCGTACAGTAGTTCTGATAAAATAATATATTTTTTTAAAAACAAATTCACATGCTTGAATGCACAATTTATCATTGCATTCATGCTTGACTGTCTTACATATTAGTACACAGTACGTGATTATTCTTTTAGCCTTTCTTAGATGTAGAGTTGTAGATCTGTTTTCTTGTAATCTCACTGTTGATGTTGGCTTGGAGGACAGTATTGGTTTACTTGCTGCGAGGGTCAAGATCTTTAGAACTGATATGTTTCTAGGAATAAAGAGGTTCACAAGTGGACCGCAAGGAGCAGACCATTCAATAAGAGCTGCGAAACTAGAAATACTTAAAGATTATCAACAGTTCACCATAATTATTCCAATGTGAAATCCTACTTGCATAATAATCCTACTCACATAATAATCCTAGCTGGCCTATAATTTATATATGCTATACATTTTATCCATGGTTTTCATTCACCATTCAGTTCAACTTCAGTACAGCAGCTAATTTCTTCATGACATCACGCTTCAAAGATTGTAACACATTTCTGATTGGATAATTTGAATGGAATCATTAAGGCAAACATGGAGGGAAATGTATGGCTGAGAGTGATTGTACAACTCTCATAACTTCACCATTTATGTCTTTTTGGCTAGAAGTCATAAATCATTAACTAAGTTAAAAAGAAATAAAAATAAAATTAATTTGCTGCTAAAGCATGCAATCTCATTCATTCATTCATAAACAATGCATACTGTAATGACTATAAACATTTGGACATGAAAAAATAATATTTTCAGTTGTGTCCCAAGATTTATATACTTTTAAAAATTATTGTCGTTTTCCTGTGCCAAAACATATAGACATAACGTCGAGATCAAAAGATTTACTGCATATGTTCAGCTCTTACTCATTTACAATGTTATTAACTGCTATGATTGTACTTGTATTATTAATTTGCATATTTTCCAATTTCCCAATAAGAAATAAAAGGTAAATAAAAATTAATTCAAAGAGTACTTAGAGTTTACCAGATGACCAGTACACTAATATAGTGTACAGACCAGTACTTACACAGGAAAATTGTATACCATTGTCTATTCCCAAAAATACTAGATGCAGATATTTGCTTTATTCATCATTTTTACCAAATCTCATACTTCTAAATCACGTTAATACAATAAATTAGAAAATTGGATACATTCTGAAATACACAATTTGTTTAAAACATGCAAATGAATTGGTGATATAGGTTTCATCTGTTTAAATGTTTTTTAAATCTAGCATGTGATGTTATAACTTTCCTTGCTGGAGTCCTGAATCTGTTTGGTAATTAACTGACCCAAACAGGAAACAGACCATACACAATGGTGGCAAATAAGGTTTACTATTTTATTTATTGCAACCCACATACTCAAGATATACTGCTTTTCAAAAATACAAGTGACCCAGCAACATGATTTAAATAACTTGAAATTACACACATCTTTAATTATACATAACCAGTTTGAAGTATATTGCCAATAGTGATCATGATTGCTACATTTTCATTTTGTGTTTTGGTATTCATTCACCTTTGACTTTGGCAAGTTGTTTTTGACATTTCCTTTTGTTTATAATTGGCAGATATGTGTTTCGTTTTCTGACAGGATATCAGGTAACTCTCTCAAATATGAAACTGGATTGGGAAAAGAGGGATTTTTGTCTGGCTACAATACTGACACCTGTTATAATTGGTAGAGAGACTGGATTGGGAAAAGAGGGAGTTTTGTCTGCCTACAATACTGACATCTGTTATAATTGGTAGAGAGACTAAGTTGGGAAAAGAGGGATTTTTGTCTGGCTACAATACTGACATCTGTTATAATTGGTAGAGAGACTGGATTGGGAAAAGAGGGATTTTTGTCTGGCTACAATACCGACATCTGTTATAATTGGTAGAGAGACTGGATTGGGAAAAGAGGGAATTTTGTCTGGCTACAATACTGACATCTGTTATAATTGGTAGAGAGACTGGATTGGGAAAAAAGGGGTTTTTGTCTGGCTACAATACTGACACCTGTTCTACAACATTAATTTACACCATTTAACTCTTGTAAAGTTTTAAGTTGTTTGCATGGTACTAAATATTACTACAGTATTGTGTTCTAATATTGTACAGATCTTAAATATGTACCTTTTAAAACTAATTTAGGATGTCCCATGATTGCTGTAATAAAGACAAAATCTAAAAAACGAGATGTTGTAAATATTTTGTCTACTTCTCATATTCCAATTGAAAAAGAAAAACTTTTTTTATAAGTATTCTTTACTTAACTTATCTTACAATATATTATTAAATATGGTTTACTCTTGTTCAAAGTGTTTTGCTGTGAATAAACTTTCCTTATAATACGAACTTTTTATTATTATTCTGAGTTTCAGAAAGAGTCACTTTAACCCTAAATGAAAAATGCAAAGACAAATTTTCAATGATTCTACTCAGTTGCTTATTAACACATTAACCCCTAGCGACAACTTTACGGGGCATGAGGTAGTAGCCTTCCAAGGTTTGTAGCATCAAGTTCATACAATAAAGTTGGTGGTATTATAGAAAGGTAGACAGATGTAGCTTTACAATGATAGCAAATAATCTGGACATTTTAGTTGCACTACAAAATACAGAGGGAAAAAACGAAATTCTCACCCAAAATTCGCCCATGGTCGGAATCCGAATTTGTGCCCAGTTTTTAGACTTTATGGCCTCATATTTACGGCAGACCGGTTTGAGGCGCACACAGACAGGTGAACCTGTGCAAAAAGTAGGATAAGGTGGACATTTTGAATAGTCTTCTCCGTACGAAAATTATGGGTCTGTTAAGCAGCAACAATAACAAAGAATCGTCCACATTTTTTCCTTCAGATCATTCGCCAGCAAACTAATTAATGAAAACCATTTTCTGTAGCACAATTAGCCATTTGTCTAACGGAATATTGCTTGGAAATCGATGTATTAGGATGTATTCAGAAATAGTATCCCAAATGTGTTTCCTACTCACATTTCAATCGAAAACAGCAAAAACCTCCAGGGGTTAATGTGTTAAAGGTAAGTTACGCCCAGGGCAGTAATGATGGCCCAAAAGGGTTTTGGTACCTCAAGACAGCTGAAACTCAAGACAGCTGACACTAAATACAGTTGACACACAGGACAGCTGAAGCTGAAGACAGCTGACACTCAAACCAGTTGACACTCGGAACAAGCTGAAAATAAAGACAGCAGCAGCAAGAAGGGTGAATTGGACTTCTCTAATTGGGTTAGATTTCAA
Source organism: Unio pictorum (assembly GCA_030141615.1). Taxonomy (NCBI): domain Eukaryota; kingdom Metazoa; phylum Mollusca; class Bivalvia; order Unionida; family Unionidae; genus Unio; species Unio pictorum. The sequence continues at coordinate 5,541,525 of JARLTB010000005.1, read as the reverse complement.
GCAAATAATTTTAAAACTCTGTTTGCCAAACTAAGGCTTAACAATTTTAGAGTTCTGTTTGTCAAATTAAGGCTTTCTCAAAACCGAAATAAAATGTCCAAAAATAACACTAAGGCTTGAAACACAGACGCATATTTTGTTGTCGTGGTTTTGTTAGTTCTTATGGTTTTAGACGAATATTTTATGAAGTCCAATACGATATCTTGATCTAGGGTCATGCAAATTTATCGTCACAAATCTATGTGTGATTGACTGAGCATGACTAAAGAAATTTCTAAAGAGATTATATATAATCCATATCTCCACTGCACCAGGTCTGGTGAATATTTCGTAGCGTATGAGCATCAACTCCATTAAACACACCAAGAATATTACAGTTATCCCTGATTATTTTTGGTATTTGTGTATATCTCTGAGTAACATAAATCACATCAGTATTTTTATGTCTACCTCTGGAAAATATCCTGGCAGGCTTTGCTTGTTTATCTAACATCACATCATCATGTACGACTAAATTATTAATACTTCCATCAATAGAATCAACACTTGGCGCTTGTTCAATATCAGTGATAAATTCAATAACATCTTCGTCGGATATCGATTTTGCTCTCATTAAAATCCTTTAACACCTCGTAACATCGCTGATCATCTACAGATGGTGCTATCAAATACAATTTGTTCAATTTTAGCCACCTCGTTATTAGATTAAGTCACAACTGCGTCTAGCCACTTCCAGATAGTCAAATTATAATCAAGGGAATACAATTTGGTAATGCTGCTTGATACTTAACGGGTTCTCATGCTTTTGTCGCCGAAACATCAATTACATTCATGTTATTATAAATAAATTATGGATCTATATTATGTGAAATGCACGACACGTACTAGCACAAACGAGTTGAGAACAATTACAACAAGTAATAACAGATCAGAATTTGCTGGTAAGTGTGTACAATGTGGTACAAAAAAAAATAGATTTGTTTCTATGAAACCGAGTAATGTTTGTAAAAAAAAACAAAAAACAAGGTGATATTGCAGCAAAACTGACAAAACTTCCCGGGACTCCATGGGCAAAATATCCAGGAGAAAAACACCTTCCAGGGTATAGTTATTGTGGCCCTGGAATCAGACTCAATATCAGACTTGATAGCCTAGACGAACTCCGACCCGGTGAATATCCAATAAACGCTATTGATAAGGTGTGTCATGCTCATGATGTTGGTTATAAAAGTAGCAATCTGCAACATAGACATATTACAGATGTGAAATTGATTCATGCGTTGAATTCTATCACTGATAAATCCTTCAAGAAAAAGTAGCTTCGTGGTTGATAAAATCAGCGATGAAAAGTAAATTAATGCTGGGTGCTGGTAATTAATAATAATATGGAATCTATTTATTATTCCCCAAGAGGATACTGGCGTGGTAAATCAGCAATCAATAAACTCGCTAATGTGGGAAAAGTAAAAAATACCACCACGGCAGATTGGTTATCCAACAGGCGATATGGCAGATTTATCTAACACCACCTAAACAAATTAACTTCGCACATTTTGATGTCAGCGCCCCTAATGAAGTTCATAAGGGTGATATATTATTTCTTCCGCATGATACTGTTAATCATTGGACATACAAATACGCGCTAACCTTAGTTGATGTTGCGAGTAGATACAAGGAAGCTGAACCATTGTTGACCAGGTCATCAACTGAAGTAGCTTCTGCATTTGAAAGGATTTATCGACGAGATCCTCTGCAGTGGCCAAATCTATTACAGGTTGATCCTGGCAATGAATGTCAGGGTGCAGTGTTATAAACAATGAAACATCATAATACCACGTTACGACGAGGACATACTGCACTATATCGCGATCAGGCAATTGTTGAACGATTTAATCGGACATTTGATGAGCGGTTATTTGGATATCAATACGCGAAGGAATTCATCGAAGATAAACGATCTCGTGAATGGGTCAAGAGATTACCAGGTGTGATAGCTGCGCTAAATAATGAAAGTACTCGAACAATCAATATGAAACCTGTTATCGCCATCAGAAACAAGTATATACCCGTACAAACGCGAAATGATTTTTCAAAACAACGAATACTCGGCAATGTCACTGAGATATTTGTACGAGCCGGGTGAACTTGAAGGTGGTCAAAAAAGAGCTACTGATCATATCTGGAGTGTTACTACACACATACATAACAAGATCCACGGGTAGACCCGTAATCTATAGATTAGATTAAACTGCTCCTCAGCGTAGATTTACACATGAACAATTACAAGTGATACCCGAGGATATTCAATTACCTCCGCGTGGTCTTAATCAGCACCTCTGCGTCTGTTACACTCAAGACCGGTCAACATCACATTATCTCTGGTACGACGAAGACTGCTATTTTTTGTCTGCGGTAAACTGGCGAGGATCTTTATCCGAATACTGCCAATGCACTATACAATTACAGCTCGTGTGAATTATATTGTTGATGTTTCAGCGTAATTATAAATTCAACATAAATATCAAATTCTCGTTTATTTTTTGTATCCTGTTGTTTATAACCAGCGAGTTTTTTTTCTTATTATATCATCGCTGACAATATCACTGATAGTGGTGTCATTAGCATCTAAAACAACACTTCGACGTTGATTTATTCTTCGTACTCTGGACACTGCAAGATAAACTAAATTCGACCACTCGATGCGATCATCTACGATCCAAACAATCGTATCGGATATATTCAATCCCCGCGATGGCTGTATCGTCATTGCTTTTCCTAGCGTCCACGGAGATTTATCAGCGCGAAATGCATCTTCGACAACACTATCAACCAACACAATATCATTTAGCACGAGTGTTTGTTTTTCAGTTTGTCCTGGAATATCATCGTCAATGTAGGCGTATAATACAGTGGCACTGGAAGTGTTGCAAATTTTTCTTTATATGTTTGAAACAACCGCGCTTGAAGTGTGTCTCTGACTATCTTTCTACTTACCACTATCAAATCGTTTGGTCTCCACGCTTCCAAAAAAATATTTAATGGGGTTTCTGAAATTATTTCACGCGCTATTTCACACTGGATTTTATCCGGTTGTAATCTGATTAATTTCTTGAACTCAATTCTGGATCAAGAGATCTATGATCAATGTTAATTTCTTCATAATAATCTACAAAATTCTTAAGCCAAATATGCGGAGACAAACCGACAAATGGTGGTGGTTGATCATAATCGCCACACGTTGTCACAGCTGTATTTTTCGGTAACAACCACCCGAGATACATTTTTAATATATCTAACGACACTGTGCATATCTCATCCCAAATAATTATTTCAGGAATAGATTTCTCAAACATTCGATCAGGAGTCCATGCGTCACCTTTCCATCGAAATAAACTGTGATATGTGAAGCATTTAACTCCTCTCTCTCTCATCTCTCTTGCAAGTATGTGTGTTGGTGTTAGCACAATCATGTTTGCTTTCCCTTGAAATAATTCGATCACTCGTGTTGTTTTTCCAAACCCACAGCATCCGTTTAAGTAAACGGTTTTATATCTACATATTGGATCGGATAACGAAAGATTTTCCATAGTTCTGATATCTGATTATTTTTTTAATGTAATTAACTTAAATCGTAACATCCTCGTATTTAGAATAATCGTGTAACAATTGATTTTTTATTCTCCATGATCCCCAACACTCATCGGAATTTGTAAATTCAGCCACTGCTTCGCTATGTTTGATATCTATAAAAAATGAATCAGTTGCGACTCTAACCGTAAATTCAGGAAATCTATTTATCATCGATAGCAAATTGATAGAAGCATAAGCCAGCATAGACACCCTTAGATGTACGTATTGGAGACATTCTCCATTAATGTAGCTAACAATTGTACCGAATTTTGTTCTATAGGACAAGAAAGCATCTTTACGATTGACATATATCTCTAGATGTTGCATCCGCAATTATGAAATCGTATTCATCATCATGTAGAAATAATCTTGAATAATGTCGTTTGTGATCATATGCTCCACCCTGGATGAATTTACCAATTATTCTTCTACCGAGATCCTTTGCATGTTTATTCCTGACCTCAAAGATCTCCTTGGATGCTTTAACAATATTTTGTTCGTCGAGATCAGGAATTTTTTCTGTGTATTCGTTAATTATACTATCGAGACTATCGGGTTGTGGTAACCAAATTTCAGTCTGTGTGTGATATGATATAATTGCCTCGGAGACAGTCAGCGATATCAGTATTTTACAATCGATCACATACCATAATAACACTATTTTCAGATATATGTGTACCAAACCAAACATAACAGCATGGATTAAGTACTATAGCGATCTCGAATAATACCACACGAGCGAATCCGGTTAGATCAAAATCGGGTAAAGGCCCATTAATCGCAACTCGTGTCATCGAGTGGGTGGGATGTCCAAATTGTTTAAAATACCCAGCGCACTCTCCTTACCCGAGAAAACTCCCTGGATTACACGCAACCATACAAACCGAAAAAACATTTTAAGGATCATATTTGGTATTCCATAATCCACCGTGTCCGTCTTCTACACAACTGGCTGGTTTCCACAGGTTTTTCTTTTCTCGCGTAACGAGTTGCAACTGACGGGATTGTAAAACAGGTTGTTAGTAATTCCTCGTTATTTTCCGTTAAAAAATTCCGAGCTAGTTTTCTCATCGCGTCAGTACGGTATATTTCACCATTAGGCCTTAAAGATTGGTCGAATTTACACTCTTCGTCTTCAAAAATCTGAAATAACCACACTGACACAGGATCGTTCTTACTTTCCGCGTGAATAAAATTGAACAAATTCCCCGTGTAGTATTTTATGGTTCTAACCCGTGGAAATATTGTTACTGGGTTAGACCACGCGTATGCATTATGATCAATGATCTTGATTGGAGTTCCCTTTGATTTATATTTCGATTCGTATAATACTTTTCCTGTTATCGTCGATACGATTATTGGGAATCTTAATGATGTTTCTAACGCAGCCACATTTTGAATTGTTGCCTCAGCGTCCTTGGCTGCTAGTGCGCATTCATTTATTTTTTTACGTCTTAGATATCAATTTGTTTGCACGTAACGCATTTGTAAAATGCTCTATTATTCGTTCGGCTACACAATTTATTCTTGACTGCGACATTTTCATAGGTTTTTTTTCTCAACACTCGGTTTGTCATTTATTGGATAAATCCCATAAATAACCGCGGTTACAAGATAAGCTCTCTCGTATTACGGTTTGTCAATTCCAGTCAACGCTCCTGGTTTGGAATCCTGACTCATGGTGACAAGTCATTTTATTTTTCAAGAAAGGATCGAATTTTTCAAGAATAATCCAACTACCTGTTTCTGAACGGATAATGATTTTCACTCTGAAAAAATACTTTCGATGGTCAAGATGCGATATTATACCTGTTACCCTTTTGTCGTTTATGGTACCATCAATTTGAAATGTTGACCAACAATGAAATGCTCCGTCGCGCTTAAATTCATTAAACCCTTCATGGATTGCACCTATCATGTTTCTATCACATATTAGAGCCTTATTTGATGCATCTACGGAGACTCTATCGAGATTGAATTTAACATTTTTCCAGGGCTTGATTTTGGATATCTATCAAACTCCTTCATATTGTAATTAAAACAAGTACAAGTATTTAAATAAAGAATTTATATATAATGAATCACTGTAAATGGCTTATGATAGGATCAGTAACCGTTTGTAACAAATCGTGCAGAAACGAATTCTGTGGATATCATTCACAGAGTGTGCGACGAGGAAGCTTAGGTTCGTCACCTTGTATACGATGTGGTGTTGCAGTACTAGGAAAGACACAGCTGTGCCAATGTGGTGGTAAACGATATAGGAACCTTAAGAGTTATTATGATAAACGAATCAAGGACTCTAACTCTGACACTGTCCCTGACAGCGTCAACGACAAAATCATATGAACACCTCAAGACTATATTACTAGATTTTCAATAAATAATAATTAAAGCAAATAATGGTACAAATAAAAGACATGTATAAAAATGGGCCAAGAATTTCAACTACACCCCACGATCATCAACTATGAAGCATCACGTGATGGTGTAGTCGGACACCGCAGACTGAAAAAGCCAGTAGGGGTTATCAACAATCAGGGGTATCTTAGATTTACTGTTGAAAGGAAAACCCATTTTATTCATAGATTCACCTACGAAGTATATAACGGAGAAATCGCAGATGGTTTTGAGATTGACCATATTGATGGGAATCCTAGGAATAATTCTTTAACGATTTTACGAGCTATCACTCAGAATAATACACTTGGAAAAACCGGTACTTGTAAATCCGCTGGAAAAAGAGCGGTTAAATCTCTCAACAGAGAAACTAACGAAGAATTAATATTTCAATCAAGGAATGAAGCCGGCAACTATTTTGATATTTGCGAGCCTTTGGTTCGACGTGTTGTAGAATATATATATAAGTCAGCACTTTCAAAGCGATTTGGACACAGCATTCGGTTTGAATATTATACAGTAAAGTCTTATTAACACTAGTTACGAGTTTTATACAAATGCACAATTACTGTATAAGAGTCAATAAAAAAGATTCCACTTACCCGTGTGTTCACTCCTGGAATACACACAGTTGTAAAATTTTCACTGTCTTTTATACTCATCTATGACATCGCTGACGGATTTTTTTAATTGGTCTACATTATACCCGTGAAGTTCATATTCGGGGATATCTTCTACACGTATATTATATGATTTTGCAAATTCTCCTCTTGTTTTCGGATGTATATCATTTAAGACCATTTGAATAATCCTTAAATTAAATATTTCCTTGTCGGCGATAACTTGATTACATATTTATATGTATTTCATGATTTCATCTCGCGGGGATTCTTTGGAAAAATTTTCTCTTAGTATATGTTTATATTTTTCAAATTCATTATTTATTTTTATGTTATGTTCAGTAATTCAACGTTGAATGGCTTGATACCACGTACCACCTAGTTCTATCCACCCACGAAAAAGAAAACAGAACTCGAAAATTTCCATCGTATGATATCATTGCATCATAATATGATTCTTTATCTGAAGTATAATTTGACCTTTTAGGTTTGGGCAGATTTTGATAAGATGGTGTCTGAGGTGGGATTTCAGGCCATCCTAGCTCGGTTCTTATAGACTTCGTTATCTGATAGTGTTGTGTCATCGAGATTAGATGATATCAGTGACGACAATTGGGAATACGCGGCTGATGCAGTCTGTAACTTAATTATGTACTCGTGTAATTTATTCTGACGGCATAAGGATATTTTTGTATGATGAATCTTTGTAATTGTTGTCGCCGATGACACACAAATCGTGACAACTACAGGTGCCAGTGCTGTTATCGCTGATAACAATATACCCGTTCCCAGCAATTACACTTGAAAACGAATACACAATAATATCAACTCTAATAATTCGCCTGCGGTATTTGTTATCTTCGTTCTGTACTCGTCAATAAGATGTTTTAGTTTAATTTGAAACTCATGGACTTGATCATATCGATATTGTTGGACATTCATTATACTGTTTACTTAAATCAATTACAAATTCAACGTAGTATGTCATTGATGCCCCAGCTAAATTACCACTGACAGAGGTTATTGTAAATGTTTCCATGGCACCCTTATCTATTATTGCACTCGCAGTATCAATTCCCGTAGATGTACCCGATGCCACATTAAACGGTACTGGTGAAAGCAGGGTCAATCTATAGATACCTTTGACTTCAGCGGCAATATTAATAATATTATTTTGAGGTGTCCACGCGAAAGATCTATTATGTTTCGAGTACACTGTATTGATATTTTGGTTTTGTGGTATTCGGATTTTATCAAGCCGGGTCGCGATAGCAGGACAATCACTAACGATATGGTCCTGTGTTTGTTTAATTGTATCGATATTTGTTTGAATATCAGAAAGTTTCATTGGGACAGTACCAAAGAAATAATCCATGGTTTCATCCAATTTTCTAAAATTCCTACGGAGGTTTGCAAACGCGCCTACATGAACATCATACTCGGCTCGCAGCATTGTTAGTTTATCATCTGTTGTTTTTAGGCTCACCATATATCGTCGTTAGTTTATTGTATAATACATCTACATATTTTTTTTGTCACAGCATCAGTGTCCAATGTTGGATCGCCATGTGCGGTTATTTTATTTGAGTTCATGTCGAGGGTACCTGTCATTGAGTCACCGAATAGTTTTACTCGATTGTTAATACTATATATCACAGTTGGTAAAATAACTCCTGGTTTAATCTTACCGGTGGAATCAAACAACGCTAGGGAATTTTCGGTTACTCCATTAATTGTAACTAGAATATCATTCAAGGAAACATCATTTGTTTTTTTATTTCCCTTCTGTGTTTTGAAATACGACTATTTCGTTTGGATCCACACTTGCGAGGTTTAATATCTCGGACATTTCATCTTCGATTATTACTTTTTTACATCTTTGATTGCATATATTTCCCCGGTGGGTTTTTCAGGTTCGAGAGAGATCTTCCCCAAATATCAATCATTGTGAGATCAACCATTATATTTTAAGATCTCTCTTAAAAGCGATTACTCGTATATTCGTGTACAGTTTTATGGGGTGGTTTAGTTGATGATGATACAGAACTAAGTACATTTAATACTTTCTGACCGCATATTGGTGGGTCGGTCATTTTTTGTGTTGGTATTGTGGAGTACCAGGTCTTCATTTTATGAAAAGATTTTAATTGATGTATATAACGCATAAATTCTTTAGGTGGCGCTAACCCATATGAATCAAAACAAACAATTCCACGTGGATCAATCGTGTATGCAACCCAGTGAATTCTAGGTCCGGTGCTGTTATCGAGATTAATGGTATTGGTTTCAGTGCTGTTTGGTTGTTGTGGTAATTGATCTCGCATAAAAACACCTCTATAAATTTTTATTATATAACATTTTTAACAGCATCGGGTAAATCAAAATTTGATAACGGTGCTAGTAAACTGTATCCGGTAGTCTCAGGCCGTTTCCGCTGTACCATGAATACGGAGTTTCTGGTAGTCTTAGACCTTTTCCTTTTACTGATCTTTTTTTTTTGTATCCGCTTCCAGTCGCCTTCTTTAGTGTCATCTCAGCGACGGTACCAACAGTTCCAAGAGCGGCAGCTTTGTCGACCGCGGGAGCGGCGGTGTCAATTAGCGCTGGTACCTCAGCGAGAAGTGGAAATATACCACCTGATTTTATCATATCTTTTACCGCGGACGCATAGAGAGTGACCTGAACACCTTTTTAATCTTTGCTAAAATCATTGAAATGTTTAATCTGACGAGTTGGCAGTGATAGTTATTCTGACCACCAGACATTTGATTGTGTTTTAACGCTATCGTTGTTCCACATTTTTTAGCTGAATCCGTTTGCAAATTTTTAATCTGACCAGGAGTCAGAGTAACACTAACGTGACTATATGACATTTTATTTAATACTCGATTGATCTGTCTACAAGTTTTTGAAAACACTACATGTTTTGTATTGGCGCATCAACTAACCTCATTCGTCCATCAACACCTTCGAGTAGCATTGATTTGTCTCTGTGTATGACAGCAATTGCTCTGTAATTAGGTATAGTGATAGCACCTGCTGCATTAGTCGGAAGAGTTACACGAGCTCGAAAATGTATGTCAACGACGGACAGTCTGGTTAAATCAAGATGTTCCAACGAAAAGTAATAAATCGGATATCGATTTCTAAAATCTAGTTGTGATATTTGCAGACCGGTATCTACATCATTATCACGCCCCATAAATGTCGGCAAACGATGGTACGCGCGTGCTATTTGGTTTTGTCCTTAATTAAGTAAAATATCCTCAGATGGTTCTTGTTGTCCGCTTAACCTTAATGAGACTGCAGTAGCACCCAGTTGTTCAAATATCGTATGGCTGCGTGTCTGTGAATTTAATCGTGTCTTATCCTGTAACGCAACAAATATATGCCGCGGCTGGCACAGAAACACTCTGTTTTGATGCCATGTGCCATGTAAATATACCGTTAACAGAAGACTCCATAATATATGTTGTTGTTGTTAACCATTATAGCAATGATTTACCACCTGTATCCATAAATGATAGTACCTTTTCCTCTGCGGTGATTGATGGAGTCATTACTGTCATCAACAATGAAAGTTTTGTTATATTTACTTTACCATCAGGATCACCAGCACCATGCCAGACTGCATTATTATCATCACCTTTTCGCACAAGGACTACTGTATGTTTCGCTCCAAAGATAATCTTTCTAATATTTATGCAAAATCCGAAAATATGAGATAACGGAATCGCGCATGAAAATAATCTACGCAGTCCTTGCAACATTGATACGCGTGTTGCAAATCATAGATTGTAATTGGCGGCATTAACATCACTGATAATATCAAAAGCGGCACCTGGTCTTGTATATCTGGCTGTTGGATCAACAACTGCAGTATCTGGTGTTGCCTATTCTTTAACATACTGAACATGTTCAGCGTGATCAGCAATATCCTTAGCGAACATCATAGATGGTCCAGCCGATCTTGTATAATCATCAAAATATCTTGCTAAACTCACTATTGTTGTGGCAACATCAACATCATGCTCAATAGATTCAATCTATCTTCTATCGATCATATATCTAGCGCCACTAAATAATGGCATAATACCATTATTGACAAAACCAACTGGCAAATTTGGGTCATATTCTCCATCAGCATTTGTTCTCCTTCTACTTCATTAAATGCTTCAGCGGGTAGAAAGTATTTGCTTGTATCTTGAACCTGAAGTTCGATTCTTGATCGACTATTTGGTTGTATTGCGTTATGGGAATAAAACTGATAATTACGTACAGAAGCATTTTTGAGAACTGGGGCATCCATATCCAATGCTGAGTTGGGTGAAGATTTGAACATTTTATTATATATTTCTCGATCTAAATCGCGATCTCCCTGGGGATTTCAAACCACTTCCCGCTTTCATATTTGCAGTAATATTCCCCTGAGCATCAAATCCTTCATTTATTCGCTCTGATATTTTTTGATCCACCGTGCTATTTATTATTTTGCTAACACTCGCAGGCATAATCTCCGTAGATGGTAGTTTTCCCGGTGGTCGTTTTTTTTCGTCATCGAATCAGTGTAAATAGTTTTTCTTTGGCCGCGGAAAAAATTCTTTACCAGCAACATCACCAACAGCGCTAATACCCTTATCACGAATAACATCAATAGCTTTCATCGATAATTGTTTTGCGATTGGTGCGATGTTTGGAGCCATCCTTGCAAATAAACCTTGAACAACATCACCGAGACCACCTTCATAATACACCTTATACACAGGCAATCGTGAATTTACTACGTAAGTCATAGTCGGCGTATAGTGGTTGTAGTGTATGATCATCTTATATAATTATTATTTATCTAATTGCATGACTAATTGTCAGGGACAATCAATCACCGGTGACATTAGTCACTGTGTTGATCATCAGCTAGTTCATGGATAAATTCTCGATATCCCCAATATCCATGATACCACCTTCAAATTTTCGTCGGCAGATATCAGCGGCTTCATTATTTCCGGTGAATATTTTCCGGCTCGTTTCCCCCGATGGCAATTTCTAATCGTGCTATGTCGTCTACGATATTATTAGGACAGGGAACACGACCACTACCATGGGTTCCAGAATGAGATAATCCCTCACCGGTAACACCAGTTACAACTTGCGCATCGCGAGATATTTCTTCCAATGATCTATTAATTCTTTCCAAATCATCATCTGTTATTTGTTCTTGTTGAGATGAGAAAGACTCTTGTTTTGAAGAATTTTGTCTTTTTCTTTGCGATTTTCGCTGTTTTAATTCTTCTTTTCGCTGTTTTAATTCTTCTATTCGCTGTTTTTGCTCTTCCAAGTGATTGTTTTACATAGGTAGGACACCACATAGAGTAGAAATGAAGGTTTTACATAGGTATGTGACCACATGGAGTACAAATGTAGGTTTGACATACGTATGACACCACATAGAGTACAAGTGAAGAATTTACATAGGTATGACACCACACAGAGTGCAAGGGAAGGTTTTACATAGGTATGACACCACATGGTGTACAAGGGAAGGTTTTACATAGGTATGACACCACATAGAGTACAAGGGAAGGTTTTACATAGTTATGACACCACATATAGTACAAGCGAAGGATTCACATAGGTATGATACCACATGGAGTACAACTGAAGGTGTTACATAGTTATGACACCACATGGAGTACAAGTGAAGGTTTTACATGCGTATGACACCATATAGAGTACAAGTGATGGTTTGTTCATAGGTATAACACCACATGGAGGACAAGTGATGGTGTTACATAGGTATGACACCACATGGATTGCTAGTAAAGGGTTTATAGAGGTATGACACCACATATAGTACAAGCGAAGGATTCACATAGGTATGATACCACATGGAGTACAACTGAAGGTGTTACATAGTTATGACACCACATGGAGTACAAGTGAAGGTTTTACATGCGTATGACACCATATAGAGTACAAGTGATGGTTTGTTCATAGGTATAACACCACATGGAGGACAAGTGATGGTGTTACATAGGTATGACACCACATGGATTGCTAGTAAAGGGTTTATAGAGGTATGACACCACATATAGTACAAGCGAAGGATTCACATAGGTATGATACCACATGGAGTACAACTGAAGGTGTTACATAGTTATGACACCACATGGAGTACAAGTGAAGGTTTTACATGCGTATGACACCATATAGAGTACAAGTGATGGTTTGTTCATAGGTATAACACCACATGGAGGACAAGTGATGGTGTTACATAGGTATGACACCACATGGATTGCTAGTAAAGGGTTTATAGAGGTATGACACCACATGGAGTACAAGTGAAGGTTTTACATAGGTATGTCACCACATGGAGTACAAGTGAAGGTTTTATCTAGGTATTAGCATCAGAATCAAGACAGAACTATTCCAAGTGCTGTTAGTTTTAAAAGGTCAAGGTCACAGTCATGTATTTAAAACAATACATTTGATGGGTTTAATAAACCCCAGTCTGATTTTATTATGGAGAATTATGAACCATTCATGTCAAATGGTTCTATATCGCTATTGGTGTCACGAAAATGTGTATGACTGAGCAGCAGAGAGGGTGAATCCTACAACGTTTTGAGACAAAATTTGATTGAAATCCTAAAACGAGCCGTCCTATAATCTCATTTCAACCAAAAGATGGCGAATCCTACAACGTTTTCAGACAAAAAAAATTGATTGAATCCTTAAAACGATCCGTAGGATTTCGTTGAAATCCCCCTACGAAATCATTTTAACTAAAAAAATGAAAACGAAGATTTTTACGATTTTTTAATTAATTTTGGTCGCAACTTGTTGTCATCCACCCTCTCTGCTGCTTAGTGATTTCATCACTGGTTAACAAAAAATAATAAATGATTTTAACCGAATATTTGATCCAGTCCGATACGATATCGTGTCCGAGGATCATGTAGATTTATTGTTGCGAATCCGTGCGGAGTCGACTGAGCATGACTAAAGAAATCTCGAAATTGATTGAAGTCCATATCAGAACACCATGTCTGCCATATATTTCGTAGCGTATGTGTATCAACGCCGTTGAATACAGAAAGAATATTGCAGTTATCTCTGATCACTTTTGGAACCTGAGTGTAGCGTTGAGTGACATATATCACGTCAGTGTTTTTGTGACGCCCACGGGAAAAGATCCTAGCAGGATTTTTTTGTTTATCCAACATTATATCGTCGTATACGACTAAATTGTTAATATCTCCATCAATATCATCAATGCTCGGTGCTTCATCGATATCGGTTATAAACTCAATAATACCCTCTCCGGATTTTTCTACCGCGCTGTCGTTAAAATCTTTTAGCACTTCATAACATCGTTGATCATCTACGCTAGGGGCAATTAAATACAACTTATCCCATTTCATCCATCTCATTATTAAATTGAGCAACAATTGCGTTTTACCGGATCCAGATGGCCCGATTATAATCATCCGGATAGAGTTTGGTAGCGCTGCATGATGCTTAACTGGTTCTCTTCTTTTAGTCGCTGAAAAATCAATTATATCCATATCTCTATACATAAATTATGGATCTATATTGTGTGAAGTGCAAAACGCGTACTGGCACAGAAGATGTGACGACGGTTACAACTAAAAATAACCGATCAGCGCTTTCTGGTAAATGCATGCAATGTGGTACAAAGAAATTTAGATTTGTGTCTATGAAATCTGATTTAAAAAAAAACGAGGAGGTGATATCGCAGCCAAATTGGCAAAGCTCCCTGGAACCCCATGGGCAAAGTACCCCGGAGAAAAGCACCTCCCAGGATATAGCTACTGTGGACCGGGAACCAGACTTGATATCAGACTCAATAATCAAAATCAACCCAACCCCGGTGAAGAACCAATAAACGCCATTGATAAGGCCTGTCACCTTCATGATGTTGCTTATAAAAGCAGCAATCTGCAACACAGGCATCTAGCAGATGTGAAATTAATTCATGCGTTAAATGCTATTCCTGATAAATCCTTCAAAGAAAAATTGGCTTCATTTTTGATAAAATCGGCTATGAAAAGCAAATTGATGTTAGGTGCCGGTAATTAATAATATGGAATCAATTTATTATTCCCCAAGAGGATACTGGAGGGGTAAATCAGCAGTCCATAAACTCGCTAGCGCTGCAAAAGTGAAAAAAACCACTGCGGCTAATTGGTTATCCAAACAGGCACTATGGCAAATTTATCTACCACCGCCTAAACAAATTCAATTCTCGCATTTTGATGTGACCGCTCCTAATGAAGTTCATCAGGCTGATATATTATTTCTGCCTCATGATCGTGGTTACAAATATGCGCTAACCGTAGTTGATATTGCAAGTCGATACAAAGAAGCAGAACCGTTAAAAACAAAATCAGCCACTGAAGTCGCTTCTGCATTTGAGAGGATTTATCGAAGGGGTCCTCTGCACTGGCCAAATCTATTGCAGGTTGATCCTGGCAAGGAATTTCAGGGTGTAGTATTATCTACAATGAAACATCATAATGTCACCATACGACGAGGGCATACTGCGCTACATCGCGATCAGGCCATTGTAGAACGATTTAATCGGACTCTTGCTGAACGGTTATTTGGATATCAATATGCAAAAGAATTCATTCAAGAAAAGCGATCGCGTGAATGGGTTAAAAGATTACCATCTGTGATTACTGCACTGAATAACGAGATTACTAGAACAATCAACATGAAACCTATCAACGCGATTAAAAAGAAGTCAATACCCGTACAACCACAAAAAGATTTCAAAGAACCAATTCTTGGTAGTAATGTCATTGTGAGGTACTTATACGAACCAGGAGAGCTTGAAGGGGGTAGAAAAAGGGCTACTGATCCTATTTGGAGCGTCACTACGCATAAGATATCTACTATAACACGATCAACTGGTAGACCTCCAGTCTATAAACTGGATTCAACTGCCCCTCAACGTGGATTTACTCGACAACAACTACAGGTAATTCCCGAGGATACTCAATTGCCACCGCATGGTCTTAACTAGCACCGTTGCGTCTATTGCACTCAAGACAAGTCAACATCACATTATTTCTGACATGACCGAGACTGTTATTTTTTCTGTCTACGGTGAATTGGCGAGGATCCTTATCCGAATACTGCCAACGCATTATACAATTGCAACTCGCGCAGTGATTATTCTGTTGTTTCTTCAAAGCTATTATTAATTCAGCATCAATATCAAATTCTCGTTGTTTTTTTTTGTCCTGTTGTTTGTAACCGGAGAGTTTTTTATTAATGATGCTAACATCAATATCATTTATTGTGGTGTCATTATCATCGAAAACAATTCTTCGAAGCTGATTTATTCTTCGTACTCTGGATACTGCGAGATAGACTAAATTCGACCATTCGATGTGATTATCCACCATCCAAACAATTGTATCCGATATAGTTAATCCCTGTGAAGAGTGTATTGTTGCTGCGTATCCTAGAGTCCACGGGGATTTATTAGCACGCAATGCATTTTCGACGACGCTGATATCAACCAGCACAATATCATTTAATACTAAATTCTGTTTTTCACTCTGTCCTGGAATATCAACTTCAATATTCTGTTTTCGTGTATCCGATGGCCTATAACAAAGGGGTACTGGAAGCGTTGCAAATTTTTCTTTATGCAATTCAAATAACTTCATTTGAAGTGTGTCTCTGACTATTTTTCTACTTGCAATTATCAAATCATTTGGTCTCCATGTTTCCCAGAAATCATTCATTGGAGTTTCTGAAATCACTTCACGCGCTATTTCGCATTGGATTCTATCCGGTTTTAATCTAATTAGCGCTTTGAACTCGCGTAATCGTTCATCAATTGATCTATAATCAGTGGTGATTTCTTCATAGTAGTCTACAAAACCCCTTAGCCATTCATGTGGAGATGCACCGACAAATGGTGGTGGTTGGCCGTGATCACCGCACATGACGACTTTTGTGTTTTTGTTTAACAACCACTCGAGAAATATTTGTAATACATCTAATGACACTGTGCATATTTCATCCCAAATTATGATTTCAGGAATGAATTTATCACCCATACGCTCAGGAGTCCATTTGTCACCCTTCCATCGAAAGAAACTATGGTAAGTACAGGCATTTACCCCTCGCTGTATCATCTCTCTGGCGAGTCTGTGAGTCGGTGTTAGCACAATCATGTTTGTGAAATCCGTATGATTTTTCCCACGGAATAATTCAATTGCACGAGTTGTCTTTCCTGACCCACCACAACCGTTTAAATAAACTGTCTTGTATCGACATATTGGATCAGATACCGGTGGTGCATTAGAAAATTCTGATTGATTTTCAGCGCGGTTACAACAAAGATATTTATCATCCATGGCAACGTCTGCGGATTCACAATACTCATGTAGCATCTCCTTTTTAAATCGCCAACGCCCCCAATTTTCTTCGGGATCTGTGAATTTAGCTACAGCTGATTTGTATTTATTGTGTATATACATCGAATCAGTGGCCACTCTAACCGCGGTATTAGGAAATCTATTTATCATCGAAAATAGATTAATAGAAGCATAGGCTAGCATTGAACTTCTCAAATGTGTGTACTGGGAATTATATCCATCACAGTAGGTAACAACCGTACCTAATTTCTCACCATTAGATAGAAAAGCATCCTTACGGGATACAAGTTTTCCCTGCTTCATTAAATCCGCTACAAGAAAATCGTATTCAGCGACATCTATGATCAACCGCGAAGAATATTTTGCGTTGTCGTACCGTCCACCTTGAGTGAATTTACCGATTATTCTTCGTCCGAGATCTTTTGCTTGTTCTTTTTTAATTTCAAATAACTTCTTAGACCAATTTATGATTTCTTCTTCATTGAAATCAGGGAATTGTTTTCGTAGTTCGTTGATTATACGATCTAGATCGGGTTGTGGTAGCCAAACTTCTTTCTGAGCTCGATAGCATATAATAGCCTCGGAAACAATCAACGATATTAGCATACCACAATCAATCATATATCGTAGTAACACTATTGGCATCCAGGCCTTTTCAGATAGGTGTCTACCGAGCCAAACATAACTACACGGATGTAACCCTGTAGCTAATTCGAATGATATCACACGAGCGAATCCGGTTAAATCAAAATCAGGTAATGGTCCATTAATCGCAACACGAGTCATTTCATGTGTTGGGTGTCCAAATCGTTTGAAGTACTCAGCGCATTCCCCATACCCGAGAAAACTTCCGGGATAACACGCGGCTATATCAATTGAAATCATACCATCACGTGAGTATTTCGTATTCCACAATCCTCCATGACCAAATTCGACGCAACTCGATTTAACATCCTCAAGAAAATCACTTCGTGTTGGACGCCATGAGTTTTTTTCTCTTGCGAAGTGAGCTACCACTGATGGAATAGTAAAACTATCCGTAAGTAGTTTTTCATGGAAATTCTCCGGTGAAAAATCATTAGCGATTTTTCTCATTCTGTTATCTAATTCTTCAACGCGATATAATTCACCATTTGGTTTTACAAATTGATCGAATCCTTCATCACTTCTAAGTAACCACACTGACACAGGATCATCCTTACACAACGCATTAATAGCATCAAATAATCTCTCTTCATAGAAAACATCCCCGACGAATTTCCCGGAAAATTCCGGGGGGATATATTTCACGGTTCGTTCTCGTGGAAATACTGTTACCGCAGGTGTCCACGCGTGTTTGTTATGATCAATAATCTGTATTGGTGCTCCATTTTTGTTATATTTCGGTTCGTATAAAACCTCTCCGGTTATCGTCATAACTGTTATTGGAAATCTTAATGATGTTTCTAACTTAGCTATATCAGAAATCCTTGCACCGTTCTGTTTCACTGTCAGTTCCCACTCGGTTATTTTTTTTCGTCTTAGATCAGTTAGTTTATTTCCTCGGGATGCATTTGTGAAGTGCTCCATTACCCGTGTTGCTACACAATTAAGCCCTGACGAATATTTCATAGGAGCTAGTTTTGCGATATCGGGTTTATCATTTAACGGATATAGCCCATAAACCATTGCTGTTACGGGATAAGATCTTTCGTAGTATGGTTTGTCAATGCCGGTTAGAATCCCTGGTTTGGAATCTCTACTCACAATGACAGCTTTTTTATTCTTGAGGATTGGTTCAAATTTATCCCTAATAATCCATTTGCCATCGACTTCGATAATGAATTTGATTCGGAAAAAATACCGTTTTTCCCCAACATGTGAAATTATCACTGCTGCTTTTTCATCATTCATGGTAGCGTCAACAACACCATCAATTCGAAATGTTGACCAACAATAGGATGCTCCATCACGCTTGAATTCATTAAAACAGTCTCTGATTTTATTAATCATGGCTTTATCAAGAATTGTATTCTTGGGTGTATTAGAAACTATATCGAGATTGAATTGAGCATCCTTCCAGGATAATTTCTTGGACGCTTTTTTTGGTTTCTCGAGATTAAATTTGATACGTTTTTTTGGTCTATCGAGATTAAATCTAGGATTGATTTTCAATAATCTCTTAAACTCTTTCATGTTTCCGTCTCTTGGACGTTTGATACGTTTTTTGGGTCTATCGAGATTAAATCTAGGACTGATTTTCAATAATCTCTTAAACTCTTTCATGTTTCCGTCTCTTGGACGTTTGATACGTTTTTTGGGTCTATCGAGATTAAATCTAGGACTGATTTTCAATAATCTCTTAAACTCTTTCATGTTTCCGTCTCTTGGACGTTTGATACGTTTTTTGGGTCTATCGAGATTAAATCTAGGACTGATTTTCAATAATCTCTTAAACTCTTTATCAGCATTGAATTCAGCATTTTTCGAAGGCGTTTTCCTTAACTCCTTCATGCTATAATTAAAACAAGCATTTAAATGAAAGATTTTTATATAATGAATCACTGTAAGTGGCTTATGATTGGATCAGTAATCCCGTGTAACAAATCATGCAGAAGTGAGTTTTGTGGGTATCATATGCAAAGCTTTCGACGTGGAAGCCTTGGTCCGTTACCTTGTATTCTATGTGGGGTTGGGGTCAGGGGAAAATCGCAGTTGTGTTTGAATTGCGGTGGAAAGCGATACAGGGAGTTGAAGCGATATTATGATAAAAGAATAAAAAATAGACAATCAATCAGAAATTATGACCCTGACGCTGACACTGATAAAGTCAGTATTCTTGACGCTGACAAAGTCAGTATCAAGGATAAAATCATAAGAACTCCTCAAGACTACATCGAAAGATTTATCATTAAACCAAACAATGAATTAGACAAACAATAGTATTATGTATACGAATGAACCAAGAATTCAGACCACACCCTGTGATCACAAATTATGAAGCATCCAGTGATGGTGTTGTAAGAAACCGCAGACTGAAGAAACCAGTTGGTTCTGTGAATAATCAAGGGTATTTGATATTTACTGTTAGGGAGGGAAAAGAAACGAAAACTTATCTCAATCATCGTTTCACATTTGAGTGTTTTTATGGATTGATCGAGGATGATTCTGTCATTGATCATATCGATTCTAATCCGAAGAACAATTCCTTATCAAATCTTCAAGCAATCACACAGAGTGAGAATTCCAAACGAGGGGGGACTGGGAAATACTCGAAAAAAGCGAGACCTGTGAAATCTTTGAATACGATAACTAACGAAGAAAAAATATTTCAATCAATAACCAGCGCCGGTAGACACTTCGATATTTGTTCACCCTCAGTACAAAGAGTTGCAGAGGGGATTTGTCGATCGGCTATTTCAAAAAAGACCGAACAAAAAATTCGATTTAGTTACGTCTAATGCGTCATATTTTTCATTTAGAAATATGTCATTGCTATAGAATAATGAATTCTGAAAACATGAATAGCATCATATCCGAGATTTCAAAATTGAAAGGTTGGGATATTGAACTATCAGATGGGTTAAATCCTGATCAAATCATGTCTGATTATCAGGATATAGAATACGGAGTTAGCACTAACAAGTATATGCTGCCAAAGAAGTATGCACTCATCAAAAGAATTCAGAATTCTATTAAGGACTCTCTCGCATTCTCCAGTGACGTAAGTGTGTTCGCTCCGTTGTATACCATCGTAGAACGAATACGAAAAGAATTGGGGTACGAATACGAATTGAAAAAGGAGGTTAATTCTAAAGTTAGAAACCTACGGGCGTTAATTCAAGAAAATGAACAATTTTGATTGACCAACCATTTATCATATTTGATTGCCCGACCATTAATCATTATTTGATTGCCCGACCATTAATCATTTTTTTTTTAGCCGACCCTCAAGGGATGTCAAAAATCGATGGATGATCAATGGAAAAGTGGGGAAACTATCAGTATTATTTATTTATATATACAATTATGATACTTTCCCCATCATTGATAGAGCCGTTAAAACACTTCCATGGTGGTATCAAAAATCATCCGACATGTCAAAAAAGTGGGGAAACTATCAGTATTATTTATTTATATATACAATTATGATACTTTCCCCATCATTGATAGAGCTGTTAAAACACTTCCACGGTGACTTTGTCACTGGTGTTAGGTCGGGATTGAAAAATTGTTTGCAATTGAAAAATTGTTTCTGATTTCAAATAATGGTCAATGAAGCATTAACAACCCGATTGGCTCGTGAACGACTGGATGCAATTAAGAGATTTGTACCAATTCGCGACTCTGTACGGAATAAACTACAACAACGACAAAGTCTTCAGACTGATTTTGCTGCGGGGTCTGAAGAATTGTTTAAACCAGTAACCACAGCAACGAAGGAGATAGTGTCAACAATCTCTGAACAAGGAAAAAAACAAGAAGAGACTTTTCTCCCTGTGTTAGAAAAAATAGCAAAAAGAACTAAACAAACAAAAAAATCCTTGCAATCACTTCCTCAGGATATATCAACCGCTTCAGAACGAAAATTTAAAGGATTTCAGGAAGAACTAGTTAGTGGACTACCTAGATCAATTATATTTACCGAGAGCGCTAAACAACAAATTCTCAACGAGGATATAGACAATTTAGGTGAATTCGCTGCTAACAGCTATGATTCACAAGAGAAGTTTTTCAGGGACAATTATTCGGATTATAGAATGTCACATAATGAATGGGCTGATATAGTGTATGAAATAAATACTGGGAGTTTAGATAGAAGGATGAAGGACTACAGAGACTTCAAAAGAAAATTTCAACTCCAAATAAGACGGCCATACGAGGAGAAGAAATTTTCGGGGAGTGGTCTAGTTGGAAACGCTAGCGTTTCATGTCCTGGTAGTGTTCTCAGTGATATATCACGATTAGAGGTTCTTGTAGGAGGGTTCCGAGCCGGAAATAACTCACCGGAAATAATTAATGAAGCAGCTGATATCTGTAGACGATTATTTCAGGGTGGTATCATGGATATCAGCACATATCGAGATTTCATTGGAGAGTTAGTGGAAAGTGGGTATCATAGTGACTGAATTGATAAATTGTTTTACAATTGAAAAATTGTTTCTGATTTCAAATAATGATCATACACTACAATCATGATAAACCAACCCCCGTCTACGTAGTTAATTCACGGTTTCCGGTTTATAGAGCATACTACGGAGATGGTTTAGGCAATACCATTGCAGGGTTATTTGCGAGAATGGCTCCAAAAGTGATGCCGTTGGCTAAACAATTATCAATGAAAGCAATTGATGTTATTCGTGATAAGGGTATTGGTGCTGTTGGAGATCTTCTTGCCGGAAAAGCGTTTTCAACTGCGAAGAATAAATTAACATCATTAGTGAGACGAAAAAAGAAACCGGTACCATTGCCATCTACAGCGGAAATGCCTGCGAGTGTTAGTAGAATTATAAATAACGCAGTAGATGAAAAATTAGCGTCGATGATAAATCAAGGGGATCAAAGCAATATTGCAAACATGATAGCAGGAAGTGGCTTTAAAAAACTACGACGATGAAATGGGAAATCGCGATTTAGACTCTGATAAATAGAATAAAATGTTCAAACAGTCACCTGATCCAGCGTTTGATATAGATGCCCCAGTTCGCAAGGATGATTCTGTACGCGATTATCAATATTACGCCTATCATGCCATAGACTCAAATAGTCGAGCAAGAATTGATCTTCAAGTCCATGATACCAGTAAATACTTTTTGCCCTGTGAAGCGTTTATCGAAATCGAAGGAGAACTTGTAACAGCTGCTGATACTCATGCTGTACCAGCACCGTATCCAGCTGATACTCAAGTCGGTTTTGTCAATAATGGTATTATGGCGCTATTTGAGAGTGCTAGATATCTCATTGATGGAAAAGAAATCGAGTCGATAGATCGCGATGTTGATGTGGCTACAACAATAATCGGGTTAGCGAGATATTCTGATGATTATACAAGATCAGCAGGACCCTCTATGATGTTTGCAAAAGATGGTAAGAATACCGCTGGAGGAAATCCATTTGTTGTAAGACGACCAAAGAATAATGCTGGCACCGCTAATATTGATGCCGAGGATATGATTATAAACAACGATGCTAATTTCAATCTAGGAGCTGCAACACGAAACTCAATGTTGGGAGTAGGGCGTAAATCATTTTCATGCGCGATTCCACTGCATCATATATTTGGATTCTGTAGAAACGTCAGAAAAGTTATCTACGGGGCGAAGCATACAGTATCGCTTGTACGAAAGAGTGATGATAATGACGCAATCTGGAGGATTCCAGCAAACCCAGCTGCAGAACATATAAATGATGATGCCGGTAAAGTCAATTTAACAAAAATATCATTGTGGATGCCAGTGTTGACTCCAGCAATCACTGCAGAAGAACGATTACTATCATTTATGGACCAGGGAGGAAAGTCGTTGTTGAGTTGGTTATCAGTGAGTACAGATGTGAAGCAATCAAATATCAACGGGTTATTCACGTGGAATCTAGCATCAAAACAAGGTGTTTCTGCGCCACGTCATATATTCGTAGCGTTACAAGATAACACACGAGTTGGCGATCAACGTTTCAGTCATATGATATTTGATCAATTAGGTGTGAAAGACGTCTCACTGAGAATAAACGGCCAGCAGGAACCATCCGAGGATATACAACTTAATTACACAGAAAATCATATTGCACGAGTTTATCATCGTCTGTTGTCATTTATGGCACGCGATCAAAATGTGGATACTGGTTTGCAAATATCACAATATGATTTTAAAAATCTGTATCCGATCTATTACTTCTCACTGGAACATCTCGATTTAACAAGACAATCTGTCGTTGATATACACTTTAGAGCTAATGTGCTTCGTGGTGCTATTGCTGATTATAGAGCGGTTGCTGTCATTCTCAGCGACAAATCAATGCTACTTGAAGGTGTTGGTGGAAGAATGAGAGTGGTAGATGCACCAGTGGAAAACATGTAATTGAAATTGTAAACGATTTAGAATCAATCTATTATGTATAATGTCATATAGTGTTATTAGTGTTGCGTTAACTCCCGGTCAATTAAAAAAATTGCAATCGGAATCAGCTAAAAAATGTGGAACCACAATCACGTTGAAACCCAACCAAATGACTGGTGGTGCAAATAAACTATCGCTGACAACTCGTCAGGTGAAACATTTCAATGATGCACTTGCAGCCAAAAAAGGTGTTCAGATTACTCTCTCTGCGGCTGCTATCAAAAATATGATTAAAACAGGCGGTATATTCCCGTTGTTAGCTGCGATACCAGCATTGATTGCAGCAGCAGCCCCAGCGGTGGCTAAAGCGGCAGCGTTAGGAGCCGTTGGTACTGCAGCAGGAATGGCACTAAAGAAGGCAACTGGGAAAGGATATAAAAAAAAGGGACGATCCGTTCACGGATTGGGTCTAAGACTACCAGGAACCCCGTATTCGTGGTACAGCGGAAAGGGTCTAAGACTAGGACCAGTTTATTAATTGAGGAACCTATGGTTCCCAAATCTTCGATGGTTCCCATGTCCAATTTTGATTTACTCGATGCTGCTAAAAAACTCGCGATTAAAAACTTCAGAGGTGTCTTTATGAAAGATCAATTACCACATCAACCAAACAGCGTTGAAACCGGAATCATTAATCTCGATAACAGCACCGGACCTGGAACTCACTGGGTTGCATACGCTATTGATCCACGTGGGATTGTCTATTTCGATTCATATGGATTAGCCCCACCAAAAGAGTTTTTGCGTTATATAAAAACCCTTCCAATGAAGACTTGGTATTCTACGCTACCAACACAACAAATGAATGACCCACCAATATGTGGCAGCGAAGTATTAAATGTCCTTGACGCTATTTCTAACTCCTTGAGTAACCCAAGCGGAAAACCACCACATGTTGTCGTTAATGAATACACTAGTAATCGCTGGCAACGACGAAGTCGTCAAAAACGATTTTAAAGAGAGAAAGAGTTTTACAATAACATGATTGATATTTGGGGGAGATCTTTGAAACCCAAACCCGATGGCACTGCACCACCTGATTCTGTCAAGGATGTAAAAAAACTAATCAAAGATGAAATAGCTGAGACGTTGAACTTAACAAATGTTGATCCTAATGAAATAGTTGTATTTCAAGACAAGCAGGGTAAATTGAAATCCAGTGATGTGTCATTGAATGATATTTTGATACGGCAGCGAGACGCCGCTGAAAACTCTATTGCGCTGTATTCCAACGACGGACGACTTAAAGCCAGTAATATATCCGCGGATGACATTTTAAAACGGCAGCAAGACGCCACTGAAAACTCTATTGCGCTGTATTCCAACGACGGACGACTTAAAGCCAGTAATATATCCGCGGATGACATTTTAAAACGGCAGCAAGACGCCACTGAAAACTCTATTGCGTTGTATTCCAGCGACGGACGACTTAAACCAGGTGCACTTGTGTCTACGATCACAGACGCGATTGCCACCCACGACAAGATGATTATCACCAACAACCGCATGATTGCCGACAACGACAACAGGATTGCCGCCCATGACAATAGTCTTACCATCCATTACAATAGTCTTACCGACCATTACAATATTCTTGTCGCCCAAGACACCAAGATTGTCGCCCACGACAACAAGATTGCCGCCCACGACAACAGGATTGCCGCCCACGACAATAGGATTGCCGCCCACGACAATAGGATTGCTACCCATGAAAATGAGTTGGATAATTCTCTGTTAGAACTAGCAACACTTCAATCTAAAATTGAAGAAAACGGAAAACAGTTTATATCATTTCGTAGAAATATCATTGATAAATTTATTGGAACCCAGTTGGATAAAATAGAAATAAAACTCCCTGATATTAAAAAATCCATCGATGAGACGAAAAACTTCATCGAAGCCGTCAAAGGTGATTTTTCGAGGATGATAACAATCATTGAAAAAACAAAAATTCCTCATGAGAAAACCAACAACGTCGTGTACACAATCCAACACGGATCATTTGCGTGGACACCTACAGACAACAAATTAGATATCACTGCAACCGTTAAAGGTATTTATCGATTAACACTGGTGACAACGGCTCAATTTAATATTTCATCGTTGAGTTCATCCGGGTTTAATAATACGATTTCAACGATCATCGACAAGGATACAACTGAAAAGTTCACTATAACAGCTACTGATAAAAGTTTGGTTGGGACACCAGTAACCTGGTATGTGGAATTCGTAGCGGATTTAAGTAAATAACTAAATTGAAAGGATTTCACAATTGAAAACGCTAGCTTTTTTAAAATAACAACAATGACTTTGTCATCGACGCAATGTCGCTATGATCAGGTCAGAGAATTTCAGAATAGACTCAAAACCCTCACTGAGGAGTATCAAATAAAAATAAAAAAATACCGACGAAGAATCACCGCAATTGATATTATTATGTACTCGGTGTCAAGCGTTCTCACTGGCGCCGGAATAATACTTGCATCGGTTATAATGATTGCCCCGGTCGTAGTTCCAATTTGCATTTCTGCGGTGGCTACAATCGGGGGTATATCAACCGGGATAGCAAAAAAGATATCATCATGCAGCCAGAGTAAACTGCAGAATTACTTACTTCAATTTCATATTGCATCAACCGCATACTCGCAATTATCATTGATGATATCGTCGTCACTCGATAATACGATTATATCAGATAGTGAATTCTCAGCGATGGTCAGTATTTTTGATTCCGCGATATCGAAATTAGAGCGACAACATGAGTATAATAACAATGACAACACCGATGGAATTAGAAAACACGAACCCAAAAAACAAAATGATCTCAATAATATCAACCATACCAGATTGTGAGTTCTCAGTGATGGTCAGTATTTATGATTCCTCGATACCAAAATTAGAAATAAATCATGAGTATAATAACAATGACGACACCGCAGGAATTACTTCAACGAATAGTGGAGAACACGAACCCAGTACAAACAAGCATGATATCAATAACATCAACGAAACCCGAGTTTAGTGTGAATTTCCCCTCTCCGGTTCCGGTGAAGGAGATAGCTCTAGCAAAACTACGAGTGTATCACAGTTGGCCTAATATCAGATCAAAATCATTTGGTGGTCAACAACCCAATAATTCTTTAGTGTTTGCAAATAAGAATAAAGACGACGGAACCAGCAGCAGAGAGGGTGAACAGACCACGATTTCGAGCAAAAATAAGGCTTCCAGATAACGTTTTCGAGCAAAAAATGGCCTATACACTACGTTTTCAAGCAAAATATAAGACTTCCAACGAAATCTCATTTAACCAAAAAAAAAGTCTCCATTTTTGCAAAAGGGAGATTTTACGATTTTGCTCACAACGATGTGGTCATCCACCCTCTCTGCTGCTACATGTTAATAATTCTTTATAGATTTTAACCGAATATTTGATCCAGTCCGATACGATATCGTGTCCGAGGATCATGTAGATTTATTGTTGCGAATCCGTGTGGTTTTGACTGAGCATGACTAAAGAAGTTTTTAAATTGATTGAAGTCCATATCAGAACACCATGTCTGCCATATATTTCTAAGAGTATGAGTATCAACTCCGTTGAATACAGCAAGAATATTGCAATTATCTCTGATCACTTTTGGAATCTGAGTGTAGCGTTGAGTGACATATATCACATCAGTGTTTTTATGCCTGCCTCTGGAAAAGATCCTAGCAGGATTTTTTTGTTTATCTAACATTATATCGTCGTATACGACTAAATTGTTAATATCTCCATCAATATCATCAATACTCGGTGCTTCATCGATATCGGTTATAAATTCAATAATACCCTCTCCGGATTTTTCTACCGCGCTGTCGTTAAAATCTTTTAGCACTTCATAACATCGTTGGTCGTCTACGCTAGGGGCAATTAAATACAACTTATCCCACTTCATCCATCTCATTATTAAATTGAGCAACAATTGCGTTTTACCGGATCCAGATGGCCCGATTATAATCATCCGGATAGAGTTTGGTAGCGCTGCATGATGCTTAATTGGTTCTCTTGTTTTAGTCGCCGAAAAATCAATTATATCCATATTTATATACATAAATTATGGATCTATATTGTGTGAAGTGTAAAACGCGTACTGGCACAGATGATGTGACGACGGTTACAACTAAAAATAACCGATCAGCGCTTTCTGGTAAATGCGTGCAATGTGGTACAAAGAAATTTAGATTTGTGTCTATGAAATCTGATTTAAAAAAAAACGAGGAGGTGATATCGCAGCCAAATTGGCAAAGCTCCCTGGAACCCCATGGGCAAAGTACCCCGGAGAAAAGCACCTCCCAGGATATAGCTACTGTGGACCGGGAACCAGACTTGATATCAGACTCAATAATCAAAATCAACCCAACCCCGGTGAAGAACCAATAAACGCCATTGATAAGGCCTGTCACCTTCATGATGTTGCTTATAAAAGCAGCAATCTGCAACACAGACATCTAGCAGATGTGAAATTAATTCATGCGTTAAATGCTATTCCTGATAAATCCTTCAAAGAAAAATTGGCTTCCTTTTTGATAAAATCGGCTATGAAAAGTAAATTGATGTTAGGTGCCGGTAATTAATAATATGGAATCAATTTATTATTCCCCAAGAGGATACTGGAGGGGTAAATCAGCAGTCCATAAACTCGCTAGTGCTGCAAAAGTGAAAAAAACCACTGCGGCTAATTGGTTATCCAAACAGGCACTATGGCAAATTTATCTACCACCGCCTAAACAAATTCAATTCTCGCATTTTGATGTGACCGCTCCTAATGAAGTTCATCAGGCTGATATATTATTTCTGCCTCATGATCGTGGTTACAAATACGCTTTAACCGTAGTTGATATTGCAAGTCGATACAAAGAAGCAGAACCGTTAAAAACAAAATCAGCCACTGAAGTTGCTTCTGCATTTGAGAGGATTTATCGACGAGGTCCTCTGCACTGGCCAAATCTATTGCAGGTTGATCCTGGCAAGGAATTTCAGGGTGCAGTGTTATCTACAATGAAACATCATAATGTCACCATACGACGAGGGCATACTGCGCTACATCGCGATCAGGCCATTGTAGAACGATTTAATCGGACGATTGCTGAGCGGTTATTTGGATATCAATACGCAAAAGAATTCATTCAAGAAAAGCGATCCCGTGAATGGGTTAAAAGATTACCATCTGTGATTACTGCACTGAATAACGAGATTACTAGAACAATCAACATGAAACCTATCAACGCGATTAAAAAGAAGTCAATACCTGAAAAACCACAAAAAGATTTCCCTAGAAACGCTAGCGTTTCCCAACCAATTCTTGGTAGTAATGTCATTGTGAGGTACTTATACGAACCAGGAGAGCTTGAAGGTGGCAGAAAAAGGGCTACTGATCCTATTTGGAGCGTCACTACGCATAAGATATCTAGTATAACACGATCTACGGGTAGACCAGCAATCTATAAACTGGATTCAACTGCCCCTCAGCGGGGTTTTACTCGACAACAACTACAGGTAATTCCCGAGGATACTCAATTACCACCGCATGGTCTTAACTAGCACCGTTGCGTCTATTGCACTCAAGACAAGTCAACATCACATTATTTCTGACATGACCGAGACTGTTATTTTTTCTGTCTACGGTGAATTGGCGAGGATCCCTATCCGAATACTGCCAACGCATTATACAATTGCAACTCGCGCAGTGATTATTCTGTTGTTTCTTCAAAGTGATTATTAATTCAGCATCAATATCAAATTCTCGTTGTTTTTTTTTGTCCTGTTGTTTGTAACCGGAGAGTTTTTTATTAATGATGCTAACATCAATATCATTTATTGTGGTGTCATTATCATCGAGGACAATTCTTCGAAGTTGATTTATGTTTCGTACTCTGGATACTGCGAGATAGACTAAATTCGACCATTCGATGTGATTATCCACCATCCAAACAATTGTATCCGATATAGTCAATCCCTGTGAAGAGTGTATTGTTGCTGCGTATCCTAGAGTCCACGGGGATTTATTAGCACGCAATGCATCTTCAACGACATTGATATCAACCAGCACAATATCATTTAATACGAGAATTTGTTTTTCACTCTGTCCTGGAATATCAACTTCAGTGTTCTGTTTTCGTGTATCCGATGGCCTATAACAAAGGGGTACTGGAAGCGTTGCAAATTTTTCTTTATGTAATTCAAATAACTTCATCTGAAGTGTATCCCTGACTATTTTTCTACTTGCAATTATCAAATCATTTGGTCTCCATGTTTCCCAGAAATCGTTTATTTGAGTTTCTGAAATCACTTCACGCGCTATTTCGCACTGGATTCTATCCGGTTGTAATCTAATTAGTTTCTTAAATTCTCGTAATCGTTCATCAAGTGATCTATAATCAGTGGTGATTTCTTCATAGTAGTCTACAAAACCCCTTAGCCATTCATGTGGAGATGCACCGACAAATGGTGGTGGTTGGCCGTGATCACCGCACATGACGACTTTTGTGTTTTTGTTTAACAACCACTCGAGAAATATTTGTAATACATCTAATGACACTGTGCATATTTCATCCCAAATTATGATTTCAGGAATGAATTTATCACCCATACGCTCGGGAGTCCATTTGTCACCCTTCCATCGAAAGAAACTATGGTAAGTACAAGCATTTACCCCTCGCTGTATCATCTCTCTGGCGAGTCTGTGAGTCGGTGTTAGCACAATCATGTTTGTGAAATCCGTAGGATTTTTACTACGATATAATTCAATTGCACGAGTTGTCTTTCCTGACCCACCACAACCGTTTAAATAAACTGTTTTATATCTACAGATTGGATCAGATACCGGTGGTGCATTAGAAAATTCTGATTGAATTTCAATACGGTTACAACAAAGATATTTATCATCCATGGCAACGTCTGCGGATTCACAATACTCATGTAGCATCTCCTTTTTAAATCGCCAACACCCCCAATTTTCTTCGGGATCTGTGAATTTAGCTACAGCTGATTTGTACTTATTGTGTATATACATCGAATCAGTGGCCACTCTAACCGCGGTATTAGGAAATCTATTTATCATCGAAAATAGATTAATAGAAGCATAGGCTAGCATTGAACTTCTCAAATGTGTGTACTGGGAATTATATCCATCACAGTAGGTAACAACCGTACCCATTTTCTCACCATTGGATAGAAAAGCATCCTTACGGGATACAAGTTTTCCCTGCTTCATTAAATCCGCTACAATAAAATCGTATTCAGCGACATCTGTGATCAACCGCGAAGAGTATTTTGCGTTGTCGTATCGTCCACCCTGGGTAAATTTACCGATTATTCTTCGTCCGAGATCCTTTGCTTGTTCTTTTTTAATTTCAAATAACTTCTTAGACCAATTCATGATTTGTTCTTCATTAAAATTCTTCGAATTTCGATCAGGGAATTGTTTTCGCAATTCGTTGATTATACGATCTAGATCGGGTTGTGGTAGCCAAACTTCTTTCTGAGCTCGATAGCATATAATAGCCTCGGAAACAATCAACGATATTAGCATACCACAATCAATCATATATCTCAATAGCACTATTGGCATCCAGGCCTTTTCAGATAGATGTCTACCGAGCCAAACATAACTACACGGATGTAACCCTGTAGCTAATTCGAATGATATCACACGAGCGAATCCGGTTAAATCAAAATCAGGCAATGGTCCATTAATCGCAACACGAGTCATTTCATGCGTGGGATGTCCAAATCGTTTGAAGTACTCAGCGCATTCCCCATATCCGAGAAAACTTCCGGGGTAACACGCGGATATATCAATTGAAATCATACCATCACGTGAGTAATTCGTATTCCACAGTCCTCCATGACCAAATTCGACGCAACTCAATTTAACATCCTCGAGAAAATCACTTCGTGTTGGACGCCATGAGTTTTTTTCTCTTGCGAAGTGAGCTACCACTGATGGAATAGTAAAACTATCCGTGAAAAGTTTTTCATGGGAACTATCTGGTGAAAAATCACTAGTGATTTTTCTCATTCTGTTATCTAATTCTTCAACGCGATATAATTCACCATTTGGTTTTACAAATTGATCAAATCCTATTTCGGGATCTTCATCACTTCTAAGTAACCACACTGACACAGGATCATCTTTACACAACGCATGAATAGCATCAAATAATCTCTCTTCATAGAAAACATCCCGGACGAACTCCTTAGGGATATATTTCACGGTTCGTTCTCGTGGAAATACTGTTACCGCAGGTGTCCACGCGTGTTTGTTATGATCAATTATCTGTATTGGTGCTCCTCGCGATTGATATTTCGGTTCGTATAATACTTCTCCGGTTATTGTTGTTACTGATATTGGGAATTTTAATGATGCTTCTAATTTAGCTATATCAGAAATCTTTGCACCATGCTGTTTCACTGTCAGTTCCCATTCGGTTATTTTCCTACGTCGCAGATCAGTTAGTTTATTTCCTCGGGATGCATTTGTGAAGTGTTCTATTATTCGTTCTGCTACACAATTAAGCCCTGACGAATATTTCATAGGAGCTAGTTTTGCGATATCGGGTTTATCATTTAACGGATATATCCCATAAACCATTGCTGTTACGGGATAAGATCTTTCGTAGTATGGTTTGTCAATGCCGGTTAGAATCCCTGGTTTGGAATCTCTACTCACAATGACAGCTTTTTTATTCTTGAGGATTGGTTCAAATTTATCCCTAATAATCCATTTGCCATCGACTTCAATAATGAATTTGATTCGGAAAAAATACCGTTTTTCCCCAACACGTGAAATTATCACTGCTGCTTTTTCATCATTCATGGTAGCGTCAACAACACCATCAATTCGAAATGTTGACCAACAATAGGATGCTCCATCACGCTTAAATTCATTGAAACAATCTCTGATTTTACTAATCATGGCTTTATCAAGAATTGTATTCTTGGGTGTATTAGAAACTATATCGAGATTGAATTGAGCATCTTTCCAGGATAATTTCTTGGACGTTTTTTTTGGTTTATCGAGATTGATTTTGTTACGTTTTTTTGGTCTATCGAGATTAAATCTAGGACTGATTTTCAATAATCTCTTAAACTCTTTCATGTTTCCGTCTCTTGGACGTTTGTTACGTTTTTTGGGTCTATCGAGATTAAATCTAGGACTGATTTTCAATAATCTCTTAAACTCTTTCATGTTTCCGTCTCTTGGACGTTTGTTACGTTTTTTGGGTCTATCGAGATTAAATCTAGGACTGATTTTCAATAATCTCTTAAACTCCTTATCAGCATTGAATTCAGCATTTTTCGAAGGCTTAATTTTGGATAATCTGTTGAATTCCTCCATGTTATAATTAAAACAAGTATTTAAATAGAAAAATATAGTATAATGAATCACTGCAAGTGGCTAATGATTGGATCAACAACCCCGTGTAACAAATCATGCAGAAGCGAATTCTGTGGGTATCATTTACAAAGCGTTAGGCGAGGAAGTTTTGGCCCTCTTCCATGCCTCCAATGTGGGGTGGGCGTTAGAGGAAAATCGCAGTTGTGTCTTGCTTGTGGGGGTAAACGATACAGGGAACTAAAACGCTACTATGACAAACGAATCATTGACCCTAACGTCCTTGATAAAATCAAGGACAAAATCATCAAAACCCCTCAAGACTACATTGATAGACTTATAATTAAAGCAAATAATAAATTAGACAAGTAATATTATTATATAAATGAGCCAAGATTTCAGACCTCATCCAGTGCTCGTTAATTACGAAGCCTCCAGTGATGGTGTTGTCAGGCACCGCAGACTAAAAAACCCGGTTGGATATCTAAATAATATGGGGTATTTGTTGTTTAGTGCTAGAAATAAAACATATCTCTGTCACAGAATTATTTTTGAATGTCATAATGGATTAATCGAAGACGGATTTGTGATTGATCACATAAATGGCGTGAAGACTGATAATTGTCTTGTGAATCTTCAAGCCGTCTCACAAAGTCGGAATGCAAAATTAGGTGGAACTGGCAAACATGCAAAACCCCCTAGGAGAGTTAAATCGTTTGATTTAGAAAATAATGAAGAGAGAAGCTTTCAATCGATAAATGAAGCCAGTAGATACTTTGACATTTGTAGGGCTTCAATACGATTTGTTTCAGAAAATATAATTAAAACTGCTCTGTCTAAAAAAAATGGTCATAAAATAAAATTCGTATACACCTAAACGATTCAAGGTTGCACGATGTGGTCATCACCCTCTCTGCTGCTGCTGCAAATGTTTCATTTGTGGGTTAATAATTCTTTTACGATGAAAATCACTAAGATTTTTACCGAAAATTTGATCGAGTCCGATACGATATCGTGTCCCAGACCTTGTCCCAGACCTTGTCTGGGGGGATGAAAATCCTTTGTTGAAAATCGAAGATTTTTAGGATTTCACAAACAAACTAATCGCTAACACCTCTTCTTGTAAATCAATCAGATTATTAGATTGGTCTGTGAGTTTGAAATTAATTCTCGTTAACGAATTATTATGGCATCGCATGTAGACAGGATTAATTGGGTTCTCAATAATTAGGAATCCTGGAGGAGCTGTTGGTGCAAATGAATAAAGAATATATCCTTGCTGAGCTTGATTTGATCGTTCGAGATTAATTTGATAGCTTCCTTCAATTGCATCACATACTAAATTGAGCGCAATCACTGAGGATATATTCACGTTGAACGGAGCGATATGCCTACCACCGCCATCTGGGTCATTATTATGTTTGAGGAGGACAGATGGATCTTGTTTTTGTAGCGCCTTGATATCGGTTTTAACAATTCTTGCTAGTTCATCAGCTTTGTACCCGGGAAACTTGAAATTACGCAGATTGTCCTCTGTGATATTGTAATCGGTTAGGAATCGTTGTTTATTGTCGCTGTTGTCATTAATTATTGTTTGAATAATTAGTTCATAGATATATTCCATGTCCGATATAAGTTGATTTATTATTTCAACGTGTTTTTGCGATTTTGTTTTCCGCAGTTGTTCTAGTTGTGTGTCATATAATTGTTTAATTTCATTAAAATAACCACGGACGTCAGTTAGCGTAAATGAAATAGTAACAGATGAGTCGGTTGTTCTTTTAATGATAAAATCCCATTGCAATGTGTCTTTGTTGGTAAATATAAATCTATCGGCGATTCTTCCTTTTCTTATATCAGATAAATTATCTCGATAACTGGGATTGATTTCATGATATGATTGTACGTCCGTGGTTAAGTCGGCGGTGGAATTTTCCGGTGGTTTTTCAGGCCATCCTAACACTGTTCTTAACGAGCTGTTATATATATCTACAATGTATCCCTCTGTGCTTATTTCGATCGACGACGAGAGAGTCGGTTGATGAAGATTAATAGCTATTTTTGATTCTTTTCCAGTGATTGATTTTATTCTACGCTGAATTTCAGCATTGATTTGCTTAATTTGGTACGACCCAGTTGGTAACGAAACAGTTTCCCACTCTGGAGTACCATCGGGTTTATTCTTATACGAGAACACCAGTGTGTTATTGGGTTGCTGACCACCAAATGCAACCGATCTGATATTAGGCCAACTGTGGTATACTCGTAGTTTTGCTAACGCTATCTCCTTCACTGGAATCGGAGAGGGGAAATTCACACTGAATTCTGGATTCGTTGATGTTATTGATATCATGCTTGTTTGTACTGGGTTCGTGTTCTCCACTATTCGTTGAAGTAATTCCTGCGGTGTTGTCATTGTTATTATACTCATGATTTATTTCTAATTTTGGTATCGAGGAATCATAAATACTGACCATCACTGAGAACTCACAATCTGGTAATGTTGATATTATTGAGATCATTTTGGTTTTTTTTGGGTTTGTGTTTTCTGATTCCATCGGTGTTGTCATTGTTATTATATTCATGTTGTTGCTCTAATTTTGATATCGCTGAATCAAAAATACTGACCATCGCTGAGAATTCACTATCTGATATAATTGTATTATCGAGTGACGATGATATCATCAATGATAACTGCGAATATGCGGTTGATGCAATATGAAATTGAAGTAAGTAATTCTGCAGTTTACTCTGGCTGCATGATGATATCTTTTTTGTTATCCCGGTTGATATACCCCCGATTGTAGCCACCGCAGAAATGCAAATTGGAACTACGACCGGGGCAATCATTGTAACCGATGCAAGTATTATTCCGGCGCCAGCGAGAACGCTTGACACCGAGTACATAGTAATATTAATTGCGGTGATTCTTCGTCGGTATTTTTTTATTTTTATTTGATACTCCTCAGTGAGGGTTTTGAGTCTATTTTGAAATTCTCTAACCTGATCATAGCGACATTGAGTTGATGACAAAGTCATTGGTAATGACGAAGTCATCATTATTTTAAAAAAGCTAGCGTTTTCAATTGTGAAATCCGAAGGATTTTCCTTTCAATTATCCTATTATTGACGTGGTTTTAGGATCTGATGAGGGGACACCGTATAAAAATTCTATTATCCAAGGTAGTGACTCCCTAATCACAGACTCGTCGGAATTGCTTATACGAATCGGAGATGGGACTGGTAGATAGGGTAGAGGTTTTGGTATTTTCTCTAGCATATATGTCAGCGTGTTAACACCGGTGATATCTGGGTTGCTGAATTCCAAATTAAATTTACGGTGATGTATTATTGTAAGTCGGTAGCAACCTGGTGCACCAGTATGTCTGTTACCGACATAAAGATAATTTCTGTTTCCTCGGATCCAATCAAAAGTTCCACTATCAACCGTGTACACGATGTTATTAACGGCGCTTACACTATGTGGAATTTTTACCTTATTGATAGCCGCGATAATTTCAACGAGAGTCATAACTGCCACAGGTGGGGTTCCAAAAAACTTATCGACGACGTCGTTGGCAGGGGTTTGTACCTTTTCAGATTTTTCTTTTAGTTTAATAATATCGTCAATAGCGCTTTTAATTTCAGCGAGGGTCGGGCCTGTCAACGATGTGGTTTCAGAAACAGGTGTTCTCCCTAGAAATCTATCAACGATGGTATTAAGTGTTGTTTGTCTCACCATAAACATATTAATATCTTTGAGAGTCATCGTAGATGTAGCCGGGACACCAAAGAAACTATTAGCGATGTAGGCATTGTGAGTGTGCTTGCCGATAAACTCACTGATTTCAGCGAGAGTCATGCCAGCCACAAGCGGGTTTCCAAAGAATCTCCCAACAATGTCATTAGTGGGTTTTTGATCTTCTTTTAGTTTAAAAATCTCGAGATAATTTGCCTTGATTTCTGAAGCAGTCATCATCCTTCCAGCTTCCTTGTTAGCGAAGAATGAATTCAACAAGTCTTTAATTTCAGCTAGAGTCATGCCAACCACAAGCGGGGTTCCAAAGAATTTATGTACGACATTTTTGCGAAAATTATTATAACCTCGTATAAGATCATTCAGCTCACGTTCGTTGGTAGCAATCGCGTCGGTGATCGTAGACACAAGTGCGCCTGGTTTAAGTTGTCCATCGTTGGAATACAGTGCAATAGAGTTTTCAGCGGCAGCGCGATGCCGTATCAAAATGTCATTCACGGATATATTACTGCTTTTCAATTTACCCTGTTTGTCTTGAAATACAACTATTTCGTTCGGGTCAACACTTGTTAAATTTAACGTCTCAGCGATTTCATCTTCAATTATTTTTTTTACATCCTCGATAGAACCCGCAGATGTTTCCGCGGTGGGTTCCGACATTGACAGAGATTGTCCCCAAATATCAATCATTATTGTTATCGTAACTTGTGTTTTCAATTTATTGATCCTTGTAATTTCCCACTCGTGTATTCGTTTACAACCAGATGAGGTGGTTTCCACGGTGGAAAATTCTTTGAATTTTCACTAAAGGATTTTAATGAAATCTCCGCGAGGACATTTAATACTTCACGGCCGCATATCGGTGGATCATTTAATTGTTGTGTTGGCAGCGTGGAATAAAAAATCGGAAACTTTTTGAGTTTCATCGAAGAATTTATATACCGCATAAACTCGCTTGGTGGAGCTAACCCATATGAATCGAAATAGACAATCCCACGTGGATCAATCGCGTATGCAACCCAGTGAGTTCCCGATCCGCTGCTGTTATCAAGATTGATAATACCGGTTTCAACGTTATTTGGTTTTCTCGGTAATTGATCTCTCATAAAAACCCCTCTGAAGTTTTTTATCGCTAGTTTTTTAGCAGCATCAATTAAATCAAAATTGGACATAGGAACCATAGGTTCGGAAATCGAAGATTCGGAAATCGAAGGTTTGTAAATCGAAGATTTTTCAATTAATAAACCGTTCCTGGTATTCTTCTTAGACCCGATCCGTTCACGGATTTCCCGCTGTACCATGAATACGGGGTTCCTGGTAGGTACAACCCCTTTCCCTTTTTTTTATATCCTCGTCCCTTCTTCGGTTCATATGATTTAGCAATGCCTTCTATCGCTTTTGTTCCCAAGGCTCCAGCTGCCCCCAATGCGACCGCTTTTGCAACTGCTGGTGCGGCCGCTGCAATTAATCCTGGAATCGCAGCAAACAATGGAAATATACCACCTGATTTTATCATGTTCGCGACTGCGGCTTTTGAAAATTCTATTTGAACTCCTCGCCGTTTTTTCATTGCATCATTGAAATGTTTTATTTGACGATCCGTTAATGATATTTTATGTGTACCGCCAGACATCTGCGCTGGTTTTAACGTTATTGTGGTTCCACATTCTTTAGCGGATTTTGATTTTAATTTCTTGACCTGACCATCAGTCAGCTTGACACTAACAACACTATATGGCATTTTATTGTAAAACACATTTATGCTTTCAATTGATCTAATTGTGAAAATCGTTTACGATTTCAATCATAGATTTTCTACTGGTGCATCAACGAGTCTCATTCGTCCGCCAGCCCCTTCTAACAACATTGATTTATCACTGAGAATGACAGCAATCGCTCTATAATTAACGCCACCAGGAGCTATACGAGCTCTGAAGTGTATATCAACGACGGATTGCCTTGTTAAATCAAGATGTTCCAGCGAAAAGTAATAAATCGGATACAAGTTCTTAAAATCAAGTTGCGATATTTGCAAACCAGTATCAACATTTTGATCACGACCCATATATGACAGCATCCGATGATACACACGTGCTATGTGGTTAGTGTCGTAATCAAGCTGAATATCCTCAGATGGTTCTTGTTGTCCGTTTATTCTCAGTGAAACCTCCTTGACTCCTAACCGATCAAATATCATATGACTGCGTTCTTGGGAGCCTAATCGATCCCGATTCTGCAGCGCTATAAATATATGACGTGGAGCTGAAACGCCTTGTTTTGATGCCAGGTGCCATGTAAATGTACCATTAACATTATCCTCTTTAGCATCAGTCGTTGTTGTTAGCCAACTTAGCAATGATTTACCACCTGTTTCCATAAATGAAAGTAGCCGCTCTTCCGTGGTAATTGATGGAGTCATTACTGGCATCCATAATACTATTTTACTCAAAACAACTTTACCTTCATCGGCACCAGTACGCCAAATTGCATCATTGTCATTGCCTTTTCGCACTAACGCGATTGTGTGTTTGGCTCCATAGATGACTTTTCTGACATTTCTGCAGAATCCAAATATATGATGGAGTGGAATCGCACATGAAAAATATCGCTGCTGTCCTTGCAACGTTGCTACTCGTGTTGCAAATCCTAAATTGAAATTACCATTAACGCCTCCGAGAATATCAAACGCAGCTCCTGGTCTAGCTCGACGTTCTGGATTAGTTGCTTCTCGTTGATTTGCTTCTGCAGTATCTTGTGCTGTTAACACTTTAATGTATTGAAGGTGGTCAGCGTTATCAGAGGTATCCTTTGCAAACATCATAGATGGACCAGCCGATCTTGTATAATCATCGGAGTATCTTGCTAGCCCGATTATTGTTGTTGCAACATCAACCTCGCGGTCTATTGATTCAATTTCTTTTCCATCAATGAGATATCTTGCACTTTCAAATAACGCCATTATACCATTGTTGACGAAACCAACTCGGATATTTGGATCATTTGCATATGGTGTATTATCTGCAACATTTGTTACGAGTTCTCCTTCTACTTCAATAAATGCTTCACATGGCAAAAAGTATTTACTGGTATCTTGAACTTGAAGTTCAATTCGCGATCGTAGGTCGGGTTGTATTGCATGATAGGAATAGTATTGATAATCGCGGACGGAATCATCCTTGCGCACTGGGGCTTCCATATCTAACGCGGGATCAGCTGTTCGTTTAAACATTATAACATTACTAGCGTTTTCAATTGGTGAATTGCAAAGCAATAATTATCGTCGTTGAAAATTTTTCGAATTTCTTTTTTGTTTCAAACCACTTCCTGCTATCGCGTTCATGATAGCGCTATCTGTTACCGGTGAAGCCGGAGTCAATTGCGCTAGTTTTTCTTCCACTGCACTATTTATTGCTTTGCTGATTTTTGCAGGCATCACTGTAGTTGATGGCAGCACTAGTGGTTTCACCACCGACGAAGTCATTCCTGGTTTCTTTCGTACCAATGATGCTATTTTATCTTTCGCGGCAGAAAATGCCTTTCCTGCAAGATTTCCAACGAAATTGATTCCCTTATCACGAATAGCATCAATGGCTTTCATTGATAATTGTTTAGCTAACGGCGCCACCTTGGGAGCCATTCTTGTAAATAACCCCGCAATGGTATTGCCGAAACCATCTCCGTAATATGCTCTATAAACAGGCAATCGTGAGTTCACCACGTAGACGCTTACTGGTTTATCATGGTTGTAGTGTATAATCATCTTGTTATAAAACTAGTAGTTTTTCAATTAGTGATTAATCGCTTACATCCATTGGATTTTCATCATCAATGACGTTGTCATCGTTGTGATTTTCAACTAATTCAGCAATAAGTTCTCGATATACATCAATGTCCATGATACCGCCGGCAAATAATCGTCTACAGATATCAGCTGCTTCATTAATTACTTCCGGTGAATTATTTCCGGCTCGTTTCCCTCCGATGAGAACCTCTAACCTTGATATATCACTTAGAATGTTACCAGGGCATGTCACTGTAGAGTGAAAGACATCCTTTGGATTTTTAATCGAATATCCTTTTCCGCTTGTTTTCTTAGAACCGGCTTCTGCTTTTATGTCTATTTGTTCCGGGATTGGATCCTCCATATAAGGTGGTGGTTGTAGACCGCCTTTAACCACAGCTAGAAAGTTATTATAACCAGGGTGCTGCAACGCTGTGATTTTATTCCCGCCATGTTTCGCTAAATATATTTTTGATGCCCAAGTGTCTTTGCTTTTTATAAAACTTTTAAACTCGTCTTTTAATAAATTCTCTCTTATACCCTTTGGAAAATTTTCTCTAGCAAAATCAGCTAATTCGTAATCCGTACCGAGTTTTTCAATTCTATTTAATGCTGCGATTGTAAATATACTTTCAGGTGA
This sequence comes from Unio pictorum, assembly GCA_030141615.1. Taxonomy (NCBI): domain Eukaryota; kingdom Metazoa; phylum Mollusca; class Bivalvia; order Unionida; family Unionidae; genus Unio; species Unio pictorum. The sequence continues at coordinate 5,499,810 of JARLTB010000005.1, read as the reverse complement.
ATAGTCTCTTCCTGCAGCTGCTTCTTCGCGTTCTTCAATTTCGCGTTGAGTTTTTATATCACTGGATAACTGTTGTATCCCTGCGCGTGTTTGTCCGGTCTCTGCTGCTATCTTTTCAAGCACACCAAGAACAGGCACTTCTCGTCGCTTGCCTTCCTTAGGAATATCTCCGTATATTGCTCGTTCAGTTGCTGTTTTCACATCTTTGGTCGCACTTGTTATCGGAGTAAACAGTTGTTCACTTGACACAGAAAAGTCAGTCTGCGCTTGTTGTCGTTGTTGAAGTTTCTCGCGAAGTCTGTCTCGAACCGGTATAAACTTTTTAATTGCTGCTAGCCGCTCTCGGGCTAATCTAGTTGTAAGCGATTCACCTACCATATATTGTTTATGAACTAATTTTTCAAATGTAAAACTATCACAATTAAAAGCTTAGTTATTAAATAACTTAGTTATTAAATAATGTACCATCAAGCTAACGTATTCATCTTCGACAGGGTTAAACTGTACGACGCTATCCGCGAGTGTTTCAGAAATAACATCGCTGGGGATTTCAGAATTGTAATATCTGAGAATGGCGATGAACGATTTGTGTTAACGACGCGGCAACAAGAACAATTACGTGAAAATGGAGGCGTCGCGGTGATTACTTGCTACTACGACCAGATCATCCATTATGCACATAACTGCATGAGCAAGTCCAGACTGCTGAGTATCCTTTCAGGAGAAAATCCTATGTAAGTGTTACAAAAAACGCTAAAAAAAAATTTATTTTTAATAAAAATTACTGAAAGCCTATTTTATAGTAACGCTCACGTGGTTAAGATACGGGTTTTTCCTCGTTTAACATTTTTCTAAGATCACGAACCTTAGAACTAATTTCAGCTCGTTTTTGATACTCTTGGCCGAGCTTTTGACGTATTGCTTCAACGGTGCTAAATAGCGTTATGAATACATTAATGTCGTTACCGTACAAACAAGCATTGATGGATTTTTGAATTCCTTTCACGAGCCTGTACATCCTAGGTAAAACATAACGACCCTTACTAGACTGATACTCAATATCTTCATATTCCGAGGTAATCTTGTCAGCGTCGAGACTTTCAGATAATAATACCCCTTTATTTTTTAAAATTGAAATTTCAGCAATTATAGCATTTACATCATTGATATCCATTATTTATAGTTTTATATAAATATAGTATACTATATCTCTAATTATTAAAAAAAAAAACATTACATATACGACAACACATCTTGGAACTCCTTGGGTGCCTTCGCATCCAAGTAAGCCCAAGGGGACCCGAAACATACATCTCCGGAAGGGAGGCCTAAGGTGGCAAACGCCATCTTAGACCGCCCAGAAGATATGCTTGGGGTGACGTCACAACATGGACGGCACAATGCCATATATATCTCCGCTCGAGTGTTGCGGCAAATTTTAGGCATAACATGTACTTAATTAACTTAATTAAGGATGGATTATAATTCAATGGAACGATGATGGTATGATGTGGGCGTGGTAAACCAAACCAACATGGCAACCCATGAAATCTAATTCATGGTTGCATGAGTTGGAAAAAACACCAACCCACGCTACCGAGAATGCGATAGCATGAGTTACAATGTTGGTTTGGCTGAGGGGGATCGCCCCTCCCCCCCAATTAATAGAAAAAACATCTTCCGTTTCGCCATCAAATAATGTATCTGCTATGGGGACCGAACACACGTAGTTGATAGATCTATGTTTACAAGACAAACACGATATACCATTACACCACGGAGCTGTCATACAGAATAGAGATTTTTTAATATATATATATCTTCTGATATACTTAACAATAAGAGATTTTTAAAATAGACAATTTTATGCTGCAACATTTTAGTTGTTAAATAAAACAGCGTTTTATATACTCTGTTATAATTCTCTAGATAAAATACATTCATAAAGAGCTGTATACAAGGAATTTTAACCACGCCCACCTACTTCAATGAATAGGAAACACTCGCGTTCCGGCTGAGCGAACATAGGTAATGCGTAGATTATAAAGAAATGTCTGTACTGAAAAGAACGAGTTAGCTGTCTGCTTTACTGCTAGTCCACCCACCCCCACACATGAGATATGTAGATAAAGAAAAATACAGCTATTTAAATAATTCAGTTTTAGCCAAAGCGACAATAAAAGATTTTAAAATTATTTAAAGTTGATAAAAAACAACTCTAACGAAACACACGTATTTACTCCATTACAGTCACGTGGGCGCACACATGTCAATTATACCTCTCTACAGGTAATATAGCAGACGACAAATTCCTTTAACGTCATAATACAAGGGAACTTAGTAGGTAAATGTTATAAGTTGTGGCGGATTAATCTATAAAGAATTTATCTCCCTTAGCAGCAGAGAGGGTGGATGACCACATCGTTGTGAGCAAAATCGTAAAATCTCCCTTTTGCAAAAATGGAGACTTTTTTTTTGGTTAAATGAGATTTCGTTGGAAGTCTTATATTTTGCTTGAAAACGTAGTGTATAGGCCATTTTTTGCTCGAAAACGTTATCTGGAAGCCTTATTTTTGCTCGAAATCGTGGTCTGTTCACCCTCTCTGCTGCTGAACCCCAGACTGGAAAGTTGTTTCGATACCAACAGGGTCATACCAAATCGAACAAATCAATAATGAATTAGCGCGTAGAATAAAATCGATTACTGGAAAAGAATCAAAAATCGCTATAACGGTTCATGAGCCGACGCTATCATCTGCCATTGAAATAAACTCAGAAGAATACGTCGTAGATATATATCAAAGCTCAATAAGAACCGTACTAGGATGGCCTGAATTACCACCCCGGGGAGAAACCGTTAAATTACCAGAACCAAAAAAATCTAATTATATCACCGACAGAATAAAACCTAAAAATCCAATAAAGAGTTATATAGAGTTCAGGGTACCTATAGATTTCTTTGGTCTCGGATACCAATCAACTGGAAGAGAGAAGCCAGGGGAAAGAATAGAGGGATATCATTTTATTGACAAACCTAAAATCGTCGAAAACTTCACAGCAATGAATAATGATTTATCGCTGTTGTTAATATCTCTTAAATCCGGCTCTCTCAGCCGATATGAATTTATCAGCGTCGTAGAAACATGCAACAAAATTATCGACGATATGGAAGTATTTAACCTAAAAATCATTCAAGTGGTATTAGATGACGATAATCCCCTATCGAGAACAACATTTGCATCAGACTATAAAATCCGCGTTGAAGATATCCCCACATTCAAACTACCAGGATATAACGTACCAGAACTAAAAAAACTTCTCGGTGATGCCATCGATGTTGGTTTCAAAATAATTCATGATGCATGGAAAAAAACATCATCACCGGAAATAAAAATCCTCAAACACAATAATGACCCAGATGGTGGCGGTAGGCATATCGCTCCGTTCAACGTGAATATTTCATCGGTGATTGCGCTCAATTTAGTGTGTGACGTTATCGAAGGAAGCTATCAAATTAATCTCGAACGATCAAATCAAGCTCAGCAAGGATATATTCTTTATTCGTTTTCACCAACAGCTCCTCCAGGATTTTTAATAATTGAGTCTCCGGTTAATCCAGTCTATATGCGATGCCATAATAATTCATTAACCAGAATTAATTTCAAACTCACCGACCAGTCCAATAATCTGATTGATTTACAAGAAGAGGTGTTAGCGATTAGTTTGTTTGTGAGATCCTAAATTGCTTTGCAATTTCAAAGGATTTTCATCGTAAGGACTTTCATCATAAAGACTTGATCAAATCATTTATTATTTTTTGTTAACCAGTGATGAAATCACTAAGCAGCAGAGAGGGTGGATGACAACAAGTTGCGACCAAAATTAATTAAAAAATCGTAAAAATCTTCGTTTTCATTTTTTTAGTTAAAATGATTTCGTAGGGGGATTTCAACGAAATCCTACGGATCGTTTTAAGGATTCAATCAATTTTTTTTGTCTGAAAACGTTGTAGGATTCGCCATCTTTTGGTTGAAATGAGATTATAGGACGGCTCGTTTTAGGATTTCAATCAAATTTTGTCTCAAAACGTTGTAGGATTCACCCTCTCTGCTGCTGACTGGTATCAATATGTATATGTGGTCAAACATGTACTCGGATTTCGCTACCGCGTACAGCGTTACTGAGGGTGGTTTATTCATTATCGGCTTCTAGCTATTTCGGAAATAGGTGAGTTCAGCTCAGTTCATGCTAATGTGTGAATTGCCTGCAGTTTAAAAGTACATAGCTGTGAATATCGGTCACAGCTAGGATAGAAATATAGACAAATTCTAAGTAAATATCACATTACAATGCAGTCTTGTTAGGAAAGCTTCCATCTTTAAAGGAGCAAACTTTCAGCTAAAGAGGTAAAGTAGATTTAAGATTATATTCTTATCGCTATTTGTTTTATATGGCATTATTGTTTCACATATGCGATGTTTTAGTATTTATTCTAAATTCTACAGAAAAAATACCTAGATTATGCAGCGCCATTATTTTAGTAATACTATAGTCTGTTTCGAGATAGTTTTTTTGTTGTAACTGAACAGACAAATTGAGTTTAATTAAACGCTGCATGCCTTGAACGTTTGATATACATGGATAATGAATTCATGTGCGCGCATGAGCAACATATATAAATGTAAAAGTACTTTACCGAGTCATATGCATTACATGGTTTGGTTGTTTTAATTTTAGCTGACCGTGTGTGTGGGCTTGTCTATGCAGACCGTGTGATGGCCGTGTGCTGTGCCTGTGTATGGTGCTTTTTGTATGCTGCCATTGTGTATGTTGCGTTATATATATGTGTTATATATAATTGGGTGATGTGAGGTCACAGAACTGTGGGGTTCTTGTGACGTATACGCTGTGTTTTGGTGACGTTGGCTTGGAAGAGTGTACTGGTGTTCACAAATCGAGGGACCAAGTCTTCGCGACCATCGTGTCTGTATTGATTGTAAGGACTCTCGAGGGACCCTTCAAACAGACGGGGAGTGGACCATGCTTGGCGAATCCGCCACCATTGACTAGAGCGGGTGCAACAGGATATACATCTTGGACGTCAAATGGACGCCAAGATAGTTGTAAAATACGTGTTCCACATTATTGATATTACCATCTGAGCAAGTATTTCACATTTATGTAACAGTTTCGTAACCTGAACGATAAACTCATAATTTCACCTTTTCATTGCAGTCTCGTTATATGAACGATCAATTAATAATTTCATATTTACATCTCAGTCTCGTTACATGAACGATAACTTCATAAATTCATATTTACATCGCAGTTTCGTTACATGAACGATAAAATCATTACATACTTGCCGTTGCTTTGGTAACTCGTTATATGAACGATATAACTAAAATTACAGACATTTACACACACACACACACACAGACACACGCACATATATATATATATATATATATATATATATATATATATATATATATATATATATATATATATATATATTGCATTAACAATGTGCCCGTAAAATATATCAGTATTGTCGGAAATAGTATCTATATCTAAAGTTTTCAGGCAAAGGTCCAGCTCATATTGATAGTTATTCAAGATGTCAGAGTCTAATTTATTCCAAGCTATGCTATTTCTCTTCATACACTGTCTTAAGTCTCTCCCACATGTCACCGTACGAAGGGAAGTAAGGATAGGGAGGTGGTCGGATATCACGTGCTCTTTTTGATCTGAAACAATGTGCACACTCCGTAATCTTTCTATGCATTGATCCGACAGTACATAATGATCAATCATAGTTCTTGCTGGGGTGAATGTATAACGGGATCTAGTGCATATATTTAAATGTCCAGCACTCACTAGATTATTATATCGCAAGAACGCCTGAAATATCTTTGTAATCTCTGAAAATATCTGGTTCGGCTACTGCATTAAAATAACCAGTAAAATACACATCTCCCAGCTGTGAGTACTGATAATAAAGATTTTGAATCAACTTAATTTGCGCTTTGTAACAATATATGCCATACAATAGGGTCGAGCAGCAGGGAGGGTGAACAGACCACTTTTAATTCTGGGCAATCTCCCCTTGACCAATCTGGTTATTTATATAGTTATTTTGCCAAAATAACGGTTGTTCATAACCATATCAATTTGTAACAAAAACCTATATCCGAGACAAAGTCTGGGGTTAGTATACGTCTCCGGGAAAATCCTTCAACTGCGATTAATTAACTGTATATTTTATCTAGGCCGATTCGATATCTTGTTCTTGGGTCAGATAAATTTATCGTTACAAATCCATGTGGAGTTGCCTGAGCACGACTAAAGAATTTTTTATATTTAATATAATCCATATCACCACAGCACCAAGTTTGAAAAATATTTCGTAGTGTACGAGTGTCAACCCCGTTAAAGACCGCAAGAATATTACAATTGTCTCGGATCACCTTTGCAATTTGAGTGTACCGTTGAGTGACATATATCACAACAGTATTTTGTGTCTTTCGCGGGAAAATATCCTAGCTGGATATTTTGTTTTCTAACATCGTATCATCATTCACAACTAAATTATCGATACTCCCATCGATGTCTTCATCGGAAGGTGCTTCATCAATATCTGTAATAAACTCAATGGCGTCCTTTCCGGTTAACTCCGTGGCACTCTCGTTATAATCTCTTAATACTTGATAACAATGTTAATCATCTACACTCTGTGCTATCAAATATAGTTTTTTCCACGTAATCCACATCATAATCAGATTAAGTAGCAACTGTGTTTTACCACTACCTGATGGGCCAATGATGATCATTCGAATAGAAATTGGTAACATAACATGGTGCTTAACTCGTTGTTGTTTCTTTAACGCTGAAAAATCTGTAATTTCCATTAGATATAACATAAGTATATTATGGCTTTATATTGTGTAAAATGTAGGTCACGTACAACAACAGATGACCCGGTGCCCATCGTAAAAAAAATTAACAGAGATGAAGTCACCGGCAAGTGTTCACTTTGCGGCATAAAAAAATCAAATTTGTAAGTAAAAAATAAACGAAGGTGATATCGCCGCCAAGCTTGCAAAACACCCAGGAACTTCATGGGAAAATACCCAGGAGAAAAGTATTTTCCCGGATATAGTTATTGTGGACCGGGAACCCGATTATATATCAGACTTGATGACCAAGATCAACTTAGACCTGGCGAATATCCGATAAACACTATCGATGAGGCCTGTCGTGCTCATGATGTCGCATATCGAAGCAAAGATCTTGAACAACGTCACATCGCAGATATAACATTGATCCATGCGCTGAATTCAATCCCGGATAAATCTTTCAAAGAAAAATTAGCATCTTGGTTAATAAAAACAGCTATGAAAAGTTAATTAATGTTGGTTTCTGGTATTTAATATCATGGAATCAATTTACTATTCTCCAACTGGATATTGGAAGGGTGAATTAGCAATTGATAAGCTCGCCAACGCGGCAAAAGTAAAAAAAAAATACAACCGCAGTGGATTGGTTATCCCGACAAGCAATATGGCAAATTTATCTATCGCGTCCAACAATGATTCAATATGCGTCGTTCGATGTTAACATCCCTAATGATGTTCATCAGGCCGATATATTATTTCTACCACATGACACTGTCAAACAATACACTTACAAATACGCGTTAACCGTCGTTGATGTTGCAAGTAGATAAAAAGAAGCTGAGCCATTAACAACAAAAACATCATCTGAAGTTACCTCTACGATGGCCAGATCTCCTCCAGGTTGATCCTGGTAAAGAATTTCAAGGTGAAGTATCGTCAACGATGAAGCAACATGATACCACAATACGACGAGGACACACTGCAATCCATCGCGACCAGGCAATTGTTGAGCGGTTTAACAGAACTCTCGCAGATAAATTATTTCATTATCAGTACGCGAAGGAGATCATCGATGATAAACGATCTCGTTAATGGGTGAAACGATTGCCAGAGGGAGTTGCTGAACTCAACAACGAGGTTACTCGGACGTTAAATATGAATTCAGCTGTCGCGATAACAAAAAAATATATAAAAATCCCCAAAAATGATTTTTCAGTGCAGATACTACCTAGTAATGTCACAGTGAGATATTTATATGAGCCGGGTGAACTAGAAGGTGGTAGAAGAAGATCAACAGATCCTATATAGCACATAAAATATTTAGTACAATCACATCTAAAAGCAGACCTGCAAGATATAGATTAGATCCAACCGCTCCACAACGGAGTTTTACCCATGAACAATTACAAGTTATCCCAGATGATACTCAATTACCACCGAGAAGTCTCAACTGATAACAACTCGCCGAAGTTGATTTCTTCTTCTTACTCGTGACACCGCAAGATAAACTAAATTTGACCACTCGATGAAGTCATCAATGATCCATACAATATTATCAGTGATAGTTAATCCTTGAGAAGAATGTATCGTCATCGCATAGCCTAACAGCCACGGAGATTTATCAGCGCGCAACGCGTACTCGACAACGTTGATATCAACCGGTACAATGTCACTTAAAACAAGTTCTTGTCGTTGTGAAGTGCCAGGAATATCAAGTTCGATGTTTTGTCGTCGTGTATATGTGGGCCTATAACATAACGGTACTGGTTTCATGGGAAATTTTTCTTTGTGTATGTCAAATAGTTTTACTTGGATTAGATCTCTGATTTTTGTTCTGCTAGCGACAACCAGATCGGTTGGTTTCCACTTGTCCAAGAAATCGTGAATCGTTGTTTCAGGAACTGTTTTACGTATTATTTCACATTGAATTTTATCCGGTTGTAGTCTTATAGCGAATTTTAACTCAGTTAACTCTGTGTCAAGTGAACGATAATCTGTGTTTATCTCTTCGTAATAGTCTACGTTGGTTTTTGGCCAACAATGAAGAGATTATCGGATAAATGGTGGTGGTTGACTGTGATCGCCATATATTATCACAGCGGTGTTTTTCTTTAATAACCACCCCATAAATAATTTTAGCAGCTCCAATTATACTGTATCTAATTCATCCCATATAATTATTTATGGAATATATTTTGTTCCCATTCTATCTGGAGTCCACGTAGTTCCATTATATCGAAAGAAACTATGATGCGTACACGCGTTAACTCCTCTGGATTTCATTTCTGGAGCAAGGCGATGAGTTGGGGTTAAAACTATCATGTCAGCATTCTTCCCAAATACATCAATTACTCCTGCTGTCTTTCTACATCCTCCTGGACCATTTAAATAACCAGTTTTATATCTGGTTATCGGATCTGTCTGGTTACTCGCTGGTTATGAGGGTCATTTGTATATTATTGTACAAGCCCCACTTGTCAAAGGGTAAGTGTTAAGTCCCACTTTATCAAGGGTTATTGTACAACATATAATAATAATAACTATAACCCACTCCCTTTTAGATGCTAGTTATCTAAGAGATGACCGCCCTCGATATAATTGCCCGGTTTGAGTATGAGAACTGATAGGGTAAACTGAGCAGGTATATTGAACAAACAATTCCGACGCCCCGGAAAGATAAACAAACAATTTAATCAATTACATACACAATTATGAAACATCCTTTCATTAGAAATACACGCGGTTTAGAAATACAACTTTCATCGAATTACAATAAGATTTGAAATGGAATTAAACAGACTAGCCGTTCTTTTACTGATAGTTTTAAATCATCATACAATCGAAGTCAAGAACTTGTTCGATTTTCATGACCTGCTATTCTCGATCACGTCAAAGTTAGATTCAGTGTTGTTCTAGAAGACCCTGTCTCGTCCAGTCTCTAGATACTCTGTACTCTTGGATGTTTCCGCTTGATTCCGGACTTGCCCACTGTATCATGCGTTCACTGCAATTTCCGTTTCCCTCACTTCTTTTTCCAACGTGTACGTCGTTATTCCCGTAACTTCACGATCTTCCAAAGAGCTATTTTCTTCGTTTCAAAAGAAACTTAAAACAACCTAAGTCTCTCGTTACAATGGTAACTGTTGAGACTTTCCATTAATCCTGGTTCGAGCAATCAGATATTTCTATCAGTGATAACAACTTTACGGCTAGTAATTAACTACACATGTCCTCGAATGTAGTTAAACAAATTGTTAATTTTGCCTTGACCTAATACATTAACGTGCTACACAGCTAGGCGTTGAATTATGGCTCTGCCCTAATTTCCACTGCACATAAATCGTATAAACTGTCGCTAAATCATCTATGAAATCAAAATTCGGAGAATTCACATGTATTCTTGTAAATCATTAACTAATTTAATACATTAAATTCTTAGAACATAATCATTATTCAAACAAGATGATTCAAGTATTAACGTAACACTTCCTATTATAAACTCAGCATAGTGTTTTTACGACATAAATTAACACTACGTCATTCTTAACTCATAATTAAGGTAAGAATTCCAATTCATAATTCAAAAGCACATTACTATACAAATGTATCAAATGAAATCATGCAAGAACTTCCGATTCATAATACAAAACACATTATTATACAAATGTATCAAATTAAATAAATTATGCAAACGTATCCAATGAAATCATGCAGACCTGTAAACTAAGCAAACATCATATAAATTGCATCAACTATATACATGGAATTGTGACAATACCTTTCTGTTTTTGGTGTGTCTCTTCGTTAGTTTGGCGCTTTTTCCCCTGGACTATGATTTAACGGATGTACTTCTCTAAAATAACTTCCGGAGTCTTTACTAAATAATTCTACCCCTTGTCTCTCTTACAGAGCAATTTTCGAGACTAACTTTTAATTTCACTAGGTCGTTATTATGTTCTACGAATTTTCGTATGAAACACACCCCTTATTTAACCGTGACCAGTCAGAATCAAATGTATTTTCTCCCGCTTTCCTCTAAATGTCGCTTACGTCATGGTCAATATGACATACTTGGGTTTAAGTAAAAGAATCTCTGCATTTTCTCAATTCTGACACTTTTCGTGGGAAATGAAACTTTAAAATGTCGCCAGCAGTCAGTCGGCTGCTGAATAAACGCGGTTTAATTAGTATAACGGTCGTACTCGACTCTACAGATCCCTCTTTGACATAGCTTGCCATCAGAAATCTAACTAACGGCTATCTGGTCTCACATCATTTTTTATTAATGGATCGACTGAAATGTGCCACTTTACAGGATCATACACAGATGGATGCGATGACAGTTCCATGTCGTTATCCTCGCGGAAATTATCTTCGATATTAACATCAGCCGACTCTCAGTACCCATGTAACGTCTCCTGTTTTATTCTCCATGTTCCCCAATCACCTTCCCACGTGGTATACTCCTCAACGGTCTCCTGGTATTTTTTATCGAAATAAAATGAGTCTATAGCAACTCTAACCGCGATGTCAGAGATTCTGTTTATCTTAGATTATAAATTTATCGTTGTATAACCGAGCATTGACGATCTCAAATGAGTATACTGTGGTGACTCTCAATCATGATATTCAAGGGTAGTTACCAGTTTTATTTTGTTTGATAAATAAGCTGTTTTTCTCGAGGTAATATCTCATTTGCTGTTGTATCCGCGATTATAAAATCCAATTCAGCGTCATCAAACAAGAAATGAGTACAACGTCGTTTATGATCGGGTCCGCCCTGAGTAAACTTCCCAATTATTTTTCTTCCTAAATCTTTTGCTTGTCCTTCTAGATATTTACTCATATCCCAATCATCGCATTTTTCAGGAGATGGTAACCAAACGTCGGTTTGTTTCCGATATAATATCGCGGATGAAACAGTTAACGATGTTGACATTTTTTATCTAACAAGAAGCGTAACAACGGTATCTGAGCACATTTTTTCATTAAAAGATGTTTACCAACCCAGACATAGAATATCGGATGAAGACCATCGGTGAATTTGAACGATGTTATTCTGGAAAACCCAGTCGAGTCAAAATCAGGTAATGCTCCAATAATAGCTACTTTGGTCATCTCATCTGTTGCATGTCCAAGTCGTGCAAAGTATTCACTGCATTCACCATATCCAAGAAAACTCCCTGGGTAACATGCTGTCATGTCAACGGATATCATATTTTGTAGATCATATTCCATAGTCCACCGTGGCCATATTCTACACAACTAGCTTGGACGTCTTCAAGAAAGTCATATCGGGTTGGCTTCCACGAGTTTGTCTCTCTGGAAAAATGAACTGCAACCAATGGCACTGTAAAACAATTTTTTGTTATCTCGGCAACGTTATCGGTGTACTTCAAAGCTAAGTTATTCATTTCCGTTTGAAGAGTTTCTGTCCGATATAAATCTCCGTTTGTCCTAACAAATTGGTCATATCCTTCTTGTTCATCGCTGCGAAACAACCATATAGCTACAGGATCATTTTTATTAATATCGTAGTATCAAATGTATCACGGTGGTAATATTTGATTGTTCTCGACGAGGGGAATACTCGCAAAGAACAGGACCATGCCTGACAATTATGGTCAATTATTTCGATTGGAGCTCCTCTTGATTTATAATTTAACTCATATAATATATATTTGGTAATTGTCTTTACAGTTACCGGGAATTTTAATTTATTTTCTCACTCGATAACATCATTTATTGACGCTCCTGTTTGTTTTACTCATTCCGCCTACGCAGCTATTTTAGATTTTCTTAACTCGGTTAAATCATTTCCTCGTTTAGTAACATTGAAATGTTCTATAATTCGTTCAGCAGCACAATTTAACACCGTTCAAACCTTCATCCGGGAAAGTTTTTTTTTACATCTGGAATATGTATCGGATAAATTCCATAAGTTAACGCTGTTGCGGTATATCTTTCATATATTTTATCGGTTCCAGTCAACGTACCTGGTCTGGTTTTATCGGTTACAATTATAGGTTTACTCGTTGAATCCACTACACTTTCACGATGGTTGAATACATTCGATTTCCTTTTGTAATTTTCCTTGTTATAAATTTTACTGTATTTAACCTGGATAAAATATTTGACAGAATTAAAATTCATCCTTGATAGTATTTCCTTGGCACGAGAATCTTTTATCGTATAATCAAAACGAGAAGTTCGAAACGTCGAAAATACGTATATCGCTCCATCGTTGTAAAATTTGTACCAATTCGTGACTCTGTACGGAATAAACTACAACAACGACAGAGTCTTCAGACTGATTTTGCTGCAGGATCTGAAGAATTGTTTAAACCAGTAACCACAGCAACGAAGGGGATAGAGCGTGCTATACGGGGAGATGTTCCCGAGACGGGGAAATCTGTTATTGGTGAACTCGAAAAAATAGCAGCGAAAACTGAACAAACAGAACAGGCCGTACAAAAAATGGAATCAAAAAGAACAGTAGATGATTTACGCGTGAGATTTAACGAAGAAGGGTTAGCAGAAATTGATAAGACTGATCCAGCAGAAATTCCTGCGCTTGTTGTTACGTCCTATGAAAACAGAAAAAAATGGTTGAAACCAGAACATCATAAATATGTTAGAAATATAACTCACTGGGCTGATATATTCTACAAAATCAAAACTGAAAAAAGTCAAAAAAAGACAGATAGTGCATCATACATTGATTATATCAATAAGGTGGATCACGTGTATAATCAATACGAAGAGTTTAAACAACAACAAAAACCGCAAAAATTGCAAAGGCGGCGACAGCAACCTGCAAAGAAAATATCTTTTTCACCTAAAAAACAACAAATACCACGTGATGATGATGATTATGATATTCTTGGTTATTTACAAAAACCCGATTTAGACGAAATGGAAAAAATGGATGTAGCAATGGGTTATAGCGGAAGCGGATTGCAAGATTCCAGTGGACCCCAAAGTGGGGTATGTCCTGGTAGTGTTCTCAGTGATATATCACGATTAGAAGTTCTCATCGGAGGAAAACGAGCCGGAAATAACTCACCGGAAATAATTAATGAAGCAGCTGATATCTGTAGACGATTATTTCAGGGTGGTATCATGGATATCAGCACATATCGAGATTTCATTGGCGAGTTAGTGGAAAGTGGGTATCATAGTGACTGAATTGAAAAATCTGATGACGAAGTCATTCGATTAGATAAATAACAATTGAAAAATTGTTTCTGATTTCAAATAATGATAATACACTACAATCATGATAAACCTACCCCCGTCTACGTAGTTAATTCACGGTTTCCGGTTTATAGAGCATACTACGGAGATGGTTTAGGTAATACCATTTTAGGGTTATTTGCGAGAATGGCTCCAAAAGTGATGCCGTTGGCTAAACAATTAGGAATGAAAGCAATTGATGTTATTCGTGATAAGGGTATTGGTGCTGTTGGAGATCTTGCTGGAAAAGCATTTTCAACTGCGAAGAATAAATTAACATCATTAGTGAAATCACGGATGAAAAACAAAGGATTTTCAAAACCGTTACCGTCTACAGCGGAAATGCCTGCAAGTGTTAGTAGAATTATAAATAACGCAGTAGATGAAAAATTAGCGTCGATGGTTTTAACCCCCGACCAAAGCAATATTGCAAATATGATAGCAGGAAGTGGCTTTAAAAAACTACGACGATGAAAATGGAAAATCGCGATTTAGACTCTGATAAATAGAATAAAATGTTCAAAAAGTCACATGATCCAGCGTTTGATATAGACGCCCCAGTTGGCAAGGATGATTCTGTACGCGATTATCAATATTACGCCTATCATGCAATAGACCCAAATAGTCGAGCAAGAATTGATCTTCAAGTCCATGATACCAGTAAATACTTTTTGCCCTGTGAAGCGTTTATTGAAGTAGAAGGAGAAATTGTAACAGCTGCTGATACTCCTGCTGTACCAGCACCGTATCCAGCTGGTACTCAAGTCTGTTTTGTCAATAATGGTATCATGGCGCTATTTGAGAGTGCTAGATATCTCATTGATGGAAAAGAAATCGAGTCGATAGATCGTGATGTTGATGTGGCTACAACAATAATCGGGTTAGCGAGATATTCCGATGATTATACAAGATCAGCAGGACCTTCTATGATGTTTGCAAAAGATACTACAAATACCGCTGGAGGAAAACAATTTGTTGTAAGACGACCAAAGAATAATGCTGGTACCGCTAATATTGATGCCGAAGATATGATTATAAACAACGATGTTAATTTCAATCTAGGAGCTGCAACACGTATTTCAATGTTGCAAGGAGCGCGTAAATCATTTTCATGCGCGATTCCACTGCATCATATATTTGGATTCTGTAGAAACGTCAGAAAAGTTATCTACGGGGCGAAGCATCCAGTATCGCTTGTACGAAAGAGTGATTATAGTGACGCAATCTGGAGGATTCCAGCAGACAATGCAAATCCAAATGCTGATGCCGGTAAAGTCAATTTAACAAAAATATCATTGTGGATGCCAGTGTTGACTCCAGCAATCACCGCAGAAGAACGATTACTATCATTTATGGACCAAGGAGGAAAATCATTACTAAGTTGGCTAACCGTGAGTACAGATGTTAAACAATCAAATATCAACGGGTTATTCACTTGGAACCTAGCATCAAAACAAGGTGTTGCTGCGCCACGTCATATATTTATTGCGTTACAAGATAACGCACGAGTTGGCGATCAACGTTTCAGTCATATGATATTTGATCAATTAGGTGTGAAAGACGTCTCACTGAGAATAAACGGCCAACAGGAACCATCCGAGGATATACAACTTAATTACACAGAAAATCATATTGCACGAGTTTATCATCGTCTGTTGTCATTTATGGCACGCGATCAAAATGTGGATACTGGTTTGCAAATATCACAATATGATTTTAAAAATCTGTATCCGATCTATTACTTCTCACTGGAACATCTCGATTTGATGAGACAATCTGTTGTTGATATACATTTTAGAGCTAATGTGACTCGTGGTGCTATTGCTGATTATAGAGCGGTTGCTGTCATTCTCAGTGATAAATCAATGCTACTTGAAGGTGTTGGAGGAAGAATGAGAGTGGTAGATGCCCCAGTGGAAAACATGTAATTGAAATTGTAAACGATTTAGAATCAATCAATTATGTATAATGTCATATAGTAATATTAGTGTTGCGTTAACTCCCGGTCAATTAAAAAAATTGCAATCGGAATCAGCTAAAAAATGTGGAACCACAATCACGTTGAAACCCAACCAAATGACTGGTGGTGCAAATAAACTATCGCTGACAACTCGTCAGGTGAAACATTTCAATGATGCACTAGTAGCAAAAAAGGGTGTTCAGATTACTCTCTCTGCGGCTGCTATCAAAAATATGATTAAAACAGGCGGTATATTCCCGTTGTTAGCTGCGATACCAGCATTGATTGCAGCAGCAGCCCCAGCGGTGGCTAAAGCGGCAGCGTTAGGAGCCGTTGGTACTGCAGCAGGAATGGCACTAAAGAAGGCAACTGGGAAAGGATATAAAAAAAAGGGACGATCCGTTCACGGATTGGGTCTAAGACTACCAGGAACCCCGTATTCGTGGTACAGCGGAAAGGGTCTAAGACTAGGACCGGTTTATTAACTCAAAAATCTTCGATGGTTCCCATGTCCAATTTTGATTTACTCGATGCTGCTAAAAAACTCGCGATTAAAAACTTCAGAGGTGTCTTTATGAAAGATCAATTACCACATCAACCAAACAGCGTTGAAACCGGAATCATTAATTTAGATAACAGCACCGGACCTGGAACTCACTGGGTTGCATACGCTATTGATCCACGTGGGATTGTCTATTTTGATTCATATGGATTAGCCCCACCAAAAGAGTTTATGCGTTATATAAAAACCCTTCCAATGAAGACTTGGTATTCTACGCTACCAACACAACAAATGAATGACCCACCAATATGTGGCAGCGAAGTATTAAATGTCCTTAACGCTATTTCTAACTCCTTGAGTAACCCAAGCGGAAAACCACCACATGTTGTCGTGAATGAATACACTAGTAATCGCTGGAGAAAATCGAAGATTTTTCAACGAAGTCGTCAAAAACGATTTTAGAGAGAGAAAGAGTTTTACAATAACATGATTGATATTTGGGGGAGATCTTTGAAACCCAAACCCGATGACACTGCACCCCCTGATTATGTCAAGGATATAAAAAAACTAATCAAAGATGAAATAGCTGAGACGTTAAATTTAGTAAATGTTGACCCGAACGAAATAGTTGTATTTCAGGACAAACAGGGTAAATTGAAATCCAGTGATGTGTCACTGAATGACATTTTGATACGGCAGCGCGACGCCGCTGAAAACTCTATTGCGCTATATTCCAACGGTGGACAGCTTAAACCAGGCGCACTTGTGTCTACGATCACCGACGCGATTGCTACCAACGAACGTGAGCTGAATGATCTTATACGAGGTTATAATAATTTTCGCAAAAATGTCGTACATAAATTCTTTGGAACCCCGCTTGTGGTTGGCATGACTCTCGCTGAAATTAAAGACTTGTTGAATTCATTCTTCGCTAACAAGGAAGCTGGAAGGATGATGACTGCTTCAGAAATCAAGGCAAATTATCTCGAGATTTCTAAACTAATAGAAGATCAAAAACCCACTAATGACATTGTTGGTAGGTTCTTTGGAAACCCGCTTGTGGCAGGAATGACTCTCGCTGAAATCAGTGAGTTTATCGGCAAGCACACTCACAATGCCTACATCGCTAATAGTTTCTTTGGTGTCCCGGCTACATCTACGATGACTCTCAAAGATATTAACATGTTTATGGTGAGACAAACAACACTTAATACCATCGTTGATAGATTTTTGGGGAGAACACCTGTGTCTGAAACCACATCGTTGACAGGCATGACTCTCGCGGAAATTAAAAGCGCTATTGACAAACAAAAGCACACCAGCGATATTGTTAATAAGTTCTTTGAGGGCAGTAGCCTCCAAGATATCACGACGAAATTTTCTAACATCGACAACCATATTAAAACCCAAGCACGGATTAGAATCAACGAACTTCTGGTTTCATTCTTTTCTAACAAGGAGGAGAGTGGAAAAACAATAGATCCTACCAAAATCAGGGTAAATTATCTCGATATTTCCGACGATCTTCTTAAACTAAAAGAAAATTTTGAAAGGATAAAGATTCCGCATCTAGACACTGAAGTTAAAAATATCGTGTATACGGTCGAGCATGGAACCATGGATTGGACAAGAGACGTTTATACTACGCTGTCCATCGGTCTCTTGGGCGGATCAATTTTCGATGATATCATCGGGCATACGTGGATCGATGGTATCTACAGGCTAACGTGGATCTCTGTAGATCAATTTAATATGATCGCGGACGGTAAAACCTACTCTGGTGGCACCGCGACGTTTATTTTTAATGGTCGCAAACTAGACTTTAATGTCGTCGCGGTTAATAGCTCCACCATTAGAACAAAAATAATTTGGTGTTTAGAATTTTTAGATGATTTTTCCGGCTGAAGTACTAGCAATTCCCGCTAACGATGACAAATAATTGAAAACGCTAGCGTTTTTAAAATAACAATGATTTCATCAACTCAATGTCGCTATGATCAAGTCAGAGAATTTCAGACTAGACTCAAAACCCTCACTGAGGAGTATCAAATAAAAATAAAAAAATACCGACGAAGAATCACCGCAATTGATATTACTATGTACTCGGTGTCAAGCGTTCTCGCTGGCGCCGGAATAATACTTGCATCGGTTACAATGATTGCCCCGGTCGTAGTTCCAATTTGCATTTCTGCGGTGGCTACAATCGGGGGTATATCAACCGGGATAGCAAAAAAGATATCATCATGCAGCCAGAGTAAACTGCAGAATTACTTAATTCAATTTCATATTGCATCAACCGCATATTCGCAGTTATCCCTGATGATATCGTCGTCACTCGATAATACGATTATATCAGATAGTGAATTCTCAGCGATGGTCAGTATTTTTGATTCAGCGATATCAAAATTAGAGCAACAACATGAATATAATAACAATGACAACACCGATGGAATTAGAAAACACGAACCCAAAAACAAACCCAAACACGAACCCAAAAACCAAAATGATCTCAATAATCTCAACCATACCAGATTGTGAGTTCTCAGTGATGGTCAGTATTTATGATTCTGCGGTGTCAAAATTAGAAATACAACATGAGTATAATAACAATGACGACACCGATGGAATTACTTCAACGAGTAGTGGAGAACACGAACCCAGTACAAACAAGCATGATATCAATAACATCAACGGAACCCGAGTTTAGTGTGAATTTCCCTAGCCCAGTCCCCGTGAAGGAGATAGCGCTAGCAAAACTACGAGTGTATCACAGTTGGCCTAATATCAGATCAAAATCATTTGGTGGTCAACAACCCAATAATTCTTTAGTGTTTGCAAATAAGAATAAACCCGACGGAACCCCAGACTGGAACGTCGTTTCGATACCAACCGGATCATACCAAATCGAACAAATCAATAATGAATTCGCGCGTAGAATAAAATCGATTACTGGAACAGAATCGAAAATCGCTATAACAGTTCATGAGCCGACGCTATCATCCGCAATTGAGATAAGCACAGAAGGATACGTCGTAGATATCTATCAGAGTTCTATTAGAACCGTACTAGGATGGCCTGAAAAACCACCGGAAAAATCCACCACCGACTTAACCACGGATGTACAATCATATCATGAAATCAATCCCAGTTATCGAGATAATTTATCTGATATAAGAAAAGGAAGAATCGGCGATAGATTTATATTCACCAACAAAGACACATTGCAATGGGATTTTATCATTAAAAGAACAACCGACTCATCTGTTACTATTTCATTTACGCTAACTGACGTCCGTGGTTATTTTAATGAGATTAAACAATTATATGAAACACAACTAGAACAACTACGGAAAACAAAATCGCAAAAACACGTTGAAATAATAAATCAACTCATATCGGACATGGAATATATCTATGAACTAATTATTCAAACAATAATTAATGACAACAGCGACAATAAACAACGATTCCTAACCGATTACAATATCACAGAAGACAATCTGCGTAATTTCAAGTTTCCGAAATACAACGCTGATGAATTAGCAAGAATTGTTAAAACCGATATCAAAGCGCTACAAAAATCAGATTCAACTGTCCTCCTCAAATATAATAATGATCCAGATGGTGGCGGTAGGCATATCGCTCCGTTCAACGTGAATATATCCTCAGTGATTGCGCTCAATTTAGTATGTGATGTTATCGAAGGAAGCTATCAGATTAATCTAGAGCAATCAAATCAAGCTCAGCAGGGATATATTCTTTATTCGTTTGCACCAACAGCTCCTCCAGGATTCCTAATTATTGAAAACCCAATTAATCCTGTCTACATGCGATGCCATAATAATTCATTAACCAGAATTAATTTCAAACTCACCGACCAGTCAAATAATCTGATTGATTTACAAGAAGAGGTGTTAGCGATTAGTCTGTTTGTGAAATCATAAATGATTTTCGTCCTAAGGACTTGATCAAATCATTTATTATTTTTTGTTAACCCAGAACTGAAAACTTTAGCAGCAGAGAGGGTGGATGACCACATCGTTGCGAGCAAAATTGATTAAAAAATCGTAAAATCTCCGTTTTTGCAAAAATGGAGATTTTTTTTTTTGGTTAAATGAGATTTTGTTGGAAGTCTTATTTTTTGTCTGAAAACGTAGTCTATAGGCCATATTTTGCTCGAAAACATGATCTGTAAGCCTTATTTTTGCTCGAAAAGGGTGGTCTGTTCACCCTCTCTGCTGCTCTTTATCTTAAAGTATAATCTACAATCATGGACAAAGATAAGCATAAATATTGATATCCATAATTATGCACGTTTGATTTTATAAAGAAGGAAAAAAGAATTATGTAAATAATAAATATAATATATTTATGTTAGTCGTTGTAATGAAAATCTTACGAAGACATAATTAATTTGTTGATGTGAAAAACAAAACTGTGCAAATATGTCTGAAATACTAATTTTCATCACACGTGTTCTCTAGTGTAAAATGAACGTAGTTACAAACTGAGAAAAACCTTGGAGATCTCCAAGAAGTTCAATTTCATTAATGTTGTTTACTGTGAAGTGCAGATGTTGGGCAAGGCAACGCTTACAAAATTGTCCTTTGAGCAATGTAGGTCTGTAATCCGTACAACCCACAATAAATCAGGCAAGGACAGAAACAGGTTCAAACTTTTATCCTGGCTTTAAACTTTGATCGGCAAAGTGGGATTTCAGTACCAAACAATGACGCATATCACTGATTGAATTATAACTCTCTATGACCACTTCCCCAATCCTCAAAGTTGCGATTACAATGTAATTCATCCACCACTCCGCAAAGCTCTGATACAGTTTACGACGTCCCTCGATAAATGGTAGATCCACCCTACCTCGGAGGTGTTCTTGTTCTATGCTATCAAGTAGATATTCTACGCTCCAGTAGAATATTCGTCTGTGTCAAAACTTAAAAGTCGACGTGCCCCAGCTCAGTTGCTAAATATAACGTGTTCCATGTTTATCTGTCTAAAACACGAATGCAAGTGCAGAGAGAGAGAGAGAGAGAGAGAGAGAGAGAGAGAGAGAGAGAGAGAGAGAGCACCAAGATATGTTGACTTATTAGGTTGTGATAGATGAAGATCTACGCTGTTCATTAAACATAATCACCTGAATAAACACTAAAGACATATATATCAATCTGTTGTACACGGTTAGTTCATACTACTGAATACAGTAATTGGCAGTATTGGTTTAAATCTCCATATATATATATATATATATATATATATATATATATATATATATATATATATATATATATATATATATATATATATATATATATATATATTCGAATTATCACGTTCAAAAGCTAAATACTACGCTACCACATTTTATTGCAAGGTTATGCAAAAGTTGGCTCTGTTACGAAGTCTATGCACCCGTTTCCCCTTATTACGGAGTGTTTTCGGGAACCCCGCGTGGCAGAGTGGTCTCAAACGCTCTCCGTTACGGATCACGGCCAAAACCTCTGTCTGCGTGGGTTCGACTCTAAGATTCGGCTAATGTGGGTATGTGAGAAGGCTTGCATGTAGCTTCTCGTGGGTCGGTGGTTAAATTTTTTAGGTCTTCCCGGATTCGTCTTCCACCAATAATACTAGCCGCCATTTATAGCCTATCGTGTGCTGAAAAATGGCGTTAAACCCAACAACAACAACGGGGTGTTTAAAAATGCGTGATTATAAAACTTATGACATTTCAAAGATAGCATCTAGTCTTGACCAATAATCAGGTTCACGCGTAAATATGTCTGGTAGCACTAACCTATCGACTGTCGCAGTTGTTACGAGTGAATCCATAGTTGAAGCAGAAACTGAAGTTTCTCAATTTCCAAATTGAAAAGATATTGTATAGGTCAGTGGATAGTGTATCAAACTCCCGGTTTAGTGAGTACGAATGGAATCCTGTAGTCAGATCAGGTGTGTCAATGAACAAAATATGATGTATCTATTTCCCGGGAATGATAAACCTTTATAATGTGCTTTTATGTGCTCTCAAACATCAAACAAATCAAGATATTTTGCAAGCCAAATCATAATGATTTTCTTATTTAGCCAACTACATCATGATTAAAATAAGAACAACGTTTATCAACGTCTAGATTAGAACTGTAAAGAAGGGCTCCAAAGGAAAAGTGATTTATTGTCTTCAGTATACGCATTTCCTGTTAATGGTATCATCAGTGTACACACTTCAAGTTAAAGGTATCTTAAGTATACAAATTTCCCGTTAATGATATATTCCATATACACACTTCAAGTTAATGATATATTCGTTATACAAAATTTCCGTTAATGGTATATTCAGGATACACATTTCCCATTAATATTATCAACATGTATTGTGTAAGTCCATGTAAACAGTTTGTGTCAGTACAATTAATTAATTTTTACTTTACGAACCCAAGGCTGCCCACAGTTATAAAATTGTCGCGGTCTTTCTTTTAATTAGCTGCATACGTCAGTTGTGTACTTTAAGCCTATTGGGGAAATCGCTCTTCATACAACTCAGATTTGTAGCAAGCATCGTTTAATCTAAAGGTAACGCTATGCATATTTAAGGCATTGACCTGTTCATCGTAAATACACTCAAGACTTAGTGCAATAACATAGCGTTTTTTTTTTCCTTCTCACTTATGTAGCGGATGATTTTTAATATGTATTTGATCAAAGCAAATGCTCACAACAGTTGCGATCAGTTGCGATTTAGAAAAAGCAAATACACTTTGTTCCCAAAGCCAGGTATTTCTCGATATCATGTACTTTGACTCTTCATTTTATCAGGTATGTCATTACGCCTGGCTACAGTTTTCAAGTGGCTCTTTTCTCTCGTTTTTACTGATACAGTGTGGTCCGAATTCCAATCGTCTCTACATTTATCAAGTGGCTCTTTCCACTTGACTCTACAATTTTAGGGTGGTCTATTTTTCAATCTATTCTTTTGTTATGAGGCGGAGAAGTCCACTTGAAAGTTATCAAGTGGGACATTTAGATTTATATTAACCCAATCTCCTATAGTGCGTGTGTGATTTGTATTAACCCAATCTCCTACAGTGCGTGTGTGATTTGTATTAACCCAATCTCCTATAATGCCTGTGTGATTTGTATTAACATAATCTCCTATAGTGCGTGTGTGATTTGGATTAACCCAATCTTCTATAGTGCCTGTGTGATTTGGATTAATCCAATCTACGATAGTGCCTGTGTGATTTGGATTAGCCCAACCTACTATAATGCCTGTGTGATTTGGATTAACCCAATCTACGACAGTGCCTTTGTGATTTGGATTAACCTAATCTACTATAGTGGCTGTGTGATTTGGATTAACCTAATCTCTTATAGTGCGTGTGTGATTTGGATTAACCCAATCACCTATAATGCTATATGCTAATAAAGGTGCAGATAGAAGAAAGATAAATACAGCTGATATACTTGTTTTATGTAACTGACAGCCTGTGTACCACCGCCATTTGCACAAAATGCAGGGTTTGATGTTACCAGAAATATTATATTAGCATCATTGTCATGAAAAATGATTGGATCAATACTTATTTAGGTTAGACAATATTGCTTGAAATGGCCAAGACAACATTGGACTTTATTATTACAATACGTACTTAAAGCAAATCTTGCTATGTTTACACTTCACTGTCTACACAATAAAGTGGTGATTATGATATGGAAATAGAATATACATTGAAGGGTTATGAATCGATACCTGAATAATGTCGACAAAGGTTCAGGAATTGTAGAAAGGTCACTTTACAAACTTATGTCAAAATTTGCAAGACAAACGTTTTGTTAGTTGGTGCTCAGTCACTCAGTCACGTAGGTTCATAAAGACTACTGTAACCTCAGTGAGCTCGTATTGGTGATGCCAGAACCATCTTGATATGCAAAAAGTGGAAATATTAAATGGTACTGAGACTGATAAGATATCTTTTTGTACTCTTTTGTTATAAGGTACTTTGCTGGTGTCCGATATGTCTTCTTCTAGTGAAATCGTTGATAATAGGAATTAGAAAGGGGTTTTGATAATAGGAGCTCGATAGCGGTTTTGATAATGGACCCTATTTATTATAATACAAGTTCAAGAAGGTATCATCAGCATAACATATTACATTATATACTTTTATGAGATGTATTCAAATAAAAAAATGTCTGTTCAATAGTACAGTTGAATATCATGATCAAGAACTAAAGAGCAAGGATATAATATATAAAAATACATTTCTTTTAGCACATTGAATAATTAAACGTTCTAGAGCTCCATTTGACGACTTCTTTGAAACGTTTCGTGTCAACCTTGATGTTAGAGGTATTGTGGTGTACAAGGTCTTTGACGCTGAATCGGCATGATTTGGTATGATTTATTTTATTAGTATGGGATTTATACCATCATACATTATATAATTAGTTTCTGGATTTAGCTGCCTATTATAGGTCACGTAAAACAGATAATTATTCTATCCCATATATGGTCTTGTTATACCATATATCTTTTATTGCAGACGCGTTGATTGACACATCTAGGTCATACAGATCATATTCTGTTCCTTTTAACTCAGGTTTGCTTAATATCTACCCCGGAAACATCAAAAAGTTCAAAACACAGCTCCTCTTTTAACAATCGTATACACATTATTTCCACTATGAAAACGAAGTAATATGGACAAAGTTCTTTTGCATACCAGGGCCCAGCAAAGTGGAATTAATTGCCCATTTAAATTTGTCACAAAGACACAGTATTTCCTTTCAAGAGTGCTCTTAAAACGAACCTTTTGCAACTACAAGAACAAAGTTACAGATCTAATAATGTTTTTACCTTACATATTTTCAGCATTTTTTATGTTTTCTAATTTCATTGTGTGTTTTGTTTTTATTTTTTTTTTGTATTTTTGGTATTTATATCATTATAGATGTTGTAAAGCGCTTAGAGCATCTAAAGATTAGGTGCTATACAAAGTCCTTATTATTATTATTATTATTATTATTATTATTATTATTGAATAACTAAGTATTTAAGAGATGTGACGACTGTTCGCTGACAGGCCACTTAATATATACAGATTTCTATACCATATGCAATAACGGAGATAAAACGCCATGAAGCCTACTTTCCTCAGCAAGGCAACGAAAACCCCGAAATGAACTATATATATATATATATATATATATATATATATATATATATATATATATATATATATATATATATATATATATATATATATATATATATATATATGTAATGGCCACTCATGTGCCCAGGAAAGAAAATCAATTACCTTCTTGTTGACTGTCTTCTCAGGAAGGGCATACAATAATATAAAATGTATATACGTTCGAATACAAGATGTAGGCAATTAACTTAATCCAAATAACTTACTTCTTACACCATTATAACAGGACAGATCCCGAATAGTTTTGGATCAGTTGAAAACACAACGGTCACAATGCGAATGAAAACATAAATGTATTATGAGATATACAAATCACAAAACTAATGTAACAATGTAATGAAATTAAATATCCTACAACAACTAAATTCTAAAAATGGTTGGTCTTACACACCATGACAATTCAGTAGACATATTTAGACTCTAATGAACATAAAAAGAGGAAGGATTCATTGAATGATCTGAAATAGTAATACTATTAATACATATAACATATCAATGAATACGGTTAATTTAACCATATTCTTTATTACGAAAATGGGCACCGTTGATACAACCATTATAAAATGATGACATTTCAAATAACCGTATGTTCTTATGATCCGATTTCGCTATTCAAATTAGTTTTGGTACCTTTCGAAATTCACATGCTTGAATGAATTAATACTGCCAATAGCAGAGAGTCGTAGTAGAACGCCCCCAAGTGCCTGTTTACTAAACTAAAGCTTACTATGAAAAAACGAAACAATTAACGTCTAACTAACCGAGGGTTTCTCTTATGTGTTAATTAATTCTGTTACTGTTTGTTTTTGGTCATTTGTTATTATTATGCGCGTGTGTTTACCACATTAACGCTTATTCGAGGTCGCACTCTCTCTGCTGCTGAGGTTTTTCCAAATATTTTATCAAGACCGATTCGATATCTTGATCTAGGATTGTGTAAATTTATTGTTATAAATCCGTGCGGGCTTTTCTGAGCATGACTAAAGAAAGTTCTAAACCACAGTTACAACAAAAAAAATAGATCAGCACTTACAGGTAAGTGTGAATGATGCGGTACCTACACACAGTCAGGTGACAAATCGAATTAAAAAAAACGAGGAGGTGATATTGCAGCAAAATTAATAAAATTAGCGGTGACTCCATGGGCTAAATACCCACGAGAAAAACATCTTCCAGGATATAATTACTTTTGTCCAGGAACTCGACCTGATATCCGACTTGATAATCAGGATCAACCAAAACCAGGTGAATATCCGATAAATGAAATTGATCGAACTTGTCACGCTCATGATGTGTCTTATAAAAGTAACAATCTGCAGCATATACATATTGCAGATTGCAAATTCTATCAAAAAAATATTTTCAGGAATCAGTAGCAAACTGGTTAGTAAGATCTGCAATGAAGTGTAAACTAGCATTAGGGGCTGGTAATTAATATTATTATGGAATTTGTTTATTATAGTGCAATTGGATATTGGAAAGGTAAATCAGCACTTAGTAAACTAGCCGAAGCTGCAGGCTTCAAACGTTCTACTGCAGCGGATTATCTACCATCACCTAAACGAATTCAATAAGAGCATTTTGATGTTAATGTTCCAAATGAAGTTCATCAGGCGGATATTTTATTTTTAACACATGATACTAGACGTCAAATGACATACACATACACGTTAACTGTAGTTGATATTGCAAGCAGATATAAGGAAGTAGAGCCATTAACAACAAAGACAGCAGCAGAAATAACTTCTGCGTTTGAACGAATTTATGAACGAGGATCTGGACCACAAGTTGGTCTACGATGGCCACAACTATTACAAGTTGATACTGACAAGGAATTTCAGGGTGTAGTATCATCGTTGATGAAGCAAAATAATTTTAAAATACTACGAGGACATACTGCAATACACCGTGATCAGGCAATTGTTGAACGATTTAATCGAACACTTGTTTAGCGGTAATTTGGATATCAATACGCGATATATAATATAAAGTTAAATAATCATTCAGAGTGATTCAAGTATAGTTTTATATATTGACCATTGCAACCTATTTTAGAAAGGTTTAATTTTCAAAATTCCCGATCGCTTTCACTAAACTAAACCCGGGATCAGGTACATTTCTAATTAGAACACCGTGCCTTTCCTTGTGCAACATATCGGGATTCCACATTTTGGCGTTATTCCAATTTGTGGCTCAACATTATGATCGGTAAATGAAATATTTAACTTTGCACCCTACAATTGACAACATCAACATGATTTGCTCTTTAACATCGTAAGAAAACTAGCTGTTTCCATGTTGTTCCATCTAAACATTTTAACATATGCATATTATTTCTTCATTTCCAGAGAGTTGCTTTTGCCATAGAGCTACTCGACATGGTTGTTGTTTATTGTTTGTAGAAGCCGTGCCTCGTTTAAGAGTTAATGCAGTTTCCCAGAAAATACTATTGAGTCGACGGAACAGGTGACATTATATAAGAATGAGGTAAGCAAAAGTATTCATTCCTGTTTTAATATCAGTCTTTGGAAATATATAATCAGAGTTTTTGATTGTTTTCAGATACAAAAGTAGTCACATTAAAAAAAGATATTCATTGGAATTCCAAAGCGGTCATTGACACTTTGGACAAAAAACACGAAATGGGATTACCGTGCTGTATTTATATATAGTATAACAAAATCCACGCAATACACAGATTAGATTCAACTGCTCCTCAGCGTGGATTTACACGTGAGCAGTGGCCTAACATATATACTACAGCTTTTAACATAACAAGAAATTCAAAATTACAATGGTTTCAGTTTCCTGTTATTCACAGTATTTTACCAATGATGTCCGTTTTGTGCAAAAGGCAATTATATAATACTTATAAACGTACTTTTTGTAAATATTTACCGGCAACAATATTGCATTTATTTTGGAAAATGTAATATTCAGGTTGTGGAATAGGGTGTCCCACTGATTTTGTAATTAAGTGATCATATATATTGTGTCAGGCGCAAAGACTTCTGGGAGATAAAAGTGTTGATGGAATATATGAACAACCTTTGTAGTTGTTTCTTCTAGCCAAATAAAACACCTACATGTGTAGAATGAAAAATGGTGCCTTGGTTAATGGTGTTGATAGTTTTTCACTGAATTCGCTAAATTTTATGTGTGGTGTTGGGTGTCAGAATTAGACTTGATGAGTCAAGATGGATTTCGGTGATACAAGACAGGCATTGACATTTGTAATTCAACCAAACAAATTTCCAATAAGGTCATACCTCATAGGGTCATATTTAATTTTACCCCTTCCCAAAGGCCATACTTAATTTTACCCCTCCCCAAAAGTCATAATTAATTGTACCCCTCGTCAGAGGTCATACTTATTGTCAACCCTCCCCAAAGGTCATTCTTTATGTTAATTAATATAGATCCTATACGTTTCACGTTGTCCCCCAGAATTACTTCATTATTCAGGTATAGTTTTATATACTGATATTTGCAACCTATTTTAGAAAGATTTCATAGTTTTTAAAATTCCCAATCGCATTCACTAAATTAATCTCGGGACCAGGTACATTTTAAATTTGAACACCGTGCCTTCCCTTGTGCAGCATATCGGGATTCCACATTTCGGTGTTATTCCAATTTGTCGCTCAACTTTGATCGGTACATGAAATATTTAACTTTGCACCCTACAATCGATAACATCAACATTTTTTTTTTAACATTGTAAGACAACTAGCTGTGTCCATGTTTTTCCATCTAAACATTTAAACATATGCATATTATTTCTTTATTTATTTTTTTCCATCCAAACATTTTAACATATACATATTATTTCTTTATTTGTTTTTCCATCCAAACATTTTAACATATGCATATTATTTCTTTATGTCCAGAGTGTTGCTTTTACCATATAGGTGCGATACATGGTTGTTGTATCTAGAAGCCGTGCCTCGCTTACGAGTTAGTGAACTTTCCCAGAAAATACTATTGCGTCGACGGACAGGTGACATTATACAAGAATGAGGTAAGCAAATGTATTCATTCCTGTTTTAATATCAGTCTTTGGAAATATATAATCAGAGTTTTTGATTGTTTACAGATACAAGTCGAGAGAAATCATATTTAAAAAAAAATTATTCATAGGAATTACAATGCGGTCATTGTCATTTTAGCAAAACACGAGATGGGATTACCGTGCTTTCTTTAGAGATATTTGGATAATATCATTGTGATACATCAAGACTGTTGATATATCAAAATATTCAACGCATTTAAGATTATTGGAATCATTCAATACATTCTATACGTTTAGACTTTTGATGTTTGATTTCCTCTTAAATTTTAGACGTGTAAATTAGAGAAATTCATGTATTTGTTATAATTACTAAACCTATTGCATTCGTTTCTTTCCTTTCCTTAATTTAAGACCACATAGTCGTAGTACTAGATTAAAACAAATGTGAAATATTGCATACTCACGAAAACGATAAATACATACAATACACTAATTTAAATTAGTTTTGCTTGCTTTTGGATCTTAAAAAAAGATTTCTTTGTGTTGGCTTTTTTTTCTTCCTACTGAAAGCATGTACTATTCTCATCAATTATGTTATTTGTAATGTCTGCCTTAGCAAGGCTTTATTCTTCGTAATAAGTTGTTTTTTTGACAAACTATCTATGTTCAGCAATGCATAAAAGGTCTGCAAAAGCGTTCTCGCCTTGGGACGAATTATTCGCCTCTAACTTGTCCATTGATACTGATATTTTTCTATATAAATTTTATGTATCTTAAGGTATAAAGTGGGATCCAGTAATAGCCGCTATCCTATCTGTTATGGTGCACGGATTTTACTTAATAAGTAGATACCTGGGTATTTAATTTCGGTTGCCTTTCGAATGAGTATGGAGCACGAGTCATTACGTTTGATGTTTTGATGTTGGTCTTTCACTTTTTGGATAAGTGCATGACTGAATTGGCTAGAGGTGTGGTGAATTCGTGATAGGCTGTAAATGAAATAAATCGTGGAAAGGATATGACAGACATAGACTCATAATTTAATACGTGCTAACATATTTTTCTGCTTCATGGCCATTGTTACTTTGTCGATTCTGTGTTTATTAAAGCTGAGAAGCGAAATTCTCCGGCATTATATCCTTAGCACAATAGATGAATCAATTTCCTCCATAGCTGACTGATAATGCAAACAAAAAACGAAACAAAATGCATACACAGACTCATGGTAAATTTGACTTTACGTGTTCATCTTATTTCCTGGTTTCGGTGTGGTTTGGGGATTTAAAATGAATTTGATATTTGCGCTATTAGAAAGCATTTACAAAATAAGCGTAACTCATATATTTCGGGAAATCTGACGTGCGCGGTTCATATCATTATACAGATCATTTACGAGACAAATCGGAAGACAGGAGCAAAAATCTGAGTTGTACCAATCGTCAATCTTAAAACAGAGGTAAAGATTTAAGGTTAGTATGAACTGCGATTTGTCCAGGCAATTAACCATTTGTATAAAATCGAAACATAGAATGGTACATATGGTCTACACATACAAGAATACACTTCATAGACTAGGGAAATAGGGTATAATTACATTGAAGACATAGGGTATAATTACATTGAAGACATAGGATATAATAACATTGAATACATAGGATATAATTACATTGAAGACATATTTTATAATTACATTGAAGACATAGGATACAATAACATTGAATACATAGGATATAATTAAATTGAAAACATAGGGTATGATTACATTGAATGCATAGGTTATAATTACATTGAAGACATAGGATATAATTACATTGAATACATAGGATATAATTACATTGAAGACATAGGTTATAATTACATTGAAGACATAGGATATAATAACATTGAATACATAGGATATAATTACATTGAAGACATAGGGTATAATTACATTGAAGACATAGTGTAAAATTACATTGAAGACATAGGTTATAATAACATTGAATACATAGGATATAATTACATTGAAGACATAGGTATAATTACGTTGAAGACA
The DNA here is from genome assembly GCA_030141615.1 of Unio pictorum. Lineage (NCBI taxonomy): Eukaryota > Metazoa > Mollusca > Bivalvia > Unionida > Unionidae > Unio > Unio pictorum. The sequence continues at coordinate 5,467,942 of JARLTB010000005.1, read as the reverse complement.
TAGGGTATAATAACACTGAGGACATAGGATATAATTACATTGAAGACATATGATATAATTTCATTGAAGACATAGGGTACAATTACATTGAAGACATAGGGTATAATAACATTGAAGACATAGGATATAATTACATTGAAGACATAGTATATAATTACATTGAAGACATAGGGTACAATTACATTGAATACATAGGGTATAATAACATTGAAGACATTTGATATAATTATATTGAAGACATAGGATATAATTACATTGAAGACATATATATTTACACTGAAGACATAGGGTATAATTACATTGAAAACAGGGTATAATAACATTGAATACATAGGATATAATTACATTAAAGACATCAGGTATACTACATTGAAGACATAGGGTATAATTACATTGAATACATAGGGTATAATTACATTGAATACATATAATAATAATAATATTAATAATAATAATTATTAATAATAATAATAATAATAATAATAATAATAATAATGAGAACTTTGTATAGCGCCTGATCTGTAGAAGCTCTAAGCTCTTTACAACATCTATAATGATACAATTACACTAAAGAAAAACTAATTACAAAAACAATGAAATTGGAAAACATAAAAACATGCTGAAAACATATAAGATACAAAACCGTATTTGGTCTCTATGTTTGTTCCTGCAGTCGAGAAAGGTGAGTTTAAAGAGTACTTTTACTTTTGTGTCTAATTTCAATGGGCAATTCCTTCCACATATGGTATAATTCCAATGAAGACAAAGGGATTGATTATATCGAATACATAGGGTATAATTACATTGAAAACATAGGGATTGATTATATTGAATACATAGGGTATAATTACATTGAAGACGTAGGGATTGATTAAATTGAATATATAGGGTATAATTACATTGAAGACATAGGGATTGATTATATTGAATACACAGGGTATAATTCCAATGAAGACAAAGGGATTGATTATATTGAATACATAGGGTATAATTACATTGAAAACATAGGGATTGATTATATTGAATACATAGGGTATAATTACATTGAAGACATAGGGATTGATTAAATTGAATATATAGGGTATAATTACATTGCAGACATAGGGATTGATTAAATTGAATATATAGGGTATAATTACATTGAAGATATAGGGTATAATTACATTGAAAACATAGGGATTGATTATATTGAATAGATAGGGTATAATTACATTGAAAACATAGGGATTGATTATATTGAATACATAGGGTATAATTACATTGAAGACATAGGGATTGATTAAATTGAATATATAGGGTATAATTACTGTAACAGAATTGTTACCGAGAGGAGGGTGGATTAAATGAACAATACAAACACAATTTGTGAAAGAAAATATAAATTTATGTAATAAATTATAAATAAAAAAAATACAGATGTAACAACACAATAATTCATGCACTCAACCCACAATTACACTCACAACTATTCACAATACATGAACAAATTAAATAACAATACAAAAGGAATCTCAGATGTAAAGGGATCTCTTGGATTATACACAGATCCAAGAATCCTTTACGAAAGTTAAATAAATGCAAGAATGATTTACGAAAAAAAAATAAACACAAACGACAAACTATCTATCGCACGATGGATTGCGATAACTAGCACGATCATATACTTGTATTGAATCAAGTTGCTAGCTTTTATTGATATCTATGTGATCACTTGAAATATTATTGCGATCTGACATAAGCATGCAAATACAACAATGTATTAAATTATATTACAATTTCAATACACCTATGTGTCTCCCCTGTATAACCGCACGATTCAGCAACAGTTGAATCGTCTCCCAGTTTCCCCGAGAACCGAGGGTTGACCAATACTATTATCGGACGTTTCCCTACACGGATCCACCACAGTTATACGTTCAGACAGCATACAACATCTACCCGAACCAACGGTTCCTCACTCCCCTAGATGTCTACCCGGACGTTTTACAACTCTAAGACAGCTCCGACACTCGGACTTCTAGCTTTCCGGATATTTACACGTTACACAGATATTGACGAACAGACAGTTCGACACACAGACAGATACTTCAATTCCGTTTGCACAAATTAATGGCACAAGCACATTCAGATATTTATACAGAGATGTTCCAGAACAAACAATAGATGTCCCACAACAAATCAAACGATATCAAAGACGTTTATCAAAAGATGGTATCAGATGTGTTAACAGCTACGGTATCAACGATGTTATTAGCAGCTACGGTATCAACGATGTTATTAGCAGCTACGGTATCAACGATGTTATTAGATGCGCTATCAGTGATGTACTTCTACGGTATCAACGACGGAATCAGCTGGAATCAGACTGAATCAGACGGAATCAATGATTGTCAGATGTTATCAGATCTACGGAATCAACGATGTTATTAGATCTCCGGAATCAACTATAATAAACAAAACCAGACTAATAATAGTTGTCTCAAAAATAATCTAAGCCGTAGATTACGATATTTCATTTAAAGTCTAAAAGTGACTAGTAATTCCAAATATTCCACGTTTATTGCAATAAAGGCATCATTATACGAAATGATAATCTGAATAAAATTCACAATAAAACGAAATGTAAATTTAACACTCACCCCTTTGGCTGGAGATTTGCAAGACGAGGTTATCTATCCTTTGATTAGATATTTTAGTTCCCGTAAATAATAATGAGAAATCCATCGCCTTATATACTCTCAACAGGTGAACATAAATCACATCGAGCTTGACGTGCACCACGTACAACGAGTATTTCGGATTTCATGTAAATTGCAAATTGGCACATGCAAATCGTTACACGCCACTTAATCACCCCAGGTAATGCGTGTACGACGAAATCAAGAAAATGGTGAGTTTCGTTTGCAATTCAAGTAGAACAACAAAAATCAGTTCAATTTTCGCCTAATTCTGTGACAATACCTCCCCCCTAAGAATAAAAATGTACACATTTTTAAAACTAACACAGAATAGAAGAAAAATAACTATTGATGATATCTTACAACATTTACACTGGTTATACTACAAACTGGATTTTATTACTGGGCAAATTCATACAAATTTCCCATCATGCTCTACTCAAGTAGTCTGCGCCTATATTTTCAACTCCCCTTATTGCTTCTACACGGAAACGATAAGGTTGTAGTGTTAGCGCCCAACGCATCAACCGAGCGTTAGCGACCTTGGCCTTGTTCAAATACAGTAGGGGTTGGTGATCAGTCTCAAGAACGAAATCTCTCCCAAATAGATATGCGTGATACTTCCCAATTCCCCATACTACGGCCAAACATTCCTTTTCTATAACGGAATAATTTTTCTCCCTGGGTAGCAATTTTCTACTCGAGTAAGCTACGGGTAACTTACTGTCGTCCTGCTCTTGCAGTAAAACTGCCCCCAACCCAGTTTCAGAAGCGTCTGTTCTTAGAATAAAAGGTTTGCTGACATCTGGCAATTTCAATATAGGTGCACTAACCAGTTTCTCTTTCAGAGTACGAAATGCTTTATCTTGTGGCGGTCCCCATTCAACTTTGTTTGGTTGTCCCTTCTTGGTCAAATCAGACAGCGGGCTAGCAATGGCTGCAAAGTTCGGTATAAACTTTCTGTAAAAACCTACTAGACCTAGAAATGATCTTACCTGCGTTTTATTGGTTGGCTTTGGTGCGTCTCTAATTGCTTCAACTTGCTTGGGATGAGGTTTTAACTGACCCATACCGCTGACCCTATGACCCAAACAATCTAAATCTGTATAACCAATACTGCATTTAGTGGGTCTCACTGTGAGGTTCGCTCTGCGGAGTCTATTGAAGAGCTCGCTCAGTACGGACACGTGCTCACTCCAAGTATTCGTGTACACGAATATGTCGTCTACAAAGCTATCAACGTTTGTTAAACCTTTCAGCAACTTTCGCATCAAACGACAACAAGTGGCGCTGGCTCCAACTAACCCGAAAGGCATCACTTTGAATTGATACAATCCTTTCTGGGTCGCAAATGCCGTCAAAGTTCGGGACTCTGGGACAATGGGAACCTGCCAATATCCCTTGGACAGATCCAATTTGGAAATCCATCGGTTTCCCGACAACTTTGCAAATAGACCCTCCATATCTGGCATTGGTTCTGCATCGAACACAGTGATTTTATTCAACTGCCGAAAATCGATACAGAATCGGTTCGTCCCGTCCTTTTTCCTTACTAACACTACTGGAGACGAATATGGTGAGTTGGAGGGTTCAATCACCCCCAGATCCAACATTTTACTCACCTCTTCGTCCACAGCTTCACGTGCGTTGTATGGCACCGGATATCCCTTGATTCGAATAGGGTCAGACGTATTCAGTTTAATTTTGAGGTCCAACAAAGTTGTACAACCTGGTCTATCTGTGAATACATACGAGTGTTTAGCCAAGAGCGCATTAATCTGTTGACGCTGGTCTTTCGTCAACTCCGCACTCACATCGACTTTATCTATCCCCTCCCCCGCAACTCCCAAGGGACATTCAAGGGCACTCTCGATATTCGAATCAGCTTCATCATCGTCTACGACTGCCGTACAAACGACATTTAAGACCCCCTTTTCAACATTGTCGCTCTGTCTCTTGATATACAATTTGAGCATGTTTGCATGGAATGTCTTTACATTACCGTCCATGTCAATTTTATAGTCCATGTCACCTTTTACTTCTTTAACTTCATATGGACCTTTCCACTGGACTAATAACTTATTCGAACTCGTTGGAAGAAGCAATAGAACCTGATCTCCCACAAGAAATTTCCTATTACGCGCTCTGCGGTTGTAATACCTGGCATATCTGCGCCCGGATTTAATCAATTCGTCACGTGCCATCTGGCATGTACTCTCAAGTTTGTTTCTTAGATCTAACACGTACTGGTAAGTCGTTTTTATTTCCTCGTTCGCGACATCACCAGTCCATAGTTCGCGTAGTATCCGCATCGGGCCTCGAACTGTCCTACCGTACAACAGTTCGAAGGGTGAAAACCCTAAACTTTCCTGCGGTACTTCACGGTACGCGAACAGAACAGCGTTTAAATAACGGTCCCAGTCTTGCGGACGTTCCGCGCACCTCTTTCGCAGCATGCTTTTCAGGGTACCATTAAACTTCTCTACCAGTCCATTGCACATCGGATGGTATGGGGTAGTGTTCAGCTGTTTGATGGATAACAGCCTACTTATTTCATCCATGAGGTCAGAGGTGAATTGGGCACCACAATCAGTGAGGATTTCCTCTGGCACCCCTACCCTACTGAAGATATCAACTAATGCTTCAGCTACCCTTTCCGTTTCAATAGTTGGTAACGCTACGGCTTCAGGGTATCTGGTTGCGTAGTCAACCAGAGTAAGTATATACCGATTCTTTCTTTCGGTAACCGGGTGTATTGGTCCTACAATATCTACTGCCACTCTTTTAAACGGTGTATCTATTAATGGCATCTGTCCCAAGGGCACCCTTGTGACCCTTCCCTTACAGACGGTTATCTGACATACGTCGCACGACCTACAGAACCGTGTGACATCGCCATTAACACCTGGCCAGTAGAATTCAGCGACTACCCTGCTAGTGGTCTTAGCCTTATCTAGGTGTCCTGCCATGCTTGACTCATGCGCCACCCTAAGTACTTGAGATCTATATCTCTGGGGTACGACCACTTGCCAATACTTCTTACCCTCCCGAGCGCTAAACTCCCTATGAATTAATCCGTTCTTGCGTACGAATCTAGAGCTACCCCCACGCTTGCAATGTTTAATCGCGCCGGACGTGATTTTCTCAACAATTGTTCTGATGGATTCATCATGTTCTTGCTCTTGTTTGAAATCATCACGCGAAATTCCTGAGATCGATTCAGGGACTATTAATTTATGAAACGCTGTTTTCTCTCGCCGTGTTTGCGCTCGCGTTTCGACTGCCTGGGCCAAAGGTATTTTAAAATCGGCCATGGTTGGAAGACGGGAACCTTCAACATTACCGATCGTCAGATCGTAAATAGGATTGTCCATACAAAGGGCATCAACAGTTCCCGTTAAGAAAGGTGTTTTTACTGTGATCCTTGCTACGGGAATGCGACCCATCGTCTGATCAAGTAACATACATGGGGATTCCCACCCGAGCATTTGGTTATCCTGCACGAGACTACGTTTGATCACTACGCCCGTACAACCAGTGTCACGCAATACCACGACTTCTCGACCGTTGACAAACCCTCTCGCGGTTGGTACACGCGCTTCAGGAAACAAACACGTGCCAAGCGAATGAATACAAGGTTCTACCTGTACGATGTTATCAGTTATACCTTTACTTTGTATAGCCACTGCTACCTTATGTATAAGTGCCTTTCTTTTAGGACAGTCTTTTTGAACATGACCCAATGCATTACACAAGAAACACCGCACACGCTGAAAAACTGGATTCCCAACTGACCTTTTTACCTCAGCTGATTTTACAGGCTCCCTAGGCATAGGTCTTACAGACTGGTTTCCAGACTTAAAATCTTTTAAAACCACGTTCTGGGTTCCCCCATGAGCTTCGGCAAATAAATCGGCTTGCTTAGCCATATCTTTTACGTTAGTGAAGACTTTCTCCTTCAGAAATTGATCTAATTCTCGCCCAACTGTATTAAATAATTGATCTCTGAGCAAGAAATCAGTCAACCCTTCAAACGTCTTCACCGCTTTGCCGCATTCAATCCACCGCTCAAAATAGTTCGCAATTCTGACGGTGAACTGACCAAAGGTTTCTCCCTTATCGGGCTTGCTATACCTGAATTTTTTTCGAAAACCTTGTTCAGTGAGCTCGTACCTTTTGAGAAGTGCTTCCTTTAGGACGTCGTACTTAAACACATCGTCCCTAGGAAGTCGCGAGTATACATCCAGTGCTTTACCTTTTAATAAAGCACTCAGATGCAGCGCCCAGTCATTTTGACTCCACTTCTGGTTTTCGGCATACCGCTCAAACCGATGAAGATAACTATCTATGTTATCTTTTTCATCGTCAAAGGGAGGTAATTTGGGGCCCCTTAATTTGTTAGTGGCAGAATCGTGTTCTCTTCCAGATGTCGCTAATTCTACCTTACGCTCATGATCCCGTTGCTTTGCTTTTTCATCTAACTCTATTCGCTTTTGCTCCGCTTCCATTTCCCATCCTATCCTATCCTTTTCGGCCTGCTTCTCTAATTCTATCTTTTCCCTCTCGGCCTGCTTCTCTAATTCTATCTTTTCCCTCTCGAATTCTATCTTTTCCCTTTGGGCCTGCTTCTCTAATTCTATCTTATCCTTCTCAAAGGCCCATTTCCTATCTTCGGATTCCCTTTCTAATTCCCGTTTCCTTTCATCGGATTCCCTTTCTAATGCCCGTTTCCTTTCTTCGGCTTCCCTTTCTAATTCCCTTGCTCTTACCCTTTCGTCCCTTTCCCGGGCTTGTTCTTCTTGAATAAATTTCCTTAAGCTTTCGCCTTCATATCCAAATTCTTTGCCTAAGGCAACCAAGTCCTTAAGGGATGACATGACAATTGTAATATGAATATAGATATATAACCAAACCAATAATTTAAACACGTTTATACTGGACACACGGACCTAGGTAAACTAAACAAAAATAAACTCCAACTAGAGTATTATCTTAACAGAAGGTCACGCTCAAATATAAACATTAAATGTATACCTTCACAAAAATGATTGACAGTTCACTTAATCCAACGATCCCACTTCTGACACCATTGTAACAGAATTGTTACCGAGAGGAGGGTGGATTAAATGAACAATACAAACACAATTTGTGAAAGAAAATATAAATTTATGTAATAAATTATAAATGAAAAAAATACAGATGTAACAACACAATAATTCATGCACTCAACCCACAATTACACTCACAACTATTCACAATACATGAACAAATTAAATAACAATACAAAAGGAATCTCAGATGTAAAGGGATCTCTTGGATTATACACAGATCCAAGAATCCTTTACGAAAGTTAAATAAATGCAAGAATGATTTACGAAAAAAAAATAAACACAAACGACAAACTATCTATCGCACGATGGATTGCGATAACTAGCACGATCATATACTTGTATTGAATCAAGTTGCTAGCTTTTATTGATATCTATGTGATCACTTGAAATATTATTGCGATCTGACATAAGCATGCAAATACAACAATGTATTAAATTATATTACAATTTCAATACACCTATGTGTCTCCCCTGTATAACCGCACGATTCAGCAACAGTTGAATCGTCTCCCAGTTTCCCCGAGAACCGAGGGTTGACCAATACTATTATCGGACGTTTCCCTACACGGATCCACCACAGTTATACGTTCAGACAGCATACAACATCTACCCGAACCAACGGTTCCTCACTCCCCTAGATGTCTACCCGGACGTTTTACAACTCTAAGACAGCTCCGACACTCGGACTTCTAGCTTTCCGGATATTTACACGTTACACAGATATTGACGAACAGACAGTTCGACACACAGACAGATACTTCAATTCCGTTTGCACAAATTAATGGCACAAGCACATTCAGATATTTATACAGAGATGTTCCAGAACAAACAATAGATGTCCCACAACAAATCAAACGATATCAAAGACGTTTATCAAAAGATGGTATCAGATGTGTTAACAGCTACGGTATCAACGATGTTATTAGCAGCTACGGTATCAACGATGTTATTAGCAGCTACGGTATCAACGATGTTATTAGATGCGCTATCAGTGATGTACTTCTACGGTATCAACGACGGAATCAGCTGGAATCAGACTGAATCAGACGGAATCAATGATTGTCAGATGTTATCAGATCTACGGAATCAACGATGTTATTAGATCTCCGGAATCAACTATAATAAACAAAACCAGACTAATAATAGTTGTCTCAAAAATAATCTAAGCCGTAGATTACGATATTTCATTTAAAGTCTAAAAGTGACTAGTAATTCCAAATATTCCACGTTTATTGCAATAAAGGCATCATTATACGAAATGATAATCTGAATAAAATTCACAATAAAACGAAATGTAAATTTAACACTCACCCCTTTGGCTGGAGATTTGCAAGACGAGGTTATCTATCCTTTGATTAGATATTTTAGTTCCCGTAAATAATAATGAGAAATCCATCGCCTTATATACTCTCAACAGGTGAACATAAATCACATCGAGCTTGACGTGCACCACGTACAACGAGTATTTCGGATTTCATGTAAATTACAAATTGGCACATGCAAATCGTTACACGCCACTTAATCACCCCAGGTAATGCGTGTACGACGAAATCAAGAAAATGGTGAGTTTCGTTTGCAATTCAAGTAGAACAACAAAAATCAGTTCAATTTTCGCCTAATTCTGTGACAATTACATTGAAGACATAGGGATTGATTATATTTAATACATAGGGTATAATTACATTGAAGACATAGGGATTGATTAAATTGAATATATAAGGTATAATTACATTGAATACATTGGGATTGAGCATAATGTATACATAGGGTTAAATTACATTGAAGTAATAGGGTATTATTACATTGAAGACATAGGGAATAATTACATTGAAGACATAGGAAATAATTACATTGAAGGCATAGGGATTGATTATATTGAATACATAGGATATAATTGCATTGAAGACGTAGTGTATAATTACATTGAAGACATAGGCTATAATAACAATGAATACATAGGGTATAATTACATTGAAGACATATGGTATAATTACATTGAAGACTTATAGTATAATTACATTGAAGACATAAGGTTTAATCACACTGAAGTAATATTGTATAATTACATTGGATTGATTATATTGAATACATAGGGTATGTGCATGTTTAATGGAACATAAATGCATGGTTTTCTAATGTAGATTTTTAATACATTTCTTACAAGGTTGTAGTTATGTTTACCGCTTTGTACAGCTTTATCTTATTTGTATAAGGTCTTGTAAGTGATTTTAATATGCAACAACAATGTATTTAATAATGGTGCGTTTATATATGAGAATTATTTTAAAGAAAACCGCCATTCCCAGCGATAAAAATACTCACAATTTTAGTAATATATTTTGGATACCTCTTACCTCCCATCCCACAGTTGACAAACATTATGTTAACAAATGAGATATAAAACAAATTAAATAGACTCAATAACATAACACCCATGGTACATATTTGTAGACGTTAAGATTCATGGCTCAGCCAAAAATTACCCTACTTTCCTTTTGCTAATTGAATACTCTACCACCAACCACCACTAAACAAATAAAAATTGATAGCAAAGCGAAGCGAAGAAAAGGCAAATATAACAATAATAATGTATTTAAACCCATTCAGCATAAAATTCAAAGCGCAACGATCATTAATTAATACTATACTGTCATCATATAGCAAGACAAAAATAAGGTCTACCACTCATAAATCCTGATTTGTAATTAACTATTGGCATTTAATCGTTGTCCACTCAATCGTTGGCTACCCAGTCGTTGTCCACTGAAGTGATAGATGACCATTATCAGATCTGGGCACTCAACACTTATTCGTTGTGATCCCAACTATTTTGTGACAGGCGGCATATATCAAAGATAACAAACGAGTAGTAATGGTTGCCTTCATTCACTCAATTAATTTTCTGCAATGTATACAGGGGTCGGACTAGGATTATATATTTCCGGTTTGGCGTGGAGCCAAGTAGTTCTATCTAAATTTAGAGATGTTGTTTGGCTGTGTTGTTTAATATGAATATTCATGACATGGACTGATTGTTTTCAAAAACCGAAAAATGATTCTTTTTTTTGAGATGTCTTATATTGTTATTGTGAAAACAGTGTAGTGGAAATTACACGGGTACAATGAGATATGGTCACAAAACCTATTCTTTCATTAATCTGATAAAGTAATGATGACCTCAGTAGGCGTTATCACCTATTATTACAAAAGTATAGAATAAAACCTGACAAGAAGAAGTTCATGTCAGTATTTTATAATAGTACTGTCACTCATGTGATTCGCAGTGTCATTGATATATTAGTCTGAGTTCAATTTGGAGCAACGCATGTAGGTAACGAATAGTAAAATAATTGGTGGTCTTACCCCCATATATGTCCTTTAAAGAGGACGTTAAATACAGTTTGGACACTAAAATGGACTAATTAAGTTTTCATGTCTGCATGTTGTCTTGCTGTTATGTTGAGGTAAATACACATCACTAAATGGTTTAAGTCGTAATGAGACAGCAACTATATTAAGGTTAATAACCGAAACGTGAGTAGTATAGTGAATACACTAGCGTCAACTGGAACATACATTACAGACACACATCCGATAACGTCTGACGTCAAGGTTTTCAAAATCACACTGGGAACGTCTGGCGTCAAGGGGAATTTAACATGGAGAATATTGGGACTGTCTAGCGACAAGGGAAAGTGGAGTGGCAGTATAGGAATAATAGGAATGGAAGAGGTGATGTGACGCCATGGTACTGAAGATTGGTAACACTGTTTCAACAATTGTAGGAACAGGTGTACACAAGGTAAACTCCAATGGGGTGTAGAGATGTACTTCCAATATTTATAGAGTGATAGAACACATACATACATACAATAATATACAGGGATAAATATTTCACATGATATTAGTTTCTTGGTTGAGGGAAAGAAAGCAAATATTTTCGAGACCTATGAGGGGCCCTGAAAAAGACCGTTGATGTCTATGTTAACATCATTACGTTAATATAGAGGGCATCTCACATATCTTCTCTTCCGTAAACCTCGTCTCACTTCTGGTCCGTAAATAATGGCTCTCTTCCAACAGCCGTGCCTCTCCACATAAATCTTTCTTTTCCAAACGGCTGTATCAGTCATTCAAGTGATTGTCCATGACGATCGGACATACATGGGATAGTCTGGGTAGACGATGTTACGTTTGTTCACATCCAGTGACGAAAACAAGTGAAGGAATGCAAACTAAAGAAAATTGTATTTAAGTGATGTTCGGCTACTTGATCCATGAAGGAATGCAGTGTACTGCGGTTATTTATTGTGGAAGAGCGGAACGAAACGGATTAAGTTCTTTCACCAATCAAAACACGCGTTACAAAATACAGTGACAGTGCGGTGTCTGTCTTCCAATCCGAAGAGAATGGTCTGTGATGTCACATTCTCTATATAGGTGTGCTAGCGTCTGTGTGCAGTGAATCGATGCGACAGTTTTTAATAACGACGGAAACTAAGAAGATAATGAATTGTGCTGCACCCGCTGTGGAGGTTAGAAGCAATGATATAGCAGTCAACACAAGTTTACTTCCAAAGGAGATCGACTTAAATTGGGATTTAGTGGATTTTCTCTCTTTTTTTCAAGCATTTGTTCCTGTACCAGTACCTTCGCCACATTCTCTATCTCTACCATACGTCAATGATTTTAAACAGAGACAGGAATAAAAACTGGTAAATGATTTACAGCATTAGAAAAAAGCAGATAAAGCTTTTCTCCGTGAATAGCAACAGCATAAAGAAGAAGAAGCAAGAAGGAAACGACGAAAATAAGACACAGTAGAAGTATAAAATTACTTGAGGTCGTACTTGTCGCTGTACGAAGCTACATGATAGTTAGGAACCATCACCATTCACGACATTCTTACAACGATTATGCAGAAGGTTACACTTTGTGGGCATTTTATTTCACTCCAGACCAAGGCAGCGACGAGGGACGTTTTCACCCTATAAAATCTGGGCAACTGCGTGTGGAACGTCAGTTTGCTGATGCTATTGCCGAGACGGTGAATATCATACTGTATGCCGAATTCGATAATGTCATATAAGTCATCTAGATTATCAGAAACTATGGAAGACCTGATCCCTCTTTTGTTGAGTGGAGAATGGATGGAAATGGAATGGGAAGTTTCATAGAAAGCAGAACCCTAAGAACAAAGAAAAGGTAGTGGCAATGAAGTCCAGATGGCCATAACATTAACAACATTTAGTTTCTTGTTTTGCCAAACACTTGACGGATACAATGAGACAGTTGACCAAGATAGATTGTTATGGATGTCAAACCAATCATCCGAGTCAAATTCAACACGATACAAGTCTGATGATGAGTCAAGAAGAAAAACTGGACGAGTATCTGGACGAAACCGTGTTACATAAGTGTATAAAGACTTGCGTGATCATTCGTCTCCTCCACTGATTGCTCGAGAAGTTGATCACATCAAATCACATTTGGCTCAGTGTGGGGAGACGAAGCGAGGAAACGGTTACTTGTCAGAACGTTTCAAGCAAAGAGTCTGGATTGAATTGATGACTTATCATTACTTGTGTGTAAAGAACAAGACCACAAAGTAGATACCTTGTATGTTTATTGCCTTTTGAACCACAATTCATACACTGCTTCCTGGAATCATGTGGTGTTTGCTAAAAACGAACTACCTCATCTCAAACCACAAGCACATCAAGCTTATGTCATCAATACGGACGACATCCATCTCCCAGGAACATACTGGTTAGCCGTCTACGTTCCTAAAGAGGGATGTGATCGATTCGTATGGATTGCCACCTTTGGAATACGACATCATTGACTTTATGAGAAGAATAGCTCAGACGACCCGAATCAATAATGTGAAATTACAAGGCACAGATTATATGGTGTGTGTACAATATTGTGTACATTGTCTACATAAACTCAGCCTTGGATATTCTTTAGAACATTTAGTGATTTATTTTGATCATCATTCATCTATAAACGTTGACAAAGTAGATTGATGGTTTTGTGACGATTGTTTTTATCTGATGTCTTTAGCTAGAAACCGTAGTAAACATCAATGGCATAATGCCTTTCATTATATATATATTATATATTTATTATATCAAATATCATTTTTTCTTTCATGCCAATCGATATTGTGCACGGAGAAATGAACAGACTCATTAAAGAAAGTTATTGGATTAATCGGTTAGATACTGTTTATCCTAATGGCCTTAATACTAAGGCATTATATAAAATTGTATAGAATTTTAGTGGATGATTTGATATATTGTATTTATATATATATATATATATATATGTATATATGTATATATATGTATATGTGTGTGTATATATATATATATATATATATATATATATATATATATATATATATATATATATATGTGTATATATATATATATATGTGTATATGTATGTGTATATGTGTGTATATATGTATATATATATATATATATATAATATGTAGTTATATGTATTACTGTTAGTCTCTACATTATAATCTCACTATATATATATATATATATATATATATATATATAGCTTCACTTTTTCACATCGTTCTCAACCATGTCAAAACTAATGTGTTTGAAGAAATTTTGTTCATTGTTCATGGGTATTAGTTAATTGTTTCTTACCTTAATCAAAATTATTGTTCTGGAACAAAATTTCTCTGTCGTTCGTTTCCAAAGTTTCATCCAGATCATGCTCTTTGATTTCTCTCTACCCCTCACCATACACGTAACATTCCGACCCAACAAACAAATCTAGGGAAGTTTTATATTGCATCTGCGCTTTAACCATATAAAGAGAAAAGGCCTCCAGTCTAACCATTAATTGTTGACCCTTCCTCCTATGAAGATGTGCTCTTTACTAGCTAAGCTGAGCGAATCTTACGTATACGTACTTCGTGTCAGAAAACGTCCGATACCGAAACCTGACGAAATACAGAATGTCAGAATGTTAAAAGTGACCAAAGATCTGATTGAAGACCTCTTCAAAGAATTCATTAAGAAGGAGAAAGAAGAATGGACAGAAAAGTACAAACTTCAGAAGCAGTAGAGAGAGAGAGAGAGAGAGAGAGAGAGAGAGAGAGAGAGAGAGAGAGAGAGCAGCAGCAGCAGCAGCAACAACAGCAATAACCAGAGATAGGATTTGTGGACTGCCGTGTCGACACGAAATATTTTTTCTTCTCTTTTCGACAAAGCAGACCCTATCTTTTGGGAAAGCCTGCCGCTAGACGGTGACAAGATTGTCATAACTCCTTTTCAGGGCTACCCCAATCCTCTAGAAAAGAGATACTAATTCAGTTGCCAAATATTGTATGTTAATGTGAAACGAAATATAAATGTGTCTATAAGCACTTAATTTGTTTGATTTTGTTCGAATGCGAAATGTAGAGACTATAATTGTTGTTTAATATAAAATGCATAAAATAGATGTATATATAGTAGATATTTCTAAATAAAATTGATATTATAAAGAAAGAAACGACAGGACCATTAAATAATTAAATATAAAAGAGATTCATTATTCATTGATAAAATAGTAACTTTCGCTCTTAAATGTAATCAAAAAATTTGCTCTAGAATGGCAAATATGCGATTGATACAATTTGCCGATATCTGAAAGCCTCCCATAATTAGTTTCCAGACAAGATGAAAAATACTCATAACTTTGGAATACTCTGTATTTTAGTACTTGTGATAGAACTTTTAAACATTAGGTATTTCATTCACAGTACTTTAAGATACTGTAAAAGTATCAAGCTTTTGTAACTTAGTGGTTTTGAGGAATAAATGTATTTGCTGATTTAATTTAACTTGTTCATTTCACTGCTTCCAGTTACTTTGTTTAAGACAATATGCTACTAACATAAATTGTGGCCTCGTCTGGGGTCTGTATTTCTTTAAGACGCTTCAAACTGTTGGCGTTCCTGGTAAATATTTCAGTGTTATGTAAATGAAAAATCTTTGGTAAAGTCAACAAGCTTTCACAATGTCATCTAAAGTGCTGCAATTTGTTTTCATTCCTACCTATGAAGATTGAGAATCTGGGAAAAGGACAATTCGCTTGAGCTTGCGAGACTTTATGGTCTTTCCGAAGCGAATCATCTTAAACAAATGAAGAGATAAAGAATATTTTGGTTTAGTATCTGGTTGGAAATGAAATTTTGGATATCAGTCATTTTGCTTTGTTTAGTACATTTACCTCTAGTTTTGAAGCAACTAGGGTCAACATGGCAGATAGATTTACAAAGCTGCATTTTGAGAGAATATGGTGGAAATACAAATTAAAATAATGAAAGATAAGAAGCCGATGTAAATGCAAAGATAGAGAGAAAATGAATGGAAAGGTGAGTGAAATACAAATGCATAGAGAAGTGGGGAAAATACGGAAATGCAATATATATTAAAACAATAATAGCTGTCAAGAAGATCGCGATCTCCACACTTGATATAAAAACAGTAGAGTTGTGATGGTACAGGACATTACTGCCATATTTTAAAGAAGTAGAAGTTGCGGGAAATTTGAACAGGCAAATATAGCATTGCACTTTGCTATTCAAAGTGTACTTATTTTGCAAATGTCTTAAAGCCTTAAATTCTAAGTCTTTTTGTTTTTAATTTGCAAATATCCGAAAATTGAACACAACTCATTATTAGCACACATTTTATTAAAAACAAATCAACCCACCCCTAATGAATAAAATGACTTTAAATAATGGGTATTTTTTATGTTTGTAAGGATAGGAGCTATAACAACATTTTGGGATTATTGTGATATCATTCAAAGACGTTCTTGACAATGCTGTTGTCGTAGTAGTAAGTTGGAGTTTTAAGTGGGCACCGGCCACGAAGGGTCATATGGCCCACTATTTATATCCAACATGTCGTTGGACATTTAGTTCTCCCATAGGGACGGTACGGAGCCACGTCCCTACAGACACTCTGTGCAAACAGGTGCACTTCTTTACTTGGGCGTTATGCTGAATTACTAATGAGTAACTGTCAGCATAGATGTAAGCCCCACAGGGTGGGTAGGAATAGTACCGTCACATACCCACCCTATCAACCAATCATGTTGCTTTGAATAAGCAGTGTGCAATAGCACTGGTAGCGAGAGAAAATTAGTTTCCTCATATCGCTAGAAATTCTGCTGAGCCCTGATCAAGGAAGAGAGGGAAAGGTCCGGAAAGGTCGGCCAGCACGCACGCAAAGAGAAGGACAGCACAGCCACGAACGCCGCCCACACCTGAAACAAAAGAGCCCTACTTACTTATGTCAAATTCAGTCCAGTTGTGCTAGTGGACTCCCTATATCAATAATGTGTAAGCCACCTGTGCAATTATTTCAAGCATTAGAGTTACAGAATTTCCTATCTCCTAACACTATGCCCTACATTAGTACTATGTGTACATAATTTGTCCCTACCTGGGATAGGCCCTTCTTACAAGGGCAAATCCCCTAAGAAAAAACAAAACAAAAAAAACCTATACTAGGGTTGTCAGAGTGACCAGATAGTTTCTTCAGGTTAGGTTGTTGGAGTTCTGAATTTATTTGGTGGAGATCTGAAATTGTTCATATTAGTTTTTTGTTGGTTTGCCGAATAGAATTCTCATACCAATCGTCACGGCAAGAATTCAATATCTAAGAACATGAAACATAAAAAACAAACAAGACAGTACGGACGAACAAACAGGAACTATAAAAATAAATAAATAAGAATAGAAATAAGAAAAAATAGAAGAATAGATTACAGTTAAAAAGGGGGTGGATGAATGGGGTCAGTCGGTAACCGAGCATTACTGAATGGGAGAGACACAGAGGTGTACCTGGCTGTTCACTTGTGTAGGCCCAATCCAGGCGTTTTCTAGTACAAGTCCTAGAGCCTGTTTTATAGCAGTAGGTACCAACCTTCCCCAAGCCCCGAAGGAAATAAAAGTATAAAGAATAAAATCAATAAAAGAGTGAATGTATGGGACCGGTTGGGACCTCTGCATTACCGTATGGGGTGACACAGAGGTGTACCTGGCTGTTCACTTGTGTGAGCCCAATCGAGGCGTTTTTCTAGTATATTTCCTAGAGCCTGTTGTATAGCAGGAGGCACCAACCTGTCCGGAATAAGTGATAAATAAAAATAGTAACAAGAAGGATAAATGGGGTTAGTCGGTATCTCTGCATTACTGATTGGGGGTGACACAGAGGTGTACCAGGCTGTTCACTTGTGTGAGCCCAATCCAGGCGTTTTCTAGTACAAGTCCTAGAGCCTGTTTTATAGCAGTAGATCACGACTTTCCCCGAAAAATATATTAATAATAAAGGAGAAAAATAATAATATAAATAAAGAAATGGCATGGCACATCTTTATAGCCCTGAAAAGGACTGTTTTTAAAGGAATAGTATTATCCTTTCTGCTGTGTGATCTTGAAGGCAGCTTGCCAGAGGAGTTGCCATGCTCTTCTTGGGAGTCTTGTTCTTTCTGTTATCCTCCCTTGTGATGTTATCTCCTCTGTTTGATGGTTGTAGAATTGAGGGTGTTGAATACTTCATTTTGTTTCTTCCTGTAGTTGGTAGTCCCTCCTTAGGCACATTTTGGAGGGGGCGGGGGGTTGTTTTGGAAGATCTTTATGCCATTATTTGTTAAGTAGAAAGGTTTGGAGGTATGCAACCCCACGTGACAAGCTGTAATGAAGTGTAATTTTATTGGTGTATATTGAACACTGGTATACTTGTTTTGATTCTGTAATAGGGTGCAGCTGTGTGCTGCGGGATCTGATAGTCTTGGGTTTGACTACCTCAAATGATGTTAGTTTGAGGAGATTATACTATTTCTTTTTAGGTTGTAACATTGTGTCGCTGGGCCTGATAGTCTTGGGAGTTAGACTACCTCATAATTATATTTGAGGCCATAGTCGGGATTATGTTTGTAATTGTATGGTCTAGTTGAGACCAGCGTGTATGCCAGTGATGTAGTTTGAGATCTTAGTTTGAGTTTAAGTAAAGTTTTATTGTGCGCTGTCAGTGGGGTCGATTACGGTAAGTTCAGTAGAGAAGAGAGTAGAAGTAAGAAAAGGTCCCAGGCTATTATTTATGTTCTTATTCATTTTTATTCGGATTTTTATCACCCTATGTTCCTAGGTTAGTATTATTATTATGATGTTGGGAGGTTATTAGGGTGATGTACGAAGCCTATTAGGGATACTCGACATGGGGAACTTGCTGTTGTCATCCATCACGACTAATGACACTTCAAAATGTTCAAGGCTGCTGGTACTTCAGCACATTCGAAGCTGTTGTACTTCAACACATTCAATAATGTTGGCACATCAGTACATTATAAGCTATTGGTAGATGAGAACAGTCCGGACATGAAGTTCATTCCGACCACTCTGTTCCTTTCAATTTGTTGTGAATTAGTTTTTAATACAATAAGTTCATTCCGACCACTCTGTTCCTTTCGATTTGTTGTGAATTAGTTTTTAATACAGTAAGTTCATTCCGACCACTCTGTTCCTTTCGATTTGTTGTGAATTAGTTTTAAATACAGTAAGTTCATCTAAAGTGTTCATTTTTTAAAGCCGAGAATTAAATCATTTGTGACATTTATCCCCACAGCTGGTTTTAATTCTTTATTTTACACATTTGAAGACCATAGTGTCGTTACAATATATTTAATTAGCAAGTTTTTAGAATAAATTATATGTGGTCTATATATAGGGGTTTGCTTTAGAATGATGAAGCTTGACGAAAATGACATGCCTTTCAAACAGGAAGATTCTCATAATAATGATGCATTCATATTTTTTAGCCAGATTACACAGCAAAGAAAGGATTTAAATACATTTTTATGTTTTACTTGCTTAGCATTTTCAACTCTTCTACACTTTCCGTTGTTTCAAATAATCTAATTTTGACACGACATAATGCCGAAAAAAATCGAATAATATTCTGTCAAAAGACACTGGTTAAACGAAACCCAGGAAACATTCTATCATTTACCAAATAAATGGGTCGCTTTCAACAGACCGTCAAATCATAAATACGTCACAACAGAGCTGATCAGCCTCGCATATAGACATCATGGAAAGTACATCATATGATCTATCAGATGAAGACTGATAAAAATGCTTCACATTTGATGTATTTGTAAAATATATATTATCATAAAGGAGAAATCCGTGTGCATATCTATCTATCTATCTATCTATCTATCTATCTATCTATCTATCTATCTATCTATCTATCTATCTATCTATCTATCTATCTATCTATCTATATATATATATATATATATATATATATAGATATATATATATATATATATATATATATATATATATATATATATATATATATATATATATATATATATATCTTGCAGGTGCCATAGTATTTTGAGTCAATAATACGGCTGTAGTGTCTAGACATAATTGAAATGCACCCTGCTTCTCTGCTCCGTTTGGGAATATTAGTCACATTTCTGTGCGCTGTTAAATATACAGGTACGTATGCAGGCTTTTATCAATCATACCAAAAAAAACATTTATTTAAGAAGTCTTGTTCGTGACTTTTTTTATAATACTTATGACTAAATTCACAAAACCAATACATGTTGTCTCCGTTTCAGCTACTGCTTTAATCCAGGGAAATGCTCGTTATACCGTATATTGTTTGATGAGACATGTTCCTGCGTCTCAAGGTACAAATTCTGATTCATTACATTCTAGTTTAATTCCTAAACAAAGTACAACACATGGGAATCTTGAGAGAAAAATAATTTACTCATCTTCGTGACCAGTTTTCAAGCACATGTGATCATAAGGACACTTTTTGTTCAATGCAGTAGTTCTAGTAACACCACCGAAACTGGTAACACTGCAAACAAAGATACTTGTCCAAACAATATTTATTCAGACAAGTGGTAATATGGGTGATTTGAGATCCAACGATACGAGTCGTTGTTATTTATATTTAAAATCGGATCAACACGGATTAACATGTTTTACCAATCCAAAGTCACATTACAAAGCTCAGTCAGAAGAAGGAGTCTCACGTACAATGAAAAGATTGTATCACATCATATTCAGTACTTAGGTGGGTCTGAATTCGTACGCAATGAATTGTGGGACATATCCTGAGTAAGGCTGAAGCTAGGAAGATTATGAGCAGCAGAGAGTGTGAACAGACCAAGTTTTCAAGCAAAAATAAGGCTTCTACGGAACCGAAATTATTTAACAAAATGCAGAGAGTGTGAACAGACCAACTTTTTTAGGCGTCAATTTACTAAACTGAGGCTTCCCAAAATTGCTTATATAAGCCTCAATTTAGTAAACTGAGGTTTCCTTGAAAATACTTAATTGATTGTTTTAATAATTTGAGCAAAGAATAAAAAAAAATTTAAAAAAAAAGACGCCATTGTCATTGGCGTTCACATTCTCTGCTGCTATGAAAATCTTCGATTTTTACTAACAATTTTTTTACGATGAAAGTCCTAGGACGAAAATCCTTTTAGGATTTCACAAACAAACTAATTTGCAAAACCTCACCTCGCAGATCAATCAAATTATTAGATTGGTCAGTGAGTTTGAAATTAATTCTCGTTAAAGAATTATTATGACATCGCATATAGACTGGATTAGTTGGGTCTTCAATAATTAGAAATCCTGGAGGAGCCGTTGGTGCAAATGAATATAGAATATAACCTTGCTGAGCTTGATTTGATTGCTCGAGATTTATTTGATAGCTTCCTTCGATAACGTCACATACTAAATTCAATGATATCACCGAGGATATATTCACATTGAATGGAGCGATATGTCTCCCACCGCCATCTGGGTCGTTATTAAATGTCAGAATATTTGTTTGTTGTCGTGATAATTTCTTCCAATTGTCATGGATTTTCTTAAACCCAATATCGATGGCATAACTGAGATATTTTTTTAATTCGTCGGGGTTATACCCAGGGATTTTAGATGTTTGAATATCCTCTTTGGGGATATTGTATTCTACCGCAAACACTTCTTTATAAATTTCATTCATTAATACTTGTTGAATAATTTGCGCATGAAATGTTTCCATATCGTTGATGATTTTGTTACATGCTTCTACAATGTTGATAAATTCATCTTGGGTGAGAGAGCCGGATTTTAAGGATATTAACAATAATGAAAAATCATTATTCATCGCTGTTAAATTTTCTTTGATTAAGTTAGTGTAAAATATCATATTACTCTGGTTGTCATATCCTATAAACTTGTTGGGAGAATAATCTTGATAACTTTTTATTGGATTATCAGGTTTCATCTTGTCTGTGACATAATCAGATTTTACAGGTTCTGGTATATCAACGGTTTCTCGTCGAGGCGGTAGTTCAGGCCATCCTAATACTGATCTTATAGAACTCTGATAAATATCTACAACATACCCAGGGGAATTAATCTCGATCGCAGATGATAACGTCGGCTCGTGAACCGTTATAGCGATTTTTGATTCTTTTCCAGTGATAGATTTTATTCTTCGTTGTAATTCGTTATTGATTTGTTCGATTTGATATGACCCAGTTGGCAACGAGACAACGTTCCAGTCTGGAGTTCCGTCTTCACGATTTTTCCACGCGAACACCAAGGAATTATTTGGTTGTTGACCACCAAATGCTACGGATCTGATATTGGGCCAGCTATGATACACTCGTAGTTTTGCTAGCGCGATCTCGCTCACCGGAACGGGAATCGGGAAATTCACACTGAATTCAGGACGCGTTGAGGTTACTGATATCATGCTTGTTTTCACCGTTGTTGTATTTATTACTATTTGTTGAAGTAGTTCTTGCGACGACATTGTTATTATTATTATTCTGCTCTAATTTTAGCATTGTCTGTTTATACAATTGAGCCATCGTTGAGAATTCGCTATCTGATATTGTTGTGTCGTCGAGTGACGATGATATCAACGAGGATAATTGCGAGTAACCGGCAGATGCAATGTGAAATTTAATTACATAATTGTGTAGTTTACTCTGGCTACACGATGATAGTTTTTTTGTGATCCCGGTTAATATACCCGCAATTGTAGCCACCGCAGAAATAGCGATTGGAACTACGACCGGAGCAATCATTGTAACTGAAGATAGTATTATTCCAGCAGCAGTGATTACTCCCGACACCGAGTATACGGTGATATCAACTGCGGTTATTCTTCGTTGGTATTTTTTTATTTTTATTTGATACTCCTCACAGAGAGAGCTGAGTTTAGTTTGAAATTCTCTGACTTGATCATAGCGATACTGATACACTGAAGGGATCGTCATTTTATTTGAAAAGCGCTAGCATTTTCAATTGCGAAATCCGAAGGATTTCCCTTTCAGTTTAATTGTTTACTTAAATCCACTACGAATTCTACGTACCACGTTACTGAAACCCTGACTAGATTTCTATCTGTGGTCGTTATCGTGAATTGTTCAGTTGTATCCTTGTCGATGATCGTTGATATCGTATTATTGACTCCAGATGAACTCGACGATGATATATTAAACTGATTCGGTGATACTATTGTTAATCGATAAATACCCTTGACTGCTGCGGTTATGTTTAAAATGTTGTTTGTGGGAGTCCACGCAAATGATCCGTATTGAATCGTGTATACTACGTTGTTGACGATAGATTTATCATGAGGAATTTTTATTTTTTCAATGACGCTTATCATCCTCGTTGCATCATCCCTCATTGCATTGTTGAATGTTTTAAGCTCATCGATGGATTTTTTAATATCAGGTAGGGTTATTTCAATTTTATCAAATGGGGTTCCGATAAATGTATCAATGATGTTTTTACGAAGCGTTGAAAACTGTTTCACGTGTTTTTCATATTCGGATTGAAGAGAAGCTAGTTCCAACATAGAATCTTTTATCGAGGTGAGTTTTGGTGTGGTCACTGGTGGATTTCCAAAAAATTCTAGCAGGGGTTTGTCAATTTGGTCAATTGTATTTCTTTGTGTTTCACTAAACTGATCAAATACAACTATATGATCGTCATACTTATCATTGAGCGATTTCAATGAATTCGCCGTGTTATCGAATGTTGCTAATTTATCCGTAATTGTTGAAACAAGTACACCTGGTTTGAGTTTACCCTGATCGGAAAATAACGCGATAGCATCCTCTGCTGCATCTCGTCGTTTAACCAAAATATCATCGAGAGAGAAATTACTAGTTTTCAATTTACCCTGGCGATCTTGAAATACAACTATTTCACCAGGATCAACACTTGCTAGGTTTAACGTTTCGGCTATTTCATCTTCGATTAGTTTTTTAACACCCTTGATTTTATCAAGGATTTCAACTCCACCAGTATCCGGTTTCTTCAGCGTTGATAAAGGTCGTCCCCAAATATCAATCATTGTTATCATAAAAATCTTTTCTCTGTCTAAATCCAGCGGATTTTCAATCTAAAAGATTTTCAATCCAGCGGATTTTCAATCAAAGATTTTCAATCCAACGACCGCTAGTATACTCATTCACTACTACATGGGGTGGTTTTCTTGATTCCTTTGAAATAGCATCAAGTACGTTTAATACTTCATTGCCACATATGGGTGGGTCAAGCATTGTTTGTGTTGGTAACGTGGAATACCAACGGGGTATTTTTAATTTACTTACATAGCGGTTAAATTCTTTCGGAGGCGCTAATCCATATGAGTCAAAATAAATAATCCCGCGTGGATCAATCGCGTATGCAACCCAGTGAGTTCCAGGTCCATCGCTGTTATCTAGATTAATAATGCCGGTTTCAACGTGATTTGGTTGTGCCGGTAATTGATCTTTCATAAAAACACCTCTGAAGTTTTTAATCGCGAGTTTTTTAGCGGCATCAATTAAATCAAAATTGGACATTGGACCCATCGGTTCCTCAATTAATAAACCGGTCCTAGTCTCAGGCCGCTTCCGCTGTACCATGAATACGGGGTTCCTGGTAGTCTTAGACCCTTTCCTTTTTTTTACCAGCGCGGACGGATCCACCAGTTGCTTTCTTTAGTGCCATTCCTGCCGCGGTACCAACGGCTCCTAACGCTGCCGCTTTAGCCACCGCTGGGGCCGCTGCGGCAATCAACCCTGGAATCAACCCTAACAACGGGAATATACCACCAGTCTTTTCCATGTTTTTAATCGCGCTCGCAGAAAGAGTAACCTGAACTCCCTTTTTTTCTTTAAACGCTTTATTAAAATGATTAATCTGAGTCTTCGTCAGCGATAGTTTATTCCCTCCGCCATTCATTTGATTAGGTTTCAGCGTTATTGTGGTTCCACATTGCTTAGCTGATTTGGATTGTAATTTTTTTAGCTGACCAGGTGTCAACGTAACATTGATATTACTATACGACATTATACAAAACAGATTGATTCTAAATCGCTTGCGATTCAATTACAGATTTTCCACTGGTGCATCTGCCAGTCTCATTCGTCCACCAACACCCTCGAGTATCATTGATTTATCACTGAGAATGACAGCAACCGCCCTATAATTAATAATACCACCAGGACGGGTTACACGAGCTCGGAAGTGTATATCAACGACGGACTGTCTCATCAAGTCAAGATGTTCCAACGAAAAATAATAAATCGGATACAGACTTCTAAAATCCAACTGTGATATTTGTAGACCAGTATCAACATTTTGATCACGTCCCATATACGACAGCAACCGATGATAAACTCGTGCAATGTGGTTGTTTTCATAGTTAAGTTGTATATCCTCTGATGGTTCTTGCTGTCCGTTTATTTTCAACGAGACTTCATTAACACCTATCTGATCAAATATCATGTGGGAACGTTCTTGATCGTTTAATCGCGCAGTATTCTGTAGCGCAATAAAAATATGACGTGGAGCTGAAATGCCCTGTTTTGATGCTAGATGCCATGTAAGTGTACCATCAATATTAGAATCCATAGTATCTGTGGACGTTGACAACCAACTTAATAATCTCTTCCCCCCTTGATCCATAAATGATAGTAACCGTGGTTCTGTTGACAACAATGGAGTCAACACTGGCATCCACAGTGATAGTTTTGATAAAATGACTTTACCAGCGGCAACGCCAGCACCGCGCCAGATTGCATAATTATCAGTACCCCTTCTCATTAGCGTTATAGTATGCTTTACTCCATAGATAACTTTTCTGACGTTTCTACAAAATCCAAATATGTGATGGAGCGGAATCGCGCATGAAAACCGTCGACGCTCTCCTTGCAACGTTGCTACTCGTGTTGCAAATCCTAGGTTGTAGTTAGTAATATTATTTATGACATCAAAATCAGCAGCTGGTCTTGTATTTCCTTCTCCTGGGTTGACAACTGAAGAAGCATGTGTTGCTTTTACTCTAGAATACTGGACGTGCTCAGCGTTATCAGTAATATCCTTAGAGAACATCATAGACGGACCAGCTGATCTAGTATAATCATCAGAATATCTCGCTAACCCGATTATTCCGGTAGCAATATCAACCTCACGTTCAATAGATTCGATTTCTCTTCCATCAATGAGATATCTTGCACTTTCAAATAACGCCATGATGCCATTGTTAACAAAACCAACTCGGATAGTTGGGTTATTTGCATATGGTGTATCATCATGCTGTAAAAGTTCACCTTCGACTTCAATAAAGGCTTCAGCGGGTAAAAAGTATTTACTGGTATCATGAACTTGAAGTTCAATTCTTCCACGAAGATCAGGTTGTACTGCGTGATAGGCAAAAAATTGATAATCACGTACAGAATCATCTTTAAGCACTGGGGCGTCCATGTCAAATGCAACATCAGGGTTCTGTTTGAACATTTTTTATTATATACCCGTTGGTCTAAATTGGAGGCGAAAATGTAAAGATTTTTCATTTATTATAATAATTATTTTTTTATAAACTGCAAGCAGTTTTCATCGACGACGACTTTGTCGTTGTTTGTAGAAATTTTTTGAATTTCCAAGGCCACTTCCCGCTATCATATTTGCTGTTATGTTATCCTGGGCGTTAGTCATCAACGACTGTAGTTTTTCATCTACTGCGTTATTTATTATTTTACTAACTCGCGCAGGCATAACCTCAGTAGATGGCAGTGATGAAATCACCGCTGGTTTCCTTGAAAATCTAGAAGATTTTCGCCGTCGAACTAGCACTGTTAGTTTATCCTTCGCGGCTGAAAACGCCTTCGTGGCAAGATCACCAACAGCGTTAATACCCTTATCCCTGATAACATCAATTGCTTTCATTGATAATTGTTTTACTAGCGGAGCCACTTTTGGAGCCATTCTTGAAAATAATCCCATTATAGTATTACCGAGACCATCTCCATAGTATGCTCGGTATTTTGGCAATCGTGAGTTTACCACGTAGACGTTAGTTGGTTTATCATGGTTGTAGTGTATGATCATTCTCTATTCAATTGATATTTATCTAATCGCTATGATAACCGTCCACTAACTCTTCAATGAAATCTCGATATGTTGCAATATCCATGATACCACCTTGAAATAATCGCCTACAGATATCAGCTGCTTCATTGATTATTTCCAGTGAGTTATTCCCTGCTCGTTTTCCTCCTACAAGTATTTCTAATCGTGCTATATCACCGAGAATATTGCCGGGACATGTTACACTAGAATTTCCAACACTAGAGTGCAAATCCATAGGTGAATATCCCTTTCCGGTTTTTTTCTTAGTTTTTGCTTCTCTTTTTCTTTGTTGTTCTTGTTGCTTTTCTTCTTCTTCTTGTTGTTTTTCTTCTTGTTGTTGTAAATCATAATCTTCAATTCCTCTCGTAAACATTTTATACTCCAGTTTTCCCCTTTTTAAACGATCAATATTTTGATTCATTTTAAACAACCAATCAACCCAGTCAGGTCGTGATATTTTACTCTTTTTATACTCGTCCTTCAAAAAACGTTCTCTTGAATAATAGCTTTGGACAGCAAAATTACCAAAGGCGATATAATCGTTGGGTTTTATTAATTGAAATTGTTTTATTTGTATTATACCCGCCGGAGTGAATTTGTCTATAAAGGGAACACCACGAGGAGTGGAAACTGCGCCTTCGTCTTCGACGGATTCATCACCGACATCAATACCACTTTGTCGTTGTATTTCCATTTGAGTTGCCATATCACCTGAAAGTTTTTGTATAGCCTGTTTTGTTTGTCCAGTTTCGATTGCTATTTTTTCAAGTTCACCAAGAAGAGGCCTCTCTGTTCGTTTTCCCTCTTTAGGGATATCACCGTATATAGCTCGTTCAGTAGCTGTTTTCACATCTGTAGTTGCACTAACAATAGGTTTGAAGAGTTGTTCAGAATCCTCTGTGAAATCAGTCTGAAGTAATTGCCGCTGTTGAAGTTTTTCACGTATACGATCACGAAGGGGTAATATTTTATTAAGAGCGCTAAGTCGCTCCTTTACGTTCCGTGTGGTCAATGATTGTCCGACCATTATTGAAAGAGTATCACTATTGTCAAATTGTTTGCAATTTCAATTGTGAAACTGGACAAACAAAATAAATCACTAAATTGTACACTAACTTGTTATACTTCCCTGTTGTTACACACACAATTTTACTTCCTCATTCCAGGTAGTGTGTGATTATACATGTCATGTACCGTACTGGTTATACAAACAAAGGAGGCTCTCTACGCGTGGGGCTCATCACCCTGCTCCATTAACGTTTTTAATTGTCTCACCTTACAATTAATAAGCCTCTTTTGTTCATATTCTAAGCCTAATTGCTTTCGTACACGTTCAACGATGCTACATAATGGTACAAAAATATTCACATCTTCAGTATTGACTAAACTTTCACGTATAAACTTCTGTATCCGCTTAGTTAAAAAATATTTCTTAGCTAGGACGTATTTTCCGGTCTGTTCTGCAAATTGTATGTCCTCGAAATCGGTCATAATTTGATCACAATCTAACCCTGAACATAGTTTAACATTTTGATCTTTAAGCTTGTTGATTTCAATAATAATCAATTTGAGATTTTCAATATTCATATTATATACAAATATATTTGTTGAATTGCTTGAAATATTTCACAAAATGAATTCTGGACACGCTAAGGTGTTGGGTCATCTTAGCAGCCCAGAAGCTTAATGCGATTATAGGTGATTATGATTATAGATGACGACGGTACAATTACACATCACCGTTTTGAACCCCCTTGGTGTTTTATACATCAAGCAGCGCGCTCAACGGTTACAACCGACAAACACATAACAATGGATTATAGGTGAATGAATTGATTTCAATGACAATGAATGACGGTACAACAATAGATTATAGGTGATTATGGTATTTACAATGACAATGGTATATACAATGAATTGATTTCAATGACAATGACGACGGTACAACAATAGATTATAGGTGAATGGATTTCAATGACAATGAATGACGCGGGCTATTCTACATTCAAGTGTTAAAACCAAACCTGAAATCGAAACCTGGTTTGAATGTCAATAATAACGTTCACGCCACGTGTGATTTCAGGTTTAGTTTACACTTGAATTTCGGCTAAGCCCAATTATAACAAGGACGGATTTGTATATAACCACTCATTACAACGAAGTGACATAAAGAGGTGTAGTGCTTGTAATTGTTTGTTTTGTTTATTAGCGATCACTGACAACGTTGAAAACACGCATAATACTTGAAACAGACACTAAAAAAAATGTTTAAATACGACGTGTCTATAAAACAGTTCTGTTAATACTTGAAAAAAAGACAAAATTGATTGTGTGTTGTTCAGATTCATAATAGCGAAACTAACCAATCAAAAACTACTTCGCTGAAATTGCCAAGCGATTTACATTCACAAACGGTAACTCTGTCATTGGTGATTTATCACACGCGCGTTACCTAACGGAGTTATTTCCCCCTAAATTTCCAATGCGTAATTACGACTTATTCATAATAAAACTGAATACTGTTTTTAAAACGTTTTGAAAAAGCGGTCTTATAAATTCCCTCTGCTACTTTTTGTACCGAGGGAGGGCAAATATCGAAATGCCTACCAGCTTCTGACATTGATTGAAATACTCTCTCCGTGTTATTTTCAGTATTAAACGATCTTACGGGTTACTTCCCAATTGATTTACAAGTACCAGTTTTTCCAGATGCAGTATTCTCACTTTGTGTAACAGCTCGTAAATTATTCAAAGAATTATCAGTCTTAATGCTATTTATGTGATCAATAACAAAACCATCCTTGATCAATCCATTAAATACTTCATAGATGAAACGATGATTGAGAATCATTTTCCCTCCAGCGCCAAATATCAAATACCCCATACCATTATCACCCCCAACAGATTTCTTGAGTTTACAATGTCTTACAACACCATCACGAGAAGCTTCGTAATTTTCAATAACAGGATGTCTTTGAAATTCTTGGCTCATTTATATACAATACACTTCTATTTGTCTAATTCGTTAATTGGCTGAGATATAACATTGGCAAATCTGCCTATGTAGTCTTGAGCAGTTTTTATGATTTTGCCGTTGACGTTGTCGTTGACAATGTCAGGATTTTTTATTCTTCGCTTGTCATAATAACGCTTCAACTCTCTATAACGCTTACCCCCGCAATTAACGCATAACTGCGATTTGCCTCTTA
This sequence comes from Unio pictorum, assembly GCA_030141615.1. Taxonomy (NCBI): domain Eukaryota; kingdom Metazoa; phylum Mollusca; class Bivalvia; order Unionida; family Unionidae; genus Unio; species Unio pictorum. The sequence continues at coordinate 5,437,470 of JARLTB010000005.1, read as the reverse complement.
CACCTACCCCGCAATACAAACATGGAACAGGGCCATTGCTCCCCCGACGAAAACTTTGCATATGATACCCACAGAATTCATTTCTGCATGATTTGTTACACGGAGTCTTTGATCCAATCATAAGCCATTTGCAATGATTCATTATATAAAAAACGTTTTATTTAAATACTTGTTTTAATTATAATATGAAGGAGTTCAAGAGATTATCGAAAATTACGCCTTGGAAAAATGCTAGATTTAATCTCGATAGAATCTCTGATATACCTAAAAGTCTAATAGATGACAAAACCCTGCTGAGTAAAATCAGCGACTGTTTTAATGAATTTAAACGCGATGGAGCATCTCATGCGTGGTCGACATTTCGAATTATTGGTGTCAATGTACCCGTAATTGATGCTACTATGAACGATACAAGAGCAGCTGAGATACTTTCACACCTTGGCGGGAAATCCCAGCGGAGGTATTTTTTCAGAATAAAATTCATTATCTAAGACCAAGGTGAATGGATTATCAGAGATAAATTTGAACCAATCCTCAAGGATAAAAAATTTGTTATTGTGAGTAGAGATTCCAAACCAGGAATTCTAACTGGAATTGACAAACCATACTATGAGAGATCTTACCCTGTAACATCAGTTGTTTACGGAATATATCAGCTAAATGATAAACCAAGTATTGCAAAACTAGCTCCGATGAAAACAGCGTTAACGACGGAGTCGTCATCGTTAAATTGTGTAGCAACACGGTTAATGGAACACTTCACAAATGCATCCCGGGGAAATAAACTAACTGAACAACGACGAAACAAAATAACCGAATGGGAACTGACAGTGAAACAGCGCGGGGCAATGATTTCCGATATAGCTAAATTAGAAGCATCATTAAAATTTCCAATATCGGTAGCAACGATAACCGGAGAAGTATTATACGAACCGAAATATCAATCGCGAGGAGCTCCAATTGAAATTATCGATCATAACAAACACGCGTGGACACCTGCGGTAAATATATTTCCACGAGAACGAATCGTGAGATATATCCCTAAGGAGTTTTACAAGGATGTGTTCTATGAAGAGAAATTATTTGATGCTATTGTTACGTTGTGTAAGGATGATCCTGTGTCAGTGTGGTTACTTCGCAGCGCTGAAGATTCCGAATCAGGATTTGATCAGTTTGTAAGACCAAATGGAGAATTATATCGCATTGAAGAATTAGATAACAGAATGAGAAAAATCGCCAATGAATTTTCACCGGTGAAATTGCAAAGCAATTTCCATCCAAAAGAGATTTCATTCCATGAAAAACTACTCACGGATAGTTTTACAATTCCATCAGTGGTAGCTCACTTCGCAAGAGAAAAGAACTCATGGCGTCCAACACGAAGTGATTTTCTCGAGGATGTCAAATTGAGTTGCGTCGAATTAGGTCATGGAGGATTGTGGAATACGAAATACTCACGTGATGGTATGATTTCAATTGATATATCCGCGTGTTATCCTGGAAGTTTTCTCGGGTATGGAGAATGCTCTGAGTATTTTAAACGATTTGGACATCCCACACATGAAATGACTCGTGTTGCGATTAATGGTCGTTTGCCTGATTTTGATTTAACCGGGTTCGCTCGTGTGATATCATTTGAACTCGCTGATGGGTTACATCCGTGTAGTTATCTTTGGCTTGGTAGACATATGTCTGAAAAGGCGTGGATGCCAATTGTGTTATTGCGGTATATGATTGATTGTGGTATGCTAATATCGTTAATTGTCAGTGAAGCGATTATATCCTATCACGCGCAGAAGGATGTTTGGTTACCAAAACCTGATCTAGATCGTATAATTAGCGAACAGCGAAAACAATTTCCTAATTTCAGTGAAGAACAAATCATGAATTGGTCTAAGGAGTTATTTGAAATTAAAAACAAAGAAGCCAAAGATTTCGGACGAAAAATAATTGGTAAATTCACTCAAGGTGGAAGATTTGACAATGCAAAATACTCTTCGAGGTTGATCATAGACAACGCAGAATACGATTTTATTGTAGCGGATTTAACGAAACAGGGAAAACTTGTATCCCGTAGGGATGCTTTTCTATCCAATGGTGAGAAATTAGGTACGGTTGTTACCTACTGTGATGGATATAGTTGTCAGTACACACATTTGAGAAGTTCTATGCTCGGTTATTCTATTATTAATCTATTTTCGATGATAAATAGATTTCCTAATACCGCGGTTAGAGTAGCTACTGATTCGATGTATATACACAACAAATACAAATCAGCTGTCGCGGCATTCACAGATCCCGAGGAAGCGTGGGGACGTTGGCGATTTAAAAAGGAAAAACTACATGAGTATTGTGAATCCGCAGACGTTGCCATCGACGATAAATACTTGAAAAGCAACCATAATCTCTCAAAGATTCAATCAGAATTTTCTAATGCACCACCGGTATCTGATCCTGTATGTAGATACAAGACAGTTTATTTAAACGGCTGTGGTGGATCAGGAAAGACAACTCGGGCAATTGAGTTATTTCGTCGGGAAAATCCTACGGATTTCACAAACATGATTGTGCTAACACCAACTCACAGACTCGCCAGAGAGATGATAGCGCGGGGAGTAAAAGCCTGTACTTATCACAGCTTCTTTCGATGGAAAGGCGATACATGGACTCCTGATCGAATGGGCGATAAATTCATTCCTGAAATCATAATCTGGGATGAAATATGCACGGTATCGTTGACAGTATTACAGATATTTCTTGAATGGTTGTTATTGAAAAATACAAAAGTCGTCATGTGCGGGGATCACGGCCAACCACAGCCATTTGTTGGTGGATCTCCACATGAGTGGTTGAAGGGATTTGTAGATTATTATGAAGAGATTAATACCGACCATAGATCACTTGATGAACAATTACGCGAGTTCAAAGCGCTAATTAGATTACAACCGGATAAAATCCAATGTGAAATAGCGCGTGAAATAATTTCAGAAACTCCCATGAATGATTTTTGGGAAACATGGAGACCAAATGATTTAATAATCGCGAGTAGAAAAATAGTCAGAGACGCGCTTCAGATGAAATTATTTGAATTGCATAAAGAAAAATTTGCAACACTTCCAGTACCGTTGTGTTATAGACCTTCGAATACACTAAAGCAGAATATCGACGTTGACATTCCTGGACAACAACAAAAGCAGAATTTAGTATTAAATGATATTGTGCTGGTTGATATCAGCGTCGTCGAAGATGCATTGCGTGCTGATAAATCCCCATGGACGTTAGGTTACGCAGCAACAATACACTCTTCACAGGGATTAACTATCACAGACACAATTGTTTGGATAGTAGATAATCACATTGAGTGGTCAAATTTAGTTTATCTCGCAGTATCCAGAGTACGGCGAATAAACCAACTTCGAAGAATTGTTTTCGATGATGCCAGTGACGATATTATCACTGGTGATTTTATCACTGATGATATAATCAGAAAAAAACTCTCTGGTTATAAACAACAGGATAAAAAAAATAATAGAAAATTTGACATTGATGCTGAATTAATAATTACGCTGAAGCAACAACAGAATAATCACTGCGCGAGTTGCAATTGTATAATGCGTTGGCAGTATTCGGATAAAGATCCTCGCCAATTCACCGTAGACAGAAAAAATAACAATCTCGGTCATGTCAGAAACAATGTGAGGTTGACTTGTCTTGAGTGCAACAGACGCAGAGGTGCTAATTAAGACCAAGCGGTGGTAATTGAGTATCCTCGGGAATCACTTGTAACTGTTGTCGAGTAAATCCTCGCTGAGGAGCAGTTGAATCCAATCTATAGATTGCTGGTCTAGAAACGCTAGCGTTTCCACCAGTTGATCGTGTTATGCCGGATATTTTATGCGTAGTGACGCTCCAAATAGGATCAGTAGCTCTTTTTTTACCACCCTCAAGCTCTCCTGGTTCGTATAAGTACCTTACAATGACATTACTACCAAGAATTGGTTCGTTGAAATCTTTTTGTGGTTGTACGGGTATATACTTCTTTTTAATAGCGTTGACAGGTTTCATGTTAATTGTTCTAGTAATCTCATTATTGATTGCGGTAATCACAGCTGGTAATCTCTTAACCCATTCACGGGATCTTTTATCCTGAATAAACTCCTTCGCGTATTGATATCCAAATAACCGCTCAGCAAGAGTCCGATTAAATCGTTCAACAATTGCCTGATCGCGATGTAGCGCAGTATGCCCTCGTCTGATGGTGACATTATGATGTTTCATCGTTGTTAAAACAGCGCCTTGAAATTCCTTGCCAGGATCAACTTGTAACAGATTTGGCCAGCGTAGTGGGCCTCGTCGATAAATCTTTTCAAATGCAGAAGCAACTTCAGTGGCCGATTTTGTCCTTAGCGGTTCTGCTTGTTTGTATCGACTCGCAACATCAACTACGGTTAACGCGTATTTGTAACCGTTGTCATGCGGCAGAAATAGTATATCAGCTTGATGAACTTCATTAGGTGTTGTAACATCAAAATGCGAGAAGTTAATTCGTTTAGGCGCTGGTAGATAAATTTGCCATATTGCCTGTTTAGATAACCAGTTCGCTGCAGTGGTTTTTTTCACCTTTGATGCGCTAGCGAGTTTATTGATTGCTGCGTAACCTCTCCAGTATCCTCTCGGAGAATAATAAATAGATTCCATATTAAAATGCTAGCATTTTCAATTACCAGCACCTAACATCAATTTACCCTTCATAGCAGATTTTACCAACCACGAAGCCAATTTTTCTTTGAAGGATTTATCAGGAATAGCATTTAACGCATGAATTAATTTCACATCCGCAAGATGTCTGTGTTGAAGATTGCTGCTTTTATAAGCAACATCATGAGCATGACACGCCTTATCAATAGCGTTTATTGGATACTCGCCGGGTCGGGGCAGATTTTGATCATCAAGTCTGATATCTAATCGTGTTCCCGGTCCACAGTAGCTATATCCTGGAAGGTGCTTTTCTCCTGGATACTTTGCCCACGGTGTTCCTGGGAGTTTTGCTAACTTGGCTGCAATATCACCTCCTCGTTTTTTTTTAAAGGTTTCGTGGAAGTAAATCTAAATTTTTTCGTACTACATTGTACGCATTTACCAGAAAGCGCTGATCGATTATTTTTCGTTGTAATCGTCGTCAAGTCATTTGTGCCAGTACGCGTCCTACACTTCACACAATATAGATCCATAATTTATATATAACAGCATGAATGTAATTGATTATTCAGCTACGAGACGACGGGAACCTATTAGACACCAAGCAATGTTACCAAACTCTATTCGCGCGATTATCATCGGACCATCTGGATGCGGCAAGACACAATTGCTACTTAATTTGATAACGAGATGGATGAAGTGGGATAAGTTGTATATGATTGCTCCGAGTGTAGATGATCAGCGATGTTATGAAGTGTTAAAAGATTTTAACGAAGCCGCGCGAGAAATTAACGGCGATGGTGTTATTGAGTTTATAACCGATATCGAAGAGGCACCTAGCATTGACTCCATTGACGGAAGTATTAACAATTTAGTTGTATATGATGATATCATGTTAGATAATCAAAAAAATCCTGCTAGAATATTTTCCAGAGGCAGACATAAAAACACCGACTTGATATATGTAACTCAACGTTACACTCAAATACCAAAAGTGATCCGAGATAACTGCAATATGCTGTGTGTATTTAACGGAGTTGATACTCATACTCTTAGAAATATTTGGCAAACTTGGTGCGGTGGCGATATGGATCATAATCAATTTAAAAATTTCTTTAGCCGCGCTCAGACAATCCCACACGGATTTGTGACGATAAATTTATCAGACCCTCGGACAAGATATCGTGTCGGACTTGATCAAATATTTAGTTAGTAAAAAAATTGTTAGTAAAAATCGAAGATTTTCATAGCAGCAGAGGAGGTGAACGCCAATGACAATGGCGTCTTTTTTTTAAATTTTTTTTTATTCTTTGCTCAAATTATTAAAACAATTAATTAAGTATTTTCAAGGAAACCTCAGTTTACTAAATTGAGGCTTATATAAGCAATTTTGGGAAGCCTCAGTTTAGTAAATTGACGCCTAAAAAAGTTGGTCTGTTCACACTCTCTGCATTTTGTTAAATAATTTCGGTTCCGTAGAAGCCTTATTTTTGCTTGAAAACTTGGTCTGTTCACACTCTCTGCTGCTTTATGCATTGGGGTGTATCTGCAGCTTAGACGATGAATGATGGAATGTGAGCTATGAAAGCCACGGTCATACTTCCTGAAGTGGATCATTTTAATGTATAGACTTTTTACGTCATGGCAAGAATTGTTACTTGGCAATAGTACCTGTATCGCGTTCTTTCTCGTTATCTTGTGTAGAAGATTTTAGAAAGAGACAGAAGGAAAACTGGAAAAGTGGAAGAGGAAAAGAGAATGTACCTAGTTGCTGGACAGAAAACCAAACGTTGTATGTTGTACAAGTCAGCCTGTTTGTTTCTACTAGGAGGAGGGCGGTACAGGCAGAAAAATGGATTGACCTTTGGTCCAGTCTGAGTGTTGTGTGGACTAGTTCAAACAATGTGTGGAAGACATAAAGACATTTTATCATGGGATTCTTTGTGATAACAACAATTCCACATCCACGAGAACGGTGGGGGAACGACTTGGAGTAACCGGTGGGTGTTAGATCCACGCACTTGGGCGCATCATCGCCTGGTGTTTTTAGCCATGTTCTGTCAGGAATATGACGTCGACATTCCGATTGTTGATAAAATGAACGACTTATGTGCGGATTTCAGATGGTACTATTGATTGGGCTTTGAATAATGCAGTACACAGTCGTGTCTCTGTGATAGTTGACATAGAGGCTGATGATTTAATTGGGATTTGCACGCGGTTATCTAAATTAATGGCCTAAAGTTTAAGTTGTTTAGCTGGAAAGGGCGAAATGGAGATTCTGCAATTCGTCTTTCTGCAACAACGTTTCTTTTAGAAATGCCTTGTGAGTTAAACGAACGTACATTCAAAGCATTTTAACAAGATACAAGTTAAACGCAAACTAAAAATCATTCATTTATTTGTAAACTATTGAAGTTTCCAAGGTAAAAGGAAATTAATATTTGGTGAACATTATTTTTATCACAAATATAAATAAACAAATTGGCCAAGAATGCGCGAGGACGAGTAAAAGAAGACGTGTGCCTGCATGCCACTATTTTTATCAGCAATATATACGAGTGCATGAAAACATGCTGCCATGCCATAACTATTATCCATAATGTGGCAGCAGATTCCGTGTAAGGACGTCACTGACACAATTCAGACCTTGAAGGCTTACCACTCTTTTTTATACAATATTTTCAATTGAAGTTTGGAAGATATTGGGTGTTCGTGTTGGTGTCATTTTCCAGCAGATTTCTGCCCGACTATTTACAAACATTTCCCGCCTTGATATACTGCTATACCTTTAAATTTTAATGAAGAGACTCGTTCTGTTAAAACATATGCGTTTTCATATAGATGCTTCTCTACAACAGTTTTGGCACTTATGTTGTTTTTTTTGTATTTCGTATCACGTTGTGGTTTGAACACTCAATAAACATGTATGAAAAGTAAAACACGTTTTTCTTATCCATATTATTTTCTAACGTTCGCTATGACTTAATCTTCCTCTCTCCCTTATTAATCTGCTGACAAAGTCATTGACGAAAACTTAGATCGTTCATGTTGGGTGGTACTTTATCTTCATCATCACTTTACTATAGTGATTAAATGCGTTGGTATTGTAAAATAAAACGCACCGTGGAAAAGTATATTTACCTAATTGGACCACTGAATTGGTTCTTGGCAGTTCAACACTGCGTGGCCGTCATCCTCTCTTTTAGAAAGCTGTGAAGTATTAAAAGAAGCGACACTCATGCTGATAAACATAGCGGTAACGAAGTCTCTTCCTCAGCGTCCTTCACTAATCTCCTAGATCCACAAAAGCAATCTCCGCGGGAGTGCCGCTACGAAGGTGTACAATGCAAATATTCTTTATGTGCACATTCTGTATAGTATATTGTGTAATCAGAACCGCCTTCGCCAATTTGAGTTTAAAACAAGGAGACGAACTATTGTGGACTATTTTACTACATAGTTGCATCGGTTACCTTCTTCCGAATTCTTCCCTGAACTGTTTAAGTAATAACGCGAGCCAGGCTCGGAAAACAGAACCATTTAAATATGACTAACCAGTTTTACATAACATAATCCAGCGACAGTTTGATTGATATGCTTCCCAACAACACCTTATGACGTTTCACAGCCACAGTACCCCAGGCAATCTATTTGAGTCATGAAACTCACGAGCAAGTCGCTTTTGTATAAATCATTCATTATACACAAGTACAAAATGTCAGTGAAGGTGAGAGGTTTACAATAGAAATCCTGAACAAACGATAACTTGGATACATAGGATCATGGGTATTGCAAATGCAACCCCCCCCCAAAAAAAAAAAATAAAACAACACACACACAGCTGTTTTGCTACTGAAAACCATTCCTTACAAAGCAGATTTGGCAATCGCTGATTGTAAGGAAGGTGGAAACAACATCACGTGAGTATCTAAATATGTTAGTACATGTATTGAGACAGTGTTAAAATTGGTATACAAGTAGACGTGGGATAACGAAATCCATCCTCGAAAGGAAAAGTCACGGGGAAATTCTCTAGCGAATTGTGGTTCACGCATCCTGTGAAAGGAGGTGTTGATAGACGAGGACATGGTTTAGGAGATATGTTCCAATCCACTTTACGTAGGGTGGCCCAAATTATGACACAAATGTTGACACGGAGATTGTATGCTGTAGCGTTTGGCTCAAGAAAAATATTTTCTCCAAAATGTCATCATGATCAAAACTAGCTTTCGTGATAGCTAGCACACTATGTTGCTTTAAAGAGGACAATAATCCTATTAATGCGTTGTCCTCTGCCAGAAAAGGCAATAATTCCTCATTTACTCTTCAGCAAAGGAAAGGAAAAAAGATAACCGGACGCCAGTCCAGAAGTAATAACCACGCTCCAAGAAAGACTAAGAATAAAAAGACCGGTAATAACAACTATACTTCTGTGATTGCTAGTCGAAAATTATGCACCTTGATTCGTGTGAATATTTCTGGTCAGAGCTGGATTTTGGCAATAACTCCGTCCTAGGTGACGATGAAAGAATCACAATGGGTAGAATTGAGCCCAGACAGATGAGCAAAACTCGGCTGTCGAATAACAGAGGGCAAATCTGAGCATTAGCGCCACAGATTGAGGGCAGCTAGTTTGCCGAGTAGGTTGTTTCGATTGCTACTTTTTGCTGAAGTCTTATTTATGTGGTTTTATAATATTAGTGATATGTTCAGAGTCACACCAAGGTACGTTGGTATCGAATCGTGTTTTATATCCTGTCCATTGAGACGTTTTGTTGTAGAACTCGTAGCGCCGGTTCGATGGAGAAGCGCTCCCCATCAGTACTTTGGCACGTCTCCGCCAGAGGCTGTGGAAACAAAGAATCTACCGTGCATTGAATCCCGGTTACCTGCCACTAAAGAGAGCAGCCAGAATTAATAATCTATCTAAACAATGAAGCAAACATTTGGATTCAGGAAACTAGCCTCACACCAGACATTAAAGACCATTCCAATGGTGTAAAGGCTGAGGATACATAAGCTAATCTAGCCCTAGGGGAATCCTTAACACAGATCGACCCATATGAATCTGTCGAATACCGATCGGTCAAGATCAAAATAGGAAAAGCCGAATTTGAAATTGTCAATATATATGAACCTGGAGAGAAACTATCTACACTTATAATTCCATATTATATATGAGGACTTCAACGCGTATATCAATCGGTGGGGGCAAAAACGCCTTTGAAAAAAGAGGGACAAACAATGAAAAATAGGTCACTACCGTCAACTTGGTTATTCTGAATATCTGGGTAAAGACCAAATTCAATCCAGAAAACGGTTCACTATCTGTATTTGATCTAACGATATGTAGATTGTAAAGTGGATCACACCATCATTCTAGGAGGTGACTTCCCAATTACCATAACCCGTGACATCTCCATTAGTATCAGCACCTTAACTAGGCCACCTAAATGGAAATACGATCAAGCTAACTGGATTTAGTTCGTACCATCTGAGAGGGTTTAGTTGTGGTTTTAAAATGGCACCAGACAAAACAGTTTTTTTCCCCTAAAGACCAATTAGAGAGTGAAGTTTCTCGGCAAACTGAGGAAATGGTGAATGAACCGGATCAAATAGAAGAAAGCCCAAATGGCTAATTTTAGGGCCGTTCCCATGACTCGAAAATCAACTCTTTTAGTCTTGTCAAAAGTGTTCTGTGTGTTTTGGCCCTGTTTTCTGTGTTTGTAACTTGTGCATGTGTTTTTTATGTGTACGATTGCAAGTCCAACTTAAAAACCATACCTATTGGCCTTCATCCCCATCACCCCCTTCTAATCAATCAGCCCATTCCCATATTTATCCTATGGACCCCATTCACATAGGGACAAACTGAGTTACTAAGGTCAGTCAGTTTTAACAATGTTATCATTTTTCCTCACGTGCCGTGATTTCACGCCTGTTAATTTCTCGTTTGGTTTTTGTAGCCTCTTCAATGATAATCCTATGGACACATTTAACACATGTCTCCCCGTTTGGATCAGGCAACTTCATGTTTGTCTCAATTCACCCATATACAAAGTCAAGCAGATGGAAATATGGATGCCGTAACAAATCCATTAATCTACTACTTCACCAGTAGTGAACTACTTGTGTTATAAGGGATATATGTGTTCAACGTATGGTACGCTCTGGTTATATGACCAAAATAGGTTCGACAAGACTTGATGTTCAGTTTGGTTGAGATTGATCTAACAATGGAAGAAACAAATGGAAAATGAAGATAAAGAATAGTCCCTATAATGGGACTCGTTAGTTTTTGTAACTTTTAAAACAACCTCTATTATATGTGAACTATGTTTCTCTGCGGATATCTAACTTTCAAAGTGGCCATAAAATTTATTTAACTTCGAAACCGGAAGATGTCGATGTCTTATATTATACCATACGAATTAAAAAGACAGTTGGGCATTCACAAAAACTTATAAAATCTGGGGACTGCATTTAAATTACAAAACATCGTTGACGAATGATAAAACGAATCTTCAGAAAACTATATAAGCACCATCAAAAGTTTCTGACTTCTGTTGACTTTCAGGAATACAAGACAAACATGTTATGCCCCATTGTATAGTTTCCAAAGAGTCCATAAATGTATTTTAAATTAACCACTGTACAATAAATACCGTCCTACCCTAAAAACGTGACGCTGAGAGCCAGGCCGAAGGAGTGTTTTACTGCTAATATTTTCATCTCATAGGAAGTGTATTGCAACTCTTTTATTTCAGATGCCTCCCTCGTAGTGACACTCTCCGCCAACAGATCAGCTTATTTAACTGACGACGAATCCTTAGAATTGGTTTGTGAAATAAACCAGGATGTAGGACCGTCTGCCGTCTGGTTTATGAAAGATGACCACATCAGGATCTGGCTCAGGAATCCATCAACGTGTGAATTTGGTAAAACGATTAATTCGGATCTCAGCATGTACAGCATGACATGTAAGCATCCGTGGATATACATTTTGGTAATTCATCGAATCAACGTACGTGACCACAAGACAACATGGAAGTGTTCAATAGCATCCAAAGAAGGTGGAAAATGTTTTGGTGTGAACAACCCATGCATCAGTAAGGTTCTCACTTTCTTTCGAAGGAGTAAGTAACCAATTAAAATGAAGTATGTATCTTCCAGCAACCGTAGCAAGTAATAGTAATGTAACAGTGTGCAAACACAACGGTCTTTCTCTTTTACTTGTTTCTCTTGTCTGTTTTACAATCGCCTTTGAAAACCTTATTAGGATTCGAAAGCGATTAGGCTGGTAGAAACTGTGTTTGCACTGTTTGTAGTCGGTTTATCACACACACACACACACACACACACACACACACACATATATATATATATATATATATATATATATATATGTGTGTGTGTGTGTGTGTGTGTGTGTGTGTGTGTTTAAAGAAATAAAACAGAACGAATCCTTGAGTTTAGGCAATAACTGTTACGCATTACTTCCATTAGAAGATAAAAGAAACAGACCCATCTAATTGTGATAAAATACGAGTTACTCTTCGCGAACAAAATAAAGTAACGTATTATATGTGTGGATTCATTAGCATGATTGGCATATACTAGACTGTGCAACAGCATACATATCTGTAATGAATATGATTAATTGTTGTTTAAAGAAGAGGTGTACTAGCTTTTAATTTGGTAAATATCTGCTGTCTCAGCGGCAGCAAACAAATTATTTGTAATATTAATAATCATCCAAATGGCGCAGCGCTCTCGGGCAAATTTAAGTTAGGCTGAAAAATTAGAGAGAAGTGATAAAACAAAATCGTTAAGAATGCTAACAATTCAAGGCATATTTACCATAATAGCTCAGTGGTTAGCGTCAAGGACTCGCGACCAATATGGTGCGGGTTTGAATCCTACTGAAAGATAAGTGAGTATCGGCTGCCGTAGTTTGCAACTTCGGCAGGAACTTTGCTACATTTTCCTCGGTACTTCTGCAATAAAGTACATAATACAACCACGACTGTAATGTTACTTAACAAATTTAATTATCGTCATGTAATATCGTACATGAACTCGTGCGTGGTTTCTGATGTAGATGATATTTGGTTTATTTTGGCTCTTTTAAGCTGCTTCTGCAAGAGTCATGACAGTGGAGCCAGTCTCCGTTTTGTCAATATTTAGTCTTAATTTTTGGCAGTATTTTGTTGGCATTTGTGAAAAATAAAAATTAAAAGGTGTTGAATATTGTTATCTGGTAGCAATGGAAATACGCAAAGAAGCAATAAATGGTAAATATTGTAGTCATTTCAATCAAACATATATTTTGGTTTGTTTTATATGACATTGTATACATTTTACAGTTCCAGTGACGACAGTTCGTCTGACCAATGATTCTGGACTACCTTTATACAGTCCAGTAACAGTTGAAAACGGATCTAGAACAAACTTTAGTTGTGATACATTCCCTAGTGGCAGCAGACCTAGTGCCCTATTTCGCTGGTACAAAAGAAAAGACGGTCAGATTTCGAATGTGACTGAGGACCAGTCTATTTCCTCTACATCGGCCTTGGAAAAGATTACTGGTGAACCTGACTCAGACCTTCTGATCTCATACAACACTTTGTCATTATCGTTTGAGAAGTCATATCAGAATATTAGCGTGATATGCGCAGCACAAGATAGGACAAATACTGGAACCTATGTTCAGTCTCTTGAAGTTCAGATAAATATCGTGTGTATGTAATTATTCATGTTAAAAACTTTGCAAATTAATAATAATACTTTTAGAGACAATATAACAAAAATTTAAACATTATTATCTTTTCTCTATATATCGTTTCAATATTTATTGACCAGACGAAGAGGTATATTACAACCATTCAGTTGTCATTTCAAATGAATGTTATATGGGATGTTGTTTACTAATTGATAAAAAATACCGCATTAGGAACATCCCATATAGCTAAACACTGAGGTCAAGCAGAATTAGCTCCGACGATGAAATATTCCTATAAAAGGTCTGAAGAGGTATCTAAACATTTAATGTACCGAGACTACGACAAAACCTGATTGCGGAAGCAACATAAAGGGCTAATCAAACAAACCGTGATGACCTACTAAAATATGGAAAAAAGGTAAAAAGGCTGATAAGATATAATTTATCCTGACCGAAGATCCAGACAACCCCAAATTTGGCAAAATCATCGGGAAACACTAGCCCATCGTGAAATCGTCCGACCTACTAAAGTTACTCTTTCCGAACAAATCAGGAGTAGCCTACAGGAGACTAAAATATCTTAAGGACATCGTAGTCAGGGCCAATCACTTATCAAAACCACCATAGTCAATGTGGCCTCTGTGGCGATAAAAGGTTCAAAACCTGTCAACATATGGATATTTTCTAGCACAATGACTAGAAAAAAATCTAAGCAAACATGGTCATACAAAACGTGAAAAACAGTGAATGCAATTTATTTTATCACATGTAAGACCCGTAGCCTTCAGTATGACGGAGTAATTGAAAAGCTACACAAAAGGAACAACCTTCATAAAACTGATTGGGTTACATAGGCCTGTACAGAAGCCCGGTCGCAGAACACTTCTCCTCCCCTGGCCACACGTTAAGTGATATAACACTTATTGAAGTTGCTCAGAACGCCAGATGGAGTTTCGAAACCAGGAAAGAAAAGGATTCTTATTGGACACGCCGCCTTAGGATATTGATACCAAGCGGTCAAAACCAAAACGACTCGGAAAAGACGGCCATCTTTTGCAGGCATCAACTATTCTTTTAAATAATTGAAACAAAATTCTTAAATGTCTTTAATTACTACCAAGACAATGAAATATCCGGGATGTTAGTTGTGCATACAAAAAGTTACATAAAACAGATGGCTAATATATGAATTGGTCAATACAAATATTTATTAGGATCCGCAACAAAGTGAAAACAACTAGTTAAAACATAACACATTTAAAGGTTTAATTCCATAAGAACATCCATGTGAAGATTTTGCAAACACAATTGTTTTGTGTTTTAATTGTTTGCATCATCTATATTTTATATTTGACTTTTAACAATACTCATTAAGAGTCGAAAGCGCTTAGGCAAGTTAGTTACTAGTTTTTCAATGTTCGTTGTCACTTATAGGCAAGTTAGTTACTAGTTTTGCAATGTTCGTTGTCACTTATTGCATTTATCTGAATCAATCCCTGACACGCGTGATTCCTTGCTGGATCCAGTGCACTTGAAAGCCGTGTTATTCGCAGTGAATTAGTGATCAAGCATCAAGTTATATAAAACATATTCAACTGTTGGTTAATCGAAACGCATTTTTATCTCTTTCAGTCGGCATCACGTTATTGCTTCCTTCTTGTATCTTTTAATTTACAATTTGCGTTCGATATGTCCAAGGTTCGATTTTGTAAATACGTCCTTATTGTCTTTAAACATCAACAGCAACACATGCACGATGAAATTCAATTCAATTCAACGATATAAACAAAATTGCTAATACATATATATATATATATATATATATATATATATATATATATATATATATATATATATATATATATATATATATATATATATATATATATATACCATGCGATACAAAAGCTCTCCTGATTAAATTTCAGATCCTCCAGTAGTTACTATTATTCCAAACAGTCCTCATATCAAAGTAAAAGAGGGAAGTCACAATTTTAGCCTCACGTGTCATGTAAATGAATCAAATCTCAAGGAATATCAAGATGGCTTTGCATGGCTGCACAACGGAAAAGTGATACAGGATGAGAAATCGTCATCCTACATGATTCAAACAGTACAGAGGTTTCATAATGGATGGTACCAGTGTAAGGCAAACAATTCCTACGGAATCGGGTCATCCGAAGCAGTGATGATCAATGTGCAATGTAAGTGGTCTTGGCACCATGCAAATCAATTTCACGAAACGCTATGTAATATCTTATTTGTAATGTCTTTCTGGGCTGATCACATGAACACCCCCACCCCCCACACACGTCAGGAAATAAACAGGAAAACAGATATACATCACCACACAAATCTTTTGCATGTCTACGATAATTAGGTAGTTTATATGACACAGGAAATCTCAGCAACAATATGTTGCTGTTTGAGTAATAATAAAGGTGTGTTCTATTTAGAGTTGCTTGATTAATCACATAATCTCGAGGCATTAAGCGCAATTTACATTCAGAGAGTTCCACTGACTCTTGACAGTACGTAACAGGAGACAATGCTAATATAAAATAGTTTAAAAAAATAAACATAAGTGCTGGAAGAACCGAAAGGATAGTGGTGTCTAAGATGTGTCCGAGTTGATTGAGTTGAATTGGTTAGATAATTTTATGCTGACAGTATTTTCGATGCACATCTTTTGTGATTCAATTTACTGCTCCACCCTATTGGTTTATGCAGTTGCTAATGTTTGTTTATGAACTCTTGACAGTTGCTAACGTTTGTTTATGAACTCGTGGCAGTTGCTAACGTTTGTTTATGAACTCTTGACAGTTGCTAACGTTTGTTTATGAACTCGTGACAGTTGCTAACGTTTGTTTATGAACTCTTGACAGTTGCAGTGAAAGACGTTGTTTTACAACAGACGTAATTTTTCATGGCATCCGTATGTGTCCGTTTCCATTCTCGGGTCTCAGTTACATCTGCAATATAGTGTTTGCACAATATTTGACATCATATTTAAGCGTAGCGGAATGCACATCAGCCATTAAACCAGACAATATACAGTCGTGTTTCACTTAACAGATCATAAATATTCAAAGGAAGATTATTTTCAGGCTTAGATACATATTGTGATCGTATTATATGTTTGATGGTCGCAATGTTTAGTTTCCAGTGTCCGATGGAAGTCAAATACAACCGCACTGGATGATTATCGTTGATGGGTTGATGCTGACTTCTTACGTTGGACATCTATGTATTTAAGTGTCTCATATTTTGTGTTCAGGTTTTTTTATATTTGTCACTGAAAATGAACTTGGAGATATTGATCATCATCATCATCATCATCATCATCATCATCATCATCATCATCTATGTTGTCATTGTTTTCATAGTACTTATATATGTCATACAGGTATGTAAAAAGCACGTCATAGATCTCGCCAGATTGATAAAAGAACATACTTCCATGTCTAGTTAGGTATAGGACATGAAAATTGAAACACCAGTTTTTGCAAGTAAATCAAGCTATTTTTCAATCTAGATGCATCCAAGAATGAAATAAATTCAGTCTCAACTGTCTCTTTGATGCAGAACGGCGAACTTTTGTGACATGAAAGGAGTGGGGGGGAGGGACAATTCTCAAAATGCAATTTTGTCAATTTTTAGAAAAACATGGCCCTTCTTAATTTCATGAAAATGAACAGAGTCTACAACTCTGGATTGTGCCAGAAAACATGTTTATAGCTTCAGTTTTAATTAGGACAAACAATGAAAGCTATACCAAATCACACGTGTCATCAGGCTGCCGAGGAATGTGTGTACCTTCACCCGAACCCATATTTATTTTCATGAAATCTAACACAATTGTTGGACATTCATGACAACTGTTTCATGTTTGTATAAATTATTTCATCAGAATATTGCCATGCTTAATAAATACTAAAAAATGGAAATTTGCGAAACAATCCCATATCATTGTTTACATCATTCTTGGTCATTATTTTGAATAGAGCTTTGTAGGACTAAATTCATGCAGATATAATTTTGCCATGTCACCGCCCATTTAAACAAGTTTGCTACATATGAAATAACTTCTAGAAGTTACTAAATTGAGTTTTGTAAATATTTGAGGGATAATATGGCCTACGCACCACTCGTTGCAGATATGGCTGAAACGTCCAGACAAGACTCCTGAATTGAGACTTCGTACAGTAAATAGAGGTTACTCAGAAATATGAAATATGTATGGATATATTCCATATTGTTGGAAGCTTAAGACCTACCGTGTTTATTAGTATTACCTCCTCTTAATGTATGAAAATTAAACTTTTACAATTTTAAATGCATCGCAAAAATACTTATTTTTTCTTCCATGGGCCGCTTAATACCATAAACACGTATCCGGATATGTATTCTGTTGGGTTCCAATGATTTTACATTCAAACGATCCAAATTTATCTCAAAATATGCCGTAACAGCAGACCACTGTTCTGGAACCAAAGCTGCATCAGAAAACGGGAAGCCAGAAACGGTTATTTCCCCTGTCAGTCCTATACCTAGTCTAATTACAGCCTTTGTACAAAGAGAATGTCAATAATGGAACATGTTGCATAAGTTAATGACTATTCTTATATCACAGGTTCGCGTCCAGCTGCAGGGGCCTGGAGGGGTGGGGCGGGGGCGAGCTTACCTCGATTTAAAAGGTTATATTTGGTAAAGTAAAGCTTTATACAAAAACGAAAAAATTACGCCATTAACGTCAAGCCGAAGCCTCTAACTAAAAGAGTTTCTCTTTCGAGTCAGTTAATTTTGTTACTGTATTTTGTCGTCGTACTGTTTTTGATTATGCACGTGCGTTTGTTTACTCGACATGACACTTATTTGTGGTAACGCCCTCGTTGCTGCTGTGAATTAGATCAGTCTCTTCACAAAATAGTTTATCAAGACATACACGATCTAGGATTATGTAAAGTTATCGTTTTAAATCCGTGTGGGTAGTTTGTGATATAAAGTTTTTAAACTTAAGTATATACATGTCACCGCTTCACCAAGTCTGATAAATATTTAGTAGAGTAAGTGTACCACCTCCGTTGAAAACAGCAAGAATATTACAATTGTCTCTGATCACTTTTTGTATTTGGGTATATCGCTGAGTAACATAAATCAGGGGCAGATGCTCTTTGGGCAGTGGCAGATGCTCTATTTACTCGGGAAATGGACGAAGCCGCAAATACACGAGTCTCCTGCTGCCTTACAGGTCGACTTTGGTTAGCCAAAGGTTAAGGGAGTAAACACTACAAGAAAATCCGGAGTGGAGACCCTAAGGCAGTTGGACGACATACTACAACCCCTTCTGGCAACTCCTTGGTCTGGAGAGGGATGGGTTCCGCCAGACGACGTTTGCCTAAGACACGCTGATAATGCTGGACCAATCTGAAGTTATCAAATCGAATCGGTCGTCACCCGGATCAACAACAACCGCGCCTGCCGTTGTCCACCATGACGAAGGTGACAAGTGTGCTACTGGTACTTTGCAAACTGGAAGACTCCAAGAGTTGACACATGAGATGGAACACAGCACATGACAAATAATGGGACTCTGTCAAGCAAGAAGGAAAGCCCTAGGAGAACACCAAACTAAACATGGGCATATATTATACTATAGCGGAGAGTTGGACAAGTCCATAAATGGAGTAGGCTTCCTTGTAAACAAAGCCATCAAGGAATCTGTGCTTGAATGTCGCCCCATATTTAGCAGAATCATCTCCATTGGTCTGAAAGCATCTCCTTTTAAAATCATCAATATCCAAGTTTATGCTCCAACTACTAATCATGATGATGCAGAAATAGAATTCTACAGCAAAATCCTGGGTATAATAAACATGGTAAGTAAAAAGACATCCTCATTATCCAATGAGACTGGAATGCCAAAGTTGGCAAAGATGCTCTAAAAGACTGGTATGATCATTCTGGACCTTCTTGTAACGAGCTTACCAATGAAAGAGTGAGACGTCTGCTCTAGTTCGCAAGCTACAACAACTTGGTACTAGCCAACAACCTGGGCCAACATAAAGCTTCGCGATGCTGGTCATGATACGCATCAAATGATACCCATCATAACTAGATCGACTACATACTGGTTCAAAATCGATACATATCTGGCATCAATAGAGCACAAACAAGAACGTTCCCAGGTGCTGATGTTGGGAGTGATCACAACCTCGTCATTAGGCTCAAATTCAACATTGAAGAACTGAAGGACCCTAACATCTGCAAGTCATTAAAGCCACAATTGGAGGAATAGTTGCTCCACTTCTTGTGATGAATGTTGAGGTTAAAGTGATGACAGACACTTTCAACACAGTCATGACAACAGTCGCCAAGGACATCATTGGCCGCCATCGTCCAAAGCAAAAACCCTTGGTTACAGAAAAGATTCTGAATCTGTGTGACTCCCGATGAGACCTCAAAAACACCAGACATACAACTGTGGCAGTGAAGTTTCGAGAAATAAACAAGAATATCAGAAAACAACTTGGATAAAGCAAAAGAAGATTGGATTGCACAAAAATGCAAAGAAATAGAGAGCAGTCTGATTAAGAATAACATCAAAAAGATATTCCAAATTGTGAAAGACCTCACCTGAGAGAAGCAACCAAGAGTCAGTGCCATTCAAGACGAAATTGGAAAATGCATCACAGAAGCAAGTGACATTTCAGAAAGATGTACTCAGTATTGTATAGAACTCTACAACCATCCGTCCACAGGAGACCCAGAGGTGCTTGAAGTTCCAAACTCCAAAAATGATGATGATTTCCCCATTCTCAAAGAAGAGGTGGAGTCAGCAATAAGATCACTGAAGAATGGGAAGACAGCTGGAGTAGACAACATCCCAGCTGAACTTTTCAAGAGTTGTGGGGAATCAGTGATAGAGCTACTAACAAAAATCTGCAACAAGATCTGGCAGACAGGCAAATGGCCAACACAGTGGACCCAGTCACTGATTACAACACTGCCAAAATTACAGAACTATCAGTTTGATCAGCCATGCGAGTAAGGTGATGCTGCATAGTATCTTGAACAGACTGAACCCACAAGAAGAAGAAATAATCGCTGAAGAACAGGTAGGGTTCCGGAGTGGAAGAAGCACAACAGAACAAATATTCAATCTTAGGATTCTGCTTGAAATGTACTCACAACATCAACAAAACATCTATCATGTGTTCATAGAGTTCAAAAAGGGTTTTGACAGAGTGTGACATGAGGCATTGTGGGCCACAATGAATAAGTACATATGTCAAAAGTTGACCAATACGATCAAGCAGCTGTACGCCAAGGTTACCAGTGCAGTAATTGCTCAAGGTTCTGTGGGGGACTGGTTCAGGACTACAGTTGGAGTACGTCATGGCTGTCTCCTGTGATCCACACGTTTCAAAATCTACTTGGAGCTCATCATAAGTGAGGCCCTGGAAAACCACTGTGGGACAGTCAGCATTGGAGGACGTAACATCACCAACCTCCGCTTTGCAGACGACATTGATGGACTGGCAGGCAGTGAAGATGTGCTTGTCACCTTAGTGAAGAACCTGAATGAAACATCTTCCAGATTTGACATGGAGATAAGTGCCAAGTAGACCAAGCTGATGACAAATGGTGGCAAACAAATCTCAACCAAGATTAAAATCAGAAGACAGGAATTGTAAACAGTGGGCCAATTCAAATATTTTGGTTCTATAATCACAGAAGAGGGATCAAGAACAGAAATTTTGTCACGAGCAGCACAAACAAGGGCAGCTATGGTAAAACTAAGACCCATCTATAGAGACAAGAATATATGTCTGAAAACTAAAATCAGACTATTGAGAGCACTAGTTATCTCAATCTTTATGTATTCATGTGAGGCCTGGACCCTGACAGCAGAATTACAACGAAGAATACAGGCACTTGAAATGAGATGCTACATAACTATCCTTGGCATCTCTTACATGGACCACATCATAAATGAAATGGTGCGTAACACCATCAGGCACAAAGTAGGCCATTATGAAGACCTTCTCACCACTGTCAAAAAGAGAAAGCTGAAATGGTATGACCATGTCACTATAGCCAACGGTCTATTGTTACGTATATTTGATTTAAGTCGTTTATTTTGTTTTAATTGTTTGTTTGTCAGATTCAAATTTGACATTTTAAGTTTAATATTCATTCATTCCTGACCTGGCTTCAGAGTTGTAAACAAGCATTTAAAATGATTGGTTGATTCCAAAGACATTATGGAGCTTTGTTGTAAACATCTTTTTATTTTTAGTTCTTGAGAGTAAAAATAACTGATTCTCATCAGGGTCAAACGGTGTGCACGAGATTTTTGAACGTAAATTTGTTCTAAAGATTCTAGAAGATCATGTGACCCTTCCTTGTTTACGTAAAAACAGGTATATAAATTACGTTTTGGAGCGAAGTGTTTAGTACATGTTGGGCTGTTAGAATATTAAGTTGTGTTGTTTTGAGTTATTTTAAATTATCTTGTACTGGAAATTATTTCAATTCGTTTGGATCAAGAGGATTTATTTTGTTATTTATCTGGAAAATAATTGTGCTCATTGAATTTCATTATCAAGAACTGACTTCATCACGTGACATCGTCTTCCATCTTGGATACTTCACTAAGATTCGAACTTGGAATTATTTGGATATTTTATTACCAGGTCTTTTGCAATTTCACTAGTGGATTATATTTTGAATTCTTTATGGATTAATTTTGGAATTGATTCTTAAAACCGTAAGTTTATTTTTCTTTTCTGGAAAATATTTGTGCTCAATAAATTGTTTATTAAGTTTTTACACGCTTGTTCTTTTCACTCTTTCTATGTTACTGTTTATTCGATTCTAAGCACGTAACACTATCCACAACAGTACTGCAGGGTAGTGTCCATGTTTGTAGAAGTAGAGTTAGACAGAGAAAAAGGTGGGGTGAGAACATCACAGAATGGACCAGTAAATGTTTTGCAGAGACATAGGCATTTGCACATGATCGAGGAAAGTGGAGGGAACTGGTCAGATGTTCAGCATCACAGTGCCTCAACGACTAGATTAGGTCAATCGACTGATTATGATGATACACATATATCACATCAGTATTTTTATGCCTACCTCGGAAAAAGATTCATCTACAATCGGCGCTTCATCAATATCTTCCAGGTTATACTTATTGTGGTCCTGATAGCGGACTTGATATTAGACATGATAATCAAGATCAACCAAGACCTGGAGAGTATCCAGTAAATGAAATTGATAAAGCGTGACATCTTCATGGTGTAGCTTATCATTATCGAGTAAAGAATTTACATAAACGACATATCGCCGATGTAAAGTTGATTCATGTGCCAAATTCTATAAATAAATCTTGTAGAGAATCATTGGCCAACTGGTTAGTAAGATCCGCGATGAACGGTAAATTAGCATTTGTTGCTGGTTATTAATATTATGGAATCGATTTATTATAGCCCAAGAGAATTTTGGAAAGGCATGAGCAGCGATTAGTAAGCTCCCCATTGTGGCAAATGTTAAACGTGCTGCTGCTGAAGATTGGTTATCACGACAGGCAATATGGCAAATTTACCTAGCACCGCCTAAACGAGTCAAATACGCGCATTGTGATGTCAGTGTTCAAAATGAAGTCGGATATATTATTTATACCACATGATACTATTAAACTGGATAACTTCGATTAACATACAAATACTTGCTGACTGCCATTGACGTTGCTAGTTGGTATAAAAGGCAGAATCGTTATTATCTTCAGCTTCAGCAGAAGTTTCTTGTGTTTCAACGAATCTATCAACGATGACCCTGGGAAGGAATTTGAGGTTGCACTTTCATCGCTGATGAAAAAGCATAATGCTAATATACTACGAGGACGAACTTCGATACACCGTAATAGAAATCTTGCTGAGATTTTATTTGGATATCAGTACGCAAAGGTAGTAATTAAGAAAAAATATATGATCTCGTGAATGGGTTGTAAAACTGCAAACTGTGATAGCTGCATTAAATATTCAAATAATTCGAACAACGTCTTTGAAACCTATATGCGCGATCACAAAAAATATATACTTGTACAACGACATTACTTTTCAGCCGAGCCAGAATTAGTTAATGTTACTAACAAATATGTCTATGACCCCGGTAAACAAGAAAGGGGTTAAAAGGAGTGATTCTATCTGGAGTATCACATAAAACATAATGTCCAGTGTAGTTACATCCACGGGTAGACTACATATTAGATTCAACTGCACCTCAACGTGGATTTACACATGAACAATTACAAGTACTTCCTGAAGACACACAGTTGCCACCGTGATCGCTTGACTATCACCTCTAAGTCGATTACACTCATGACAGATCAGCATCACATTGTCTAGGGTATCACCACGTTGCTATATTTTCTTTCCACGATTAATTGGATCATTATTTGAATATCGCCACATTATTATTGTGTTAAGTTCTCACAATGATTTTTCTGTTGTTTGAACGCCTTGACAATTTCTACATCAATATCAAAGTTGTGATTATCTTTTGTCATATTGTGTATAAGTAGCGAGGTTTTTCTTTCTGTATCATCGCTAACAATCCCATGGTTAATGTCAGTACAATTTACAATAACACTTCGTAGCTGAGTTACTTTCCTAACTCGTGACTCTGCGAGGTAGACTTAGTTTGACCATTCTATACGATCATCAACGATCAACACAACTGTATCAGTAATAGTTAATCCCTGAGATGAGTGGATTTTATCATAAATCTAACGGCGTGTACTATGTATGACAGATGACACGGGCATAGATGATTAAACACAGTGACGTTGCATACGGTAAGCTACACTGATTACATTATCTGAACAATAATTACAAAACAATACACAAGTTTAGAAGTGAACTGCACATTGCCCGATATGAATCCTATAGTACTAAACACTTCTTAAAAATGCAACCTTGTATTGCCAATATAAATCTCTAGCTAAGTCACGAAAAATAATATAAAAATATTGCATTATATGACGTGGACGGAATTTCCATAGAATATATACAAAGATAAACATGGTAGTACAATAGTTACAACTTATACACAAGAAATTAATAACTCATATACCTCTTCAGCTGAAGAAAGATGTGCACGTCCGTAAAGTCGACCGATCACTGACATGATGTTCCGTAAAGACTTTTACCTACGATGAGGCATTTATACACGGATATCGTCTGTTCACTGGGAGCATTCGGTTCTTCTCACTGAAAGTACTTTGCATGGCATAGGATGAACCGAATTCAGAATTTATGTATGTGCTACAGTACTGAAACTACGTTTCTGAAAGTATTTAATGACATTCTATGTTTTGGATAGTGGAAATATTACAGTACTCACTTTCCTTGATTTGTCTGCAGCATTTGACACAATAGATCATGATATATTACTTCACCGTCTCTAGCATGTATTTTGAATTCACAATACAGGATTACAGTAGTTTAAGTCCTACTTAGTCAACAGGACACATATTTTATTGATATATGTTGTGTTGTTCCACAGGGGTCTGTTGTTTGACCTGTACACTTCATTCGATAAACTCAGCCGATCTCATGTGTCATAGAGCATCACCCAGTGTCACATACATTGTACGCTGATGACACCCAAGTATATAAGTCTAGCCACCCAACTGAAGTTTATGCTACCATCCAAGGAGTAGAGAGGTGCATTTCTGATGTCAAATCATGGATAACATGAAACAAGCTGCAGATGAATGATGATAAAACTTAGGCCATTCTAATGACAATAGAAAGACTTTCTCATTGATATCCTTTGCCTCAAACAATAAATATCAGCAACACAAACATTAAATGTACACTGTCAATACGAAACGGATGTGTTACTCTAGACAGTACTCTCACATTACACCAACATTTCATGAAGGCTGCTTATCTTGATCTGAGACGCATCAGCTCCTTTCGCAAAAATCTTTATGTTTATGCCACTAAAACACTTATGTGTTCAATAGTACTTTCATGACTGGACGATTGTAACTCGGTTCAGATTGGTCCATTTCAATATCTACTCCAGAAACCCCAAAATGTTCAAACCACTGCTGGTCAGATCATCTTTAAAGTACCTAAATCAGAGCACACCTCCTCGCTGCTCTGTACCTTACTCTGGCTATCCATTCGATTCAGAATCAAACACATAATTTGATGTATGTGCTACGTTTTAATGACGGACTCCAGTGCAGCATACCAATCTGTCCTCACTCATGTGTATACACCAGCAAGATACGTACGCTCCTCTTTTGTCAATCGTATAATCATTATTCCCACTATGAAAACGAAGTTATATTGACAACGTTCTTTTGCATATCATGGCCTAGCAACGTGGAAAATTGCCCATGGAAATTAAACTTAGAATAAGTATTAGTTTTTTATATTCATATCGTTATAGATATTTCAATAGGCGCTTTACAAAGTCCTCATTATATATGAATATATAAATTATCCTCGGGTATCGTTTTGCATAAAAACGAAGCCCGAGTACATGTATGTAATAAATAATAATTTATAAAATTTCGTGACATCACGTTTAACACAAAAACCTGTAAAATTAAGTTTGGAAACTCCAAAACCTCTACTCGAATAAACAATTTTACCCCATCTTGTTTACCTGAATAAAAATAATGTTAAGTCAATACACATAGAGAATAAACAAATTATTGCTTGTTGTGTACATGCAATGAAATAAGTAAGGTAAATCATGTCGAATAGAAATAAACTCAGTATTGGTCAAGGTCAAGTCAAGTACAATTTTGCACTACAATAGCATGTAATGAAATAAAATAGAGAAAAAATTCACACACACACACACACACACACACACACACGCACACATACACACACACACACACACACACACACACACACATATATATATATATACCAGTTCATTTGATCAATTAGGTGCAGTTCACCTTTCATTCTAACAGATAATTATGTCATATAAGGTAAATTTTAGCATGTTGGTAAAACAAGTTTTAATTCCATGCAGATGTTGCCAAAATAACTGACCTGTCAGTAACTAAGAGTGGCATTTTGAATGAGAACGACACTGCAACACTAAGCTGCTTCGTGGACAGCAACCCAGAATCTAGCATCACGTGGAGGAAAGAAGATCATGGAGGTCACTTGAAAACAGATTTGTATTCGCTTCAGAGTCACCTTGTGTTTAATTGTGTTCAGTGCCTGGATACATCAAACTATACGTGTGAATCAAGCAATGGCCTCGGTAGCCCCGTAAAGAGAAGGATTCCATTACATGTTAATTGTAAGTCAAGTACTGACAGTGATTCAGTTTGATATTCACATGCATACATGTTCGACTATCTTTACAGGTACAGGTTCATACACCAAAGAAAATCTTTTAGGAGAACGAATATTATCTTTGTGTGAGTGTCCGACCCTGCAATGATTATTTAATTGGTAGATAATATGCCTTGATTGGAAATAATGAAACCAATATATACAGCAATTTTACTATGTTAAGACCAAGAAGCCTGAAGGTACAGAGAAACCAGTTTGGTTGCCCCATACTTACATAGGTACAGTGAAACCAGTTTGGATGCCAGCAGCAGAGGGGGTGAACAGACCAACTTTGTAGGCGTCGACGAGGCTTCCTTCTCGTTAATATTTAATAGAAAGGTATATTTGACAAACTGAGGCTTCCTAGTAAATATATAATAGAAAAGTTTATTTGGTAAATTAACGCTTCCTTGTAAGGGTCCATTTGGTATAAAAAAAAAGACGCCATTGGCGTTGGAATTCACCCCCTCTGCTGCTATGGGTTAACAATTCTTTATGAGATTCAGTAAACGATTTTAACCGAATATTTTATCAAGTCCGACACGATATCGCGCCCGAGGATCTGATAAATTTATTGTCACAAATCTGTGTGGAATTGACTGAGCGTGACTAAAGAAATTTCTAAAGAGATTATGATCCATATCATCGCTGCACCAAGTTTGCCAAATATTTCTAAGAGTATGTGTATCAACTCCGTTGAATACGGCAAGAATATTACAGTTATCTCTGATCACTTTTGGCATTTGTGTGTATCGTTGAGTGACATATATCACGTCAGTTTTTTTATGCCTACCTCTGGAAAATATCCTAGCGGGATTCTTGTGATTGTCTAACATGATATCATCATATACGACTCAATTGTTAATATCTCCATCAATATCATCAATGCTCGGTGCTTCATCGATATCGGTTATAAACTCAATAATACCCTCGCCGGATTCTTCTACCGCTTTGTCGTTAAAATCTTTTAATACATTGTAACATTGTTGATCATCTAGACTTGGAGCTATCAAATACAACTTGTCCCATCTCATCCATATCGTTATTAAATTAAGTAACAATTGTGTCTTTCCACTTCCAGATGGTCCGATTATAATCATTCTAATTGAATTCGACAACATCGCATGGTGTTTAATAGGTTCCCGTCGTCGGGTAGCTAAATAATCAATTACATTCATGTTATTATAAATATATTTTGGATCTATATTGTGTGAAGTGTAAGGCGCGTACTGGCACAGATGACTTGACGACGATTACAACTAAAAATAACCGATAAGCTCTTTCCGGTAAGTGTGTACAATGTAGTACAAAAAATTTAGATTTGTTTCTAAGGATTTAAAAAAAAAACGAGGAGGTGATATCGCAGCCAAGCTAACTAAACTCCCAGGAACACCATGGGCGAAGTATCCAGGAGTAAAACATCTTCCAGGGTTATGTTATTGTGGATCCGGGACGAGACTTGATATCAGACTCGATAATCAAAACCAACCCCGACCCGGTGAATATCCAATAAACGCCATTGATAGGGCGTGTCATGCTCATGATGATGCTTATAAAAGCAGTAATCTGCAACACAGACATCTCGCAGATGTAAAATTAATTCATGAGTTGGATTCTATCACTGATAAATCCTTCAAAGAAATGTTGGCTTCATGGTTAGTAAAATCGGCTATGAAAGGTAAATTGATGTTAGGTGCCGGTAATTAATAACAACATGGAATTTATTTATTATTCTCCAAAAGGATACTAGAGGGGTAAAGCAGCAATTGGTAAACTCGCTAGCGCCGCGAAGGTGATATATACCACTGCAGAGGATTGGTTATCTAAACAGGCGATATGGCAAATTTATCTACCACCACCTAAACAAATTAACTACTCGCATTTTGATGTGACCGATCCAAATGAAGTTCATCAGGCTGATATATTATTTCTGCCGCATGATGGTGGTTACAAATACGCGTTAACCGTAGTTGATGTTGCGAGTCCATACAAACAAGCAGAACCGCTAAAGACAAAATCATCAACTGAAGTGTCTTCTGCATTTGAAAGGATTTATCGAAGGGGTCCTCTGCGCTGGCCAAATCTGTTACAAGTTGATCCTGGCAAATAATTTCAGGGTGTGGTTCTATCAACAATGAAGCATCATAATATCACTATCAGACGAGGGCATACTGCACTACATCGCGATCAGGCAATTGTTGAACGATTTAATCATACACTTGCTGAGCGGTTATTCGGATATCAATACGCAAAGGAATTCATCCAGGATAAACGATCTCGTGAATGGGTTAAGAGATTACCAGCCGTGATTAACGCGCTAAATAATGAGGTTACTCGAACAATGAACATGACACCTAACAACGCGATTAAAAAAAAGTATAAACTAGTAAAACCGCAAAAGATTTTTCAAAACAACCAATTCTCGGTAATGTCACTGTTAGGTATTTATACGAGCCAGGAGAGCTTGAAGGTGGCAACAAAATGGTACTGATCCTATTTGGAGCGTTACCGCGCATAAAATATCTAGTATAACACGATCTACGGGTAGACGACCAATCTATAGATTGGATTTGACCGCTCCTCAGCGAGGATTTACTCGTGAACAACTACAAGTGATACCCGAGGATACTCAATTACCGCCGCGTGGTCTTAACTAGCACCTCTTCGTGTGTTGCACTCAAGACAAGTCAGCATTACATTATCTCTAGTATGACCAATACTGCTATCTTTTCTGTCTATGGTAAATTGTCGAGTATCTTTATCCGACCAACACCAACGCATTATACAATTGCAACTCGCGCAGTGATTATTCTGTTGGTGTTTCAGCGTAATTATTAATTCAGCATCAATATCAAATTCTCTATTATTTTTTTATCCTGCTGTTTATAAACAGAAATTTTTTTTCTGATTATGTAATTGACTCTGTCAAGGCTGACAGTATCACTTATTGTAGTGTCGTTATCATCTAAAACAACTCTTCGAAGCTGATTTATTCTTCGTACTCAGGACACAGCGAGATAAACTAAATTTGACCACTCGATGTGATTATCCACCATCCAAACAATTGTATCTGATATAGTCAATCCCTGTGAAGAATGTATCGTCGCTGCGTAGCCTAGCGTTCATGGGGATTTATCAGCGCGCAATGCATCTTCGATGACGCTGATATCAACCAGGACAATATCATTTAACACTAAATTCTGCTTTTCACGCTGTCCTGGAATATCAACTTCTGTATTCTGTTTTCGGGTATCCGAAGGCCTATAACACAACGGTACTGGAAGTGTTGTAATTTTTTCTTTATGCAATTCAAATAACTTCATCTGAAGTGTGTTTCTGACTTTTTTTCTACTTGCGATTATCATATCGTTTGGTCTCCACGCTTCCCAGAAATCTTTTAATTGTGTTTCTGAAATTATTTCACGCGCTATTTCACATTGAATTCTATCCGGCTGTAATCTGATTAGTTTTTTGCACTAGCGTAATTGTTCATCAAGTGCTCTATGATCGGTGTTAATTTCTTCATAATAGTCTACAAAATTCTTTAGCCAATCATGTGGGGATAAACCGACAAATGATGGTTTTTGACCGTGATCGCCGCACATGACGACTTTTGTATTCGCTAACAATAACCAATCAAGAAATTTTTGTAATACATCTAATGACACTGTACATATCTCATCCCAAATAATAACTTCAGGAATAAATTTCTCACCCATTCGTTCAGGAGTCCATTCATCGCTTTTCCATCGAAAGAAACTGTGATAATTACAAGCATTTACCCCTCGTTGTTTCATCTCTCTGGCGAGTCTGTGTGTTGGTGTTAGTACAGTCATATTTGATTTGGAAACGCTAGCGTTTCTACGAAATAACTCAATCGCACGAGTCGTCTTTCCTGACCCGCCACAGCCGTTTAGGTAGCTGATTTTATATCTACATATTGGATCAGATATATGCGGTGCATTAGATAGTTCTGATATCTGATTATTTTTCAAATATTTATCTTGAATCGTAACATCTGCTGATTTGGAATAATCACAAGGTATTTCCCGCTTAATTCTCCATGATCCCCAACTCTCACAAGAAGTAGTGAATTTGGACACAGATTCTCGATATTTTACATCTATATAAAATGAATCAGTGGCTACTCTTACTGCGGTGTCAGGAAATCTATTTATCATCGAAAATAAATTGATAGAATCATAAGCCAGCATATATGCCCTCAAATGTGTATACTGAAGACTGTATCCATCGTTATAAGTAGCAATTGTACCCAATTTGGTTCCATCGGACAAGAAAGCGTCTGTACGATCGACATATATACCCTCAGATGTAATATCCGTGATTATTAAATCGTACTCAACACTATCTATAATCAACCGTGAAGAATATCTTGTATCTGTTTTCGTTGTTTGCTTATTATACTATCTAGATCAGGTTGTGTTAACCAGACTTCAGTCTGAGCTCGATAGGAAATAATCGCTTCACTGTCAATCAGCGATATCAGCATTCTACAATCAATCATATACCGTAACAGCACTATTGGCATCCAGTGTTTTTCAGATATGTGTCTACCAATCCAAATATAACAGCGCGGATGAAGTCTTGTAGCCAGTTGAAATGATACCACACGAGCGAATCCGGTTAAATGAAAATCAGGCAGTGGTCCATTAATAGCAACACGGACCATCTCGTGCGTGTGTGTGTGGGATGTCCAAATCGTTTAAAGTATTCAGCACATTCTCTGTACCCGAGAAAACTCGCCGGATAACACGCGACTATATCAACTGAAATAATACTTTCACGGTCATATTTTGTATTCCATAATTCGCCATGGTTGTATTCGATGCAGCTTGATTTGATGTCTGTGAGAAATTCACCTCGCGTTGGTTTCCATGTGTTTCTCTTTCTCGCAAAATGAGCTGCAACCGACGGAATTGTAAAACAGTTTGTTAGTAATTGTTCGTCGTTGAAACTCTTCGAGAAACTACTAGCTAGTTTTTTCATCGCCTCATGGAGGGCTTCAGTGCGGTATAATTCTCCATTGGGTCTTACAAATTGATCGAATCTGCCCTCGGAGTTTTCAAAACTGTGAAGTAACCACACTGACACAGGATCGTTTTTACTCAACTGGTGAATAAAATCAAATAGTTTCTCTTCTCCAGAGAACTCCCCGGAAAATTCCGGGGGTATATATTTTATGGTTCTATCCCGCGGAATTATTGTTACTGCAGGTGTCCACGCGTGCTCGTTATGATCAATAATTTTGATTGGAGCTCCTCTCGATTTATATTTCGGTTCGTATAATATCTCGCCTTTTATCGTCATTACTGATATTGGGAATTTTAGTATTCGTTCTAACGCTGCCACATTTTGAATTGTTGCCCCATGCTCCTTTACTGTTAGTCCCCATTCGGTTATTTTTTTGCGTCTTAGATCAGTCAATTTGTTTCCACGCAGTGCATTTGTGAAGTGTTCTAATATTCGTTCTGCTACACAATTCAACGACGACAGTTTCATGGGTTTTAGTTTTTCAATACTCGGTTTATCATTTAACGGATATATCCCATAAACAACTGCTGTTACAAGATAAGATCTCTCGTAGTATGGTTTGTCAACTCCTGTCAAAATTCCTGGTTTTGAATCTTGACTCACAGTGACAGTTCTTTTATCCTTCAAGATGGGTTCAAATTTATCGCTGATAATCCAATCTCCAGTGTCTGTACGGATAATGAATTTTATTCTAAAAAAATACCTTTCTCGCCCAAGATGTGAGATTATCACTGCTGCGCTTTTATCGTTCATGGTAGCATCAACGCTACCATCAATTAGAAATGTTGACCAACAGTGAGATGCTCCATCACGCTTGAATTCATTAAAATAATCACGAATTTTACTTATCATTGTTCTATCACTAATTTTACCGTTTGATTTATCAGAGACTCTATCGAGATTGAATTTAACATTTTTCCAAGGCGTAATTTTCGATAATCTCTCGAACTCTTTCATATTATAATTAAATTAAGTATTTAAATAGAGAATATATATATATATATATATATATATATATATATATATATATATATATATATATATATATATATATATATATATATATATATATATATATATATAATGAATCATTGCAATTGGCTTATGATTGGATCAGTAACCCCGTGTAACAAATCATGCAGAAAGGAGTTCTGTGGGTATCATATGCAAAGCGTTTGTCGTTGAAGCCTTGGCCCAATTCCATGTATAAGATGTGGGGTTGATGTGAGAGGAATATCACAGTTGTGTCTCGGTTGTGGTGGTAAGAGATACAGAGAGTTAAAGCGTTATTATGATACGAGGGTTAAAAAATTCATCAATGACTCTGACCCTGACAAAATCATAAAAACACCTCAAGACTACATTGATAGATTTCCAAGTAATATAATAATTCAACCAAACAATGAATTAGACAAACAATTGTATAGTATATAAATGGACCAAGAATTCCGACCACACCCTGTGATTCCAGACTATGAGGCATCCCGTGATGGTACTGTCAGACACCGTAGATTGAAGAAATCAATTGGCGTTGTTAATAATCGGGGATTTTTGACATTTCGCGTTGGAGGGAAAATATATCTTAATCATAGAATCATATACGAGTGTTTCCATGGATTGATCAAGGATGGTTTTGTTATCGATCACATTGATTCCAATCCTAGGAACAATTCTTTGAATAATCTGCAAGCTATTTCACAGAGTGAGAATTCCAAACGAGGAAAGACTGGGAAATATCCAAAAAATGCACGACCTATAAAATCTTTTAATACAGCAACTAACGAAGAAATTGTATTCCAATCTATGTCCGAAGCCGGTAGATATTTTGATATTTGTATGCCCTCAGTACGATTTGTTGCAGAGGGAATACAACATTCCGCTTTTTCAAATCATTTTACAAACAAGATTCAATTTTCGTATGTCTAATCGTGTTTTATACTATTCGTTATTAAGGGGGATAACTCGTCCGGGTATATTACGGCTTATGAGGAGTTACGGATCTCAATCGATGTGTAATCTCATTTCTGATTGGTTGATTTTAACTACCACGATAATCTATTTTGTGAGGAAGCGAATCAAATACGCAGTGTTTACAAACAATTATATTCTTTTTTCTTCTTTCAAGTATTCGATTCTGCTTCAATATTGTCAGCAAATACAACAATTCATGTCCTATATACTCCACGTCATTCATTATATTGTACTGTCACCCCAAGCTAGTATTGATCGGCTGTCTACAGTTACTGACACGCGTAACACCTGTTCCTTATTGATTTACAAATTATACCTGTGAAAACAGTTAGTGTAATTATCTGAAAATATTGTTTGTAGGTAAAGTATATAGATTAAAAATAATACGATTGTGGCATCTATAATTCTCATGCGTTTGACGTACATCACATCTGTTCGTGTTTGACTTCCGCCCATCTGTATTAGCTTACCTATATATTAGAAGAACCGTTAGCTCAGTGGAAATATAATATATTTTGTAAGAAAAACGAATCAAATATGTAGTGTTTTACAAATAATTATATTTGTCTTTTTTGTGTTTTTTTCTTTCTTTCAAGTATTCGGTTTTGTTTCATACACAAAATGTATATGGATTCGTTCATTCAGTCAGTTTTGGTTTGTGATCGATCCATTGACATTATCGCACCTGTTCTCTATTGATTATATTAGCTTACCTATATATTATAAGAACCGTTAGCTCAGTGGAACTATAATATATTTTGTAAGAAAACGAATCAAATATATAGTGTTTTACAAATAATTATATTTTTTTCTTTTAAGTATTCAGTTTTGTTTCATACACAAAATGTATATGGATTCGTTCATTCAGTCAGTTGTGGCTTGTGATCGATCCATTGATGTCATCATACCTGTTCGCTATTGATTGTATTAGCTTACCTATATATTATATTCAAAACGTATACCGTATATAAGAACCATTAGCTCAATCGGTAACGTGTCGCGGTGCCATAATGGCGGTCATGGTTCAAAACCCGTAACAGGCATTATTGCCAACGGTGCCGACAGATGGTTTTTATTGGGGGATGGGTGGGGTACCTCCGAAATTCAAATTGCAACCACTATATCAACCACACCATGCCGTGGTGTGAATGATTTTTCATTCAACCCAGGGTGTTTTTGTTGGGGGGTATATGTGGTTGCAATTTGAATGTAGGAGTGTCATCATTCATTATCATTGTATATATCCATCCATTCATTCATTGTTATATGTCGTATTGTCCCCTGTGCTGTCCCTTATCATTCATTCATTGTATATATCCATCCATTCATTCATTGTATACATCCATCCATTCATTCATTGTATATATCCCTCCATTCATTCATTGTATATATCCATCCAATTCATTGTATATATCCATCATTCATTGTATATATCCATACATCTCATTGTATATATCTATCCTTTATGTATGCCTAGAAACTACCCTAAAACCGTAGTAATGGCATTGTGCTGTCCTTAACATGTATGCCTAGAAACTACCCTAAAACCGTAGTAATGGCATTGTGCTGTCCTTAACATGTTTGTGCTGTCTAAAAAACGGGTCAAAATTGACCCCAATATTTTTTGTTTTTTTTTGTATTAGAAATATGTATTATCATATATGAATTCTGAAAATATGAATAGGATTATAGCTGAAATTTCAAAATTAAAAAACCAAGAGATTAAATTATCAGATAATTTAAACCCTGATCAAATTATGTCTGACTTTCAAGATATAGAATACGGTATTATTACTAACAAATATATGCTGCCAAAGAAATATGCGCTGATAAAAATATCCAGAATTCTATTCGGGACTCTCTTGCATTCTGTAGTGACGTAAGTGTGTTTGTCCCGTTTTTTACTATCGTGCAAGGAATACGAAAAGAATTGGGCCGAGATTATGAATTGAAAAAGGAGGTTAATTCGAAGATTAGAAATATACGAGCGTTAATTCAAGAAAATGAAAAAAAACCGCTGGATACAACTAACGATTTGACAGTATAGCGCGTTAGTAAAATTCTCGCACTGTTGCAAATACAATGGAAAGGTATATAATTGATAAATGAACAATGAAGTAAATTAACTGAAACATATTTTAGTGAGTGTTCTTGTTTGTTGCTTGTCTGTCTGAGTCGGGTTAAAACGTAGAAGTCATTTGATGATGACAAAATCACTACATTGTACATTAATTGGAAATTGCTTTACTGTTTTAATAATGGTAAACGAAGCATTAACTACAAGACTAGCGAGATTGTCTTCAATTAAGAAATTCTTGCCAATACGCGACTCTGTCAGAAGTAAATTACAAGCCAGACAGAGTCTTCAGACCGATTTTTCTGAGGGATCCGAAGATTTGTTTAGACCGATTACAACTGCAACGAAAGGGGTAATATCAGCTACTGAGCGAGCTATATACGGAGATGTCCCAAAAGAAGGATCAAGAAAGGAAGCTCCTGTACTTCCTATACTTGAAAAAATAGCAACTGAAACTGAAAAAACATCAGCGTTGTTAACAAAACCACCTCCTGGTCCGAAAAAAAACGAATGTTTCTCTGTTGGATAAATTTACCGATGAGGCTAGAACACTAATACGAAATTTTAAATTATTAAAATCAAAGAATTATGAAGCTTTTGGTGATTTTGCTGCCAAAAAATATAATTCAAAGAAAGATTTTTTAGCGGATGAGTACAAGAATGATAAAATATCAAGTAATGATTGGTTTGATAATTTGTATAAAATAAATAAAGGGATTGGTCGTTTGAATAAGGAAGAGTTGGGGCATAAGGAATTTAAAAAGGGAATCAGTAATTATAAAAAAGAACTAATAGAAGAGCGACAACGAGAAATAGTAGAACGACAAGAGCGAAAACGTCAAACACCAACACGGAGACAAACACGAAGACGAAAAAAAACAAGAAAAACCTCTACAACAACTACCACCTGAGCAATTGTATATACCATCTGATCGAGATGAAGATGATAATGATGATCTTAATTATTTACAAAGTACAGATTTAGAAAAACTGGATGCAGCAACTGGTTATAGTAGCGGGGATGGATTTTCTGGGAGTGGAATTTCAGGTAGTGGTCTAGTTAGTTGTCCTGGTAATATTCTCAGCGATATATCACGATTAGAAGTTCTCATCGGAGGAAAACGAGCTGGACATAACTCAACGGAAATAATTAATGAAGCGGCTGATATCTGTAGGCGGTTATTTTAAGGTGGCGTCATGGATATTGAAATATATCGAGATTTCATTGATGGGTTATTTGAAAATCCTACGGATTATTACAGTGACTGAACATCCAAAGGATTTTTCATCATTGATGACGAAGTCATTGCATTAGATAAATATCATTTAAATAAGATGATCATACACTACAACCATGATAAACCAACCAGCGTCTATGTAGCAAACTCACTATTTCCAGTTTATAACGCGTACTATGGTGATGGTCTCGGTGATACAATTGCAGGGTTATTTGCAAGAATGGCTCCAAAAGTGGCGCCGCTAGCAAAACAATTTTCAATGAAAGCTATTGATGTTATTCGTTATTAGCGCTGTTGGAGATGCTGCCGGGAAAGCGTTTTCAGCCACGAAGGATAAACTAATACCGCTAGTTCGATGGCGAAGGAAACCACCAGCGTCATCAGTGACGAAGTCACCAGGACCACTACCATCTACAGCAGAGATGCCTGCGCGGGTTAGTAAAATAATAAATAACGCAGTAGATGAAAACTAGCGTCGGTGGTAACCAACGACCAAAGCAACATCGCAAATATGATAGAGGGAAGTGGCTTAAAAAACCCACGGCGAGGTCGTCAACGATCACGACGATGATTTAGATCAACGAATATATAATAAAATTTTCAAACGGTCACCGGATCCAGCTTTTGACATGAACGCCCCAGTGCGCAAGGATGATTCTGTACGCGATTATCAATATTATGCCCATCATGCAATAGAACCAAATAGTCGATCAAGAATTGAACTTCAAGTTCATGATACCAGTAAATACTTTTTGCCTTGTGAAGCGTTTAGAAGGAGAACTTGTAACAGCTGCTGATACTCCTGCTGTACCAGCACCGTATCCAGTTGGTACTCAAGTCGGGTTTGTCAATAATGGTATCATGACGCTATTTGAGAGTGCAAGATATCTCATCGATGGAAAAGAGATCGAGTTGATAGAACGTGATGTTGATATAGCCACAACAATAATAGGGCTAGCAAGATATTCCGATGATTATACAAGATCGGCAGGTCCTTCTATGATGTTTGCAAAGGATGGTAAAAATACTGCTTGAAAAATCCATTTGTTGTAGGACGACCACAGAATTTTGCTCGTAATGCTGATGCTGATGTTGAGAGTATGATTATTAGTGCTAATGCAAATTTCATAAGAGGGGCCGCAACACGTATGTCAATGTTGGAAGGAGCGCGTAGATCATTTTCATGCGCGATTCCACTGCATCATATATTTGAATTCTGCAGAAATGTTCGAAAAGTTATCTATGGAGCAAAGCATACAGTAGCACTCGTGCGAAAAGGTACTGACAATGACGCAATTTAGAGGATTCCAGCAGATGCTGCAAATCCAGATGATGATGCTGGTAAAGTCATTTCAACAAAACTATCATTATGGATGCCTGTAATGACTCCATCAATCACCGCAGAAGAACGATTACTATCATTTATGGACCAAGGAGGAAAATCATTACTAAGCTGGCTAACGGTAAGTACAGATGTTAAACAATCAAATATTAGTGGGTTATTTACGTGGAACCTAGCATCAAAACAAGGTGTTGCCGCGCCACATCATATATTTATTGCGTTACAGGATAACGAACGAGTTGGCAATCAACTCTTCAGCGATATGATATTTGATCAATTAGGTGTTAAAGACGTCTCACTGAGAATAAACGGCCAGCAGGAACCATCCGAAGATGTACAACTTAATTACGGTCAAAATCATATTACCCGCGTGTATCATCGGTTGTTGTCATATATGGCACGCGATCAAAATGTCGATACTGGTCTGCAAATATCACAATTGGATTTTAAGAATTAATATCCGATCTATTATTTTTCGTTGGAACATCTTGATTTAACAAGACAATCCGTCGTTTGATATACATTTTAGAGCTAATGTGCTTCGTGGTGCTATTGCTAATTATAGAGCAGTTGCTGTTATTCTCAGTGATAAATCAATGCTGCTCGAAGGTGTTGGTGGAAGAATGAGAGTAATAGATGCGCCTGTGGAAAACACGTAACAATTAGATCAATCTGTTATTAATAAAATGCCATATGATGTTATTAGTGTTATGTTAACTCCTAATCAGATTAAAAAAACTACAATCAGAAACAACTGGAAAATGCTGAACTACGATCACGCTGAAATCCAATCAGATGACAGGCGGGGCAAATAAATTGTCGCTGACAAATCGTCAAACAAAACATTTTAGTGCCGCGCTCGAAAATAAAAAAGGAATTCGAATTAAACTTTCTGCAGCTGCAATCGACAATATGAAAAAGACCGGCGATATATTTCCGTTGTTAGCTGCGTTACCAGCGTTGATTGCAGCAGCGGCCCAAGCGGTGGCTAAAGCGGCGGCTTTAGGAGCCGTTGGTACCGCGGCAGGAATGGCACTAAAGAAAGCAACTGGGATGGGATATAAAAAGAAGGGAAAGGGTCTATGACTACCAGGAACCCCGTATTCATGGTACAGCGGAAAGGGTTTGAGAATCCCAGGGATGGTTTACTAGTTGAGGAATCTTTGACTCCAATGTCCTATTTTGATTTACTCGATGCTGCTAAAAAATTGGCCATAAAAAACTTCAGAGGTGTCTTTATGAAAGATCAGTTACGGGCACAACCAAACAGCGTTGAGACTGGTATTATTAATCTCGATAACAGCACCGGACCTGGATCGCATTTGGTTGCATACGCGATTGATCCACGTGCAATTGTTTATTTCGATTCACATGGATTAGCACCGCCGAAGGAATTTATGCGTTATATAAACCGCTTAAAAACTCCTCGTTGGTATTCTACGCTACCAACACAACAAATGAATGACCCACCAATATGCGGCAGCGAAGTATTAAATGTCCTAGACGCTATTTCAACATCTGGAAAACCACCACATATTGTCGTAAATGAATACACTAATAATCACTTTTTAGAGAGAGATTATATAAAATAACATGATTGATATTTGGGGGACATCTTTATCAGCACTGAAGAAACGAACCACAGAAATGTCTGCAACCGGTGATATAAAAAAAATAATCGAAGATGAAATAGCTTTGACGTTGAACTTAGCAAGTGTTGATACTAATGAAATGGTTGTATTTCAAGATCGTCAGGGTAAATTGAAAACTAGTAATATTTCCCTGAATGATATTTTAGTTAAACAAAGCGGCGTAACCGAGAACACCGTTGCGTTATTTTTCGATCAGGGTAAACTCAAACCCGGCATACTCGTTTCGACGATTACAGATAAATTAAAAACTCTCAACGATGAGTTAAAATTCATACTAAGTTTTTTTGGTGATCCAGCGACAACATCACCGAATTTATCATTAATAAAAACCTCTATGGACAATATAAAGACTGTCAATGACGAATTAAAATGAATTATGGCTTTCTTCGTCGAACCAGCGGTAATATCACCGAAGCTCACAGAGATAAAAAATTCTATGTTGGAACTAGCAACACTTCAATCTAGAATTGAAGTTTACATAAAACAGTTTTCAGTTTTTCGTAAAAATATCATAGATAAAAATTTATTGGAACCACGTTGGATAAAATTGACATAAAACTCCCGGATATTACAAAATTCATCGATGAGACGAAAAACTTCATCGAGGCAATTAAAATTGATTTACCGAGGATGATACCAATCATTGAAAAAACAAAAATTCCTCATGAGAAAACCATCAACGTAGTATACACGATCCAACACGGATCATTTGCGTGGACTCCTACATACAATATACTAAGTATCACTGCAACCGTCAAAGGTATTTATCGATTAACACTAGTAATACCGACTCAATTTAATATATCATCGTTGAGTTCATCTGGGGTCAATAACACGATATCAACGATCATCGACAAGGATACAACCGAACAATTCACGATAGCATCCACTGATAAAAATTTGGTTAGGGTTTCAGTAACATGGTATGTAGAATTCGTAGCGGATTTGAGTAAACAATTAAATTGAAATCGTAAACTGATTTGGAAATAAAATGTCGTCATCAACGGTACCTTCGGTATCTCAATATCGCTATGATCAGGTCAGAGAGTTTCAAACTAAACTCAAAACACTCACTGAGGAGTATCAAACAAAAATAAAAAAATACCGACGAAGAATCACCGGAGTTGATGTTACCGTGTACTCTGTGAGTGGTGTAATCGCCGGAGCTGGTATAATACTATCCTCGGTGACAATGATTGCTCCGATAGCTGTTCCCATTTGTATATAAGCGGCGACAACAATCGCGGGAATAATTTCGATAATAACAAAAAAAAAATATCATCATGCAGCCAACGCAAACTGCAAGACTACATAATTAAATTTCATGTTGTATCAACCGCGTACTCGCAATTGTCATCGTTGATATCGTCGTCGCTCGATGATACATTTATATCAGATAGTGAGTTCTCAGCGATGGTAAGTATTTACGATTCCTTGATGTCACAATTAGAAATACAGCATGAATATAATAACAATGACAACACCGCAAGATCTACTTCAACGAATAGTGGAGAACACAAGCCCAGTACAAACCAGCATGATCTCAATAATATCAACGAATCCTGAATTCAGTGTGAATTTCCCTATTCCGATTCCCGTGAAGGAGATCGCGTTAACGAAACTACGAGTATATCATAATTGGCCTAATATTAGGTCGGTAGTATTTGGCGGTCAACAACCGAATAATTATTTAGTGTCGAGAATAAGAATAAAGAAGACGGAACTCCAGACTGGAACGTTGTTTCGCTGCCATCTGGGTCATGTCAAATCGAACAAATCAATGCTGAATTCCAGCGTAGAATAAAATCAATTACTGGAGCAGAATAAAAAATCGCTATAACGGTTCACGAGCCGACATTATCATCTGCCATTTAGATAAACTCACCTAGTTATGTCGTAGATATCTATCAGAGTTCTATAAGAACAATACTAGGTTGGCCTGAAATACCACCTCGGACAGCTTATCAAATACCCGAACCACAAAAATCTGATTATGTCACCGACAGAATAAAATCTGATAATCCAATAAAAAGCTAATAGATATTATCAAACTCGACAAGATGAAATCATTAAAAATTTCACAGCGATGACTAATGATTTTGAGTTGCTGTTAGTATCTCTCGAGTCTGGTACTCTCACCCAAGATGAATTTATCAGCGTTGTGGAAACATGTAATAAAATCATCGATGACATGGAAACATATAATTTGAAAATTATTCAAGAGGTATTAGGTGACGATAATCCTAAAACAAGAACAGAATTTGCAACGAAGTATAATATAGACATAGTATATATTCCTCATTTCAAGATTCCAGGACACAATGTCCCAGTGATAAAAG
This sequence comes from Unio pictorum, assembly GCA_030141615.1. Lineage (NCBI taxonomy): Eukaryota > Metazoa > Mollusca > Bivalvia > Unionida > Unionidae > Unio > Unio pictorum. The sequence goes on along the minus strand of JARLTB010000005.1, from coordinate 5,394,991 downwards.
AATCTCTTAGACACGCCATCGATGAAGGTTTCTAAAAAATCCATGACGCATGGAAGAAATCGCCACAATCACAAAAAACAACAATACTCAAACATAATAATGACCCAGACGGCGGTGGTAGGCATATCGCTCATCAAAATGTGAATATATCATCGGTGATAGCATTGAATTTAGTATGTGATGTTATCGAAGGAATCTATCAAATAAATCTCGAACGATCAAATCAAGCTCAGCAGGGATATATTTTATACTCTTTTGCACCAACAGTTCCTCCAGGGTTTCTAATAAATGAGGATCCAACTAATCCAGTCTATATGCGATGTCATAATAAATCGCTAACGAGAATTAATTTCAGACTCACTGACCAGTCTAATAATCTAATTAATTTACGAGGTGAGGTTCTAAAAATTAGTCTGTTTGTAAAATCCTAAGGACTTTCATCGTAGCGATTTTCATCGTAAAAGAATTGTTAACCCATAGCAGCAGAGGGGGTGAATTCCAATGACAATGGCGTCTTTTTTTGTTAACCAAATGGACCCTTACAAGAAAGAGTTAATTTACAAAATATACCTTTCTATTAAATATTTACTAGGAAGCCTCAGTTTGTCAAATAGACCTTTCTTTTAAATATTAAGGAAGCCTCGTCGACGCCTACAAAGTTGGTCTGTTCACCCCCTCTGCTGCTTTGCCCCATACTTACTTAGGAAATAAACAAGATAGAGACTGGATAAGGTTAGAGAACAGATCCTTTATGTTAGCTGAAGATTGGTCATTGTATTAGAGAGCGGATTAGTGAGTTGATAGTATTATTTGAGCTGTTCTAAATGGTTTATAGTAGGCATTTGTAATAGGGGTGAGCAGTTGTCTGGAATAATTTTTTTCAACTTAGAGATTGATTCAGAGTTTGAAATAGGAGGAATACTATTAATAGCGTTCGATGTGATTGGTCATTGGGTCAGATTAAGTACTGTATGCTAGATGAGTAAAGCTATCTGGTAGTTCGTCTTAGATACTGCAGCTGAAATATGCTGGTGAAAATAAAGACTGGATTCAGATTAGTTACTATGCAAGAGAGTAAAATACTCATTAGGTCAGCAATCCATGGAACTTAACGAACGGTTAAGAGTAAAATACTCATTAGGTCAGCAATCCATGGAACTTAACGAACGGTTAAGGGTAGACCTTGTATAAGAGAGATGAGGAGAAATATTGATAGGTTTTCTCTTAACGTTTTGATTAGGTAAAAATATACATTGTACGAGAGTAGGGGAGATATTTTGGTAGGTTTCCCTTTAACGTTTTGATTAGGTAAGAATATACATTGTACGAGAGTAGGGGAGAAATTTTGGTAGGTTTCCGTTTAACGTTTTGATTAGGTAAGAATATACATTGTACGAGAGTAGGGGAGATATTTTGGTAGGTTTCCCCTTTACGTTTTGATTAGGTAAGAAGATACATTGCAAGAGAGCTGATTCAAGTTTTGGTTATATCCCAGGATACATCGAGATTGGTAGAGACTAATAAAGACATATCACTGTGTAAAATATGAAAGGACATTTTATAGTATTATTTAGGAATCGGATATTGGTTCAGTTTCTAAAGTGTCTTTTCTGAACTAATCTTTATATCCAAATGTTTACATTTTTATTTTGAAATTGTTGCAGAGCAAAAGATTCAACGGATGAGGAGTGTTAATATTGGTTGGCACAGAATTTGTAAGAGAGAAATATAAGTAATTTTGTATTATTCTCATGAAATATAATTCAAGTAATTTTACTTTTTTAAGCATCAATAATAGCCGGAAATAGGTTGTTTTCTTTAAAAGCCGTCGAAGAGGCGATAATGCCAGGACCAACATTAACTGAGCGATAAACAACTGGTACCTTACTTTTCATCTGCATTTTAATCAATTGATTGTTACCAGTTTGGAATGTAATTTCATGGTTGTGCCATTAAAACGAAGAAGATGCTTGGAGTGCCAAAAATTATCTATGAAATAAACTAGTTTGAATGAAGCGAAGTTAAACAAATTTCAGTACAGGACAAAAGTTTAATAAATATGATATAGACCCTTGACAAAAATTTAATAAATATGATATAGACGAAGGATAAAAGTTTGATAAATATGATATAAACCAAGGAAAAAATGTAATAAATATGATAAAAAACAAGGAGAAAAATGAAATCATTAGGATTTAACCAAGGAAAAAATGTAATAAATATGATACAAAGCAAGGACAAAAATGTAATAAATATGACATAAATTAAGGAACAAAAATTTAACAAATATGATATAAACCAAGGACAAAAATGTAATCAACATGATATAAACCAAGGACAAAAATGTAATAAATATAATATAAACCAAGGACACAAATGTAATAAATAGGATATAACAAAGGAAAAATGTAATCAATATGATATAAGCCAAGAACAAATATGTAATAAATATGACATAAACTACGGATAAAAATGTAATAAATATGATATAAACCAGGACAAAAATGTAATATATAGGATTTAACAAAGTAAAAAATATAATAAATATGATTTAAACCAAAGACAAAAACGTAATAAAATTATATAAACCAATGACAAAAATGTAATAAGAAAGATATAAAGCAAGAACAAATATGTAATGAATATGATATAAACCAAAGACAAAAATGTAATAAATATGAAATAAACCAAGGACAAAATGCAATAAATATGATATAAACAAAGGACCAACATGTAATACATATGATATAAACCATGGACAAACATATAATAAATATGATATAAACCAATGACAAAAATGTTATGATAGAAACTAAGTACAAAAATGTAATAAATATAATGTAAACCAAGGACAAAAATGTTATGATAGAAACTAAGTACAAAATGTAATAAATATGATATTAACCAAGGACACAAAAGTAATAAATAGGATTTAACAAAGTAGAAAGTGTAATAAATATGAAATAAAACTATGGACAAAAATAGAATAAATATTATATAAACCAAGGACCAAAATATAATAAACATGTTATAAATTAAGGACAAAAATGTAATAAATATGATGCAAATTTTGACAAAAATGTAAGAAATATGATTTAAACCAATGACAAAAATGTAATAAATATGATATAAACCAAGGACAAAAATGTAATAAATATGATAAAAACCAAGGACAAAGATGTAATAAATATAATATAAATCAAGGACACAAATAAAATAAATAGGATTTGACAGTAAAAAATGTAATGAATATGATATAAACCAAAGACAAAATGTAATGAATATGATATTAACCAATTACAAAAATGCAATAATTATGATATAAACCAAGGACCAAAGTGTAATAAATATGATATAAACTAAGGACAAGAAATGTAATGAATATAATATGAACGAAGGACAAAAATGTTATGATAGAAACTAAGGACATAAATGTAATAAATATGATATAAGCTGAGGACGATAATGTTATGATAGAAACTAAGTACAAAAATGTAATAAATATGATATAATCTAGGACAAAAATGTAATAAATATGATATAAACCAAGGACAAAAATGTTACGATATAAACTAAGGACAAAAATGTAATAAATATGATATAAACTATATACAAAAATGTAATAAATATGATGTAAACCAGGGACAAAATTGTAAAAAATATGATATAAACCGGGACAAAACCAAAATGTAATAAATATGATATAGACGAAGGATAAAAGTTTGATAAATAAGATATAGACTCTGATTACTGATATACTGTTTTAATTGAATTATTGGTTTACACATTAAAGATCTGTTAATTGTTGGACATGCTTTAAAATAACATGACTGTAATTATTGTTAGTTAAATTTTTGTTATCAACATGGTTATAAAATAGACGGGGTGGCTGCGGTTTATCCATGTACCCTATCTAATATCTATATTTAAATCAACAACATATCAACAACATATTATTATTTAAACAATGATTGTCTGTAAAGATATTATAAAGGCATTATGTTTAAATCAATCATTTCATTGATAAAATATGGAGTAAGGCGAAAAGGAAAGAATACAAGATGAAGTGAAAGAAATTGGCTTAATGTCTAATGTTATATGTTTTAAAACTCCTTACAAATTGTTAAATATTTTTAATATAACAATGATTGCCTGTAAACATATTATCTGTTTCAATATATAATATATAATCTGCATTTTTTAAATATTTATTGCAGTCTATTATCTAAATTATTAAAAACAACATCAGTGATGAGAGAGAGAGAGAGAGAGAGAGAGAGAGAGAGAGAGAGAGAGAGAGAGAGAGAGAGAGAGATTGATTGATACGGTGAAAAAGCATTACATGAAAATGTTATTGCATGTAGTACATGCATAAAAGTATTTTCTTTGTATGTTATCTCAGAATGAAGCGAAGAGCGAATGATGTTTTTCATACCAAACAGATTGCATCAAATTTCATATCTTAATTTATCATTTTCAGGACCAAATATATTGTATCTAACTTTCTCACAGGTCATCCTCGAACTGATTTTCGATCTCCTCCCGTGACTAAAGTTTACAGTAAACTTCGTGGAGATACAGCTTTGACGTACACGGTAATATCGTATCCAGATCCCACATTTGAATGGATATTCACAGGAAATGGCAGCGAAATAAAAGCACTACCGTATTCTGCAACACAAAAGGATGAATATCGCACGTCTACACTGATATTTACAAATCTAGACGTCAAGGACTTTGGGTTTTATTCAGTCATCGCTACAAATCCATTTCCGCCAGCTGCAAATTGCGTATTTGAACTAATACTTGCAGGTAAAGTAGTTTTATTGCCAAGCAACTTGCGTATTTGAACTAATAATTGCAGGTAAAGTAGTTGTATTGCCGAGCAACTTGCGTATTTGAACTAATACTTGCAGGTAAAGTGGTTTTATTGCCAAGCAACTTGCGTATTTGAACTAATACTTGCAGGTAAAGTAGTTTTATTACCAAGC